>JAJGMV010000280.1:1200000-1571671 GCA_021527685.1 Aphanomyces euteiches
AATGTAAAATTGCATCGACTCATCAGTTAGTGGGAGTAGAACTATATCCAGAGTCATCAATGTCATCGGCAGAAAAAGCGGCTCAACCATACGATTATAGAGGTCTGGTAGGCTCTTTACAGTATTTAGTTCGAGGCACTCGACCTGACATTGCGAACGCTGTTCGTGATCTAAGTAAGTTTCTATCTTGCTATAATAAAGTTCATTGGGAAGCAGCCCTAAGAGTACTAAGATACTTGAAAGGGACATCCAAGCATGGACTTCTTATTGATGGAAACCAAGCAAGTGTTTCCTTAGAAGTCTACACGGATGCAAGTTTCGCGACTCGACAAAAAGAGCGTAAATCAGTCACAGGTTATATTGTTATTATAGCTGGTGTCTGTATATCTTGGTGCAGCTCTAAGCAAGCATGTGTGTCAGTCTCGACGACTGAGTCGGAATTGGTAGCTCTAAGCGAGGGCATCGAGGAAAGCGAATGGGTCTGCCACCTACTCAGTGAGATGGGATTCAAACCATCTGGACCCGTTGTTGTCTGGTGCGACAACACTGCAGCGATAGACATAGTCCATACTCCTGGAAATCACAAAGCCAGCAAACATATCGAAACTAGATATTTATTTGCAAGAGACTTAGTTGAAAAGAATAGAATCAAAGTAAAATACTGCAAGACAGAAGAAATGCTTGCAGACATCCTAACGAAGGCACTGCCGGTGAAGCAATTTCAATTCCTGCGTCATGCGATGGGTGTGCGAGATCTGTCCCCTTCGCAACGATAAACAGCACAATTAACAGCAGAATTGAGGTTAGGTAATGGAGTCCCCTCACTCTTCAAGTGGGAGTGTCAGAAATGAGAGTATATCCGGACTCTGTACGGATATTGGAGATTCACTCTTATTTTATTACATGGTTTCGGCAATGAACCTATAATATATTCAAGTTATAATTTAAAGTATATTTTATGAAGAGGAGTCGAACTCCCTCAAATAAGCAATAGTAACAAGGTCATCAACCAATCATATTTTATGTAACACTTGTTACATTATCATATGTTAATGGTTGGTTATGCTTCACGGCGTGCATCACTCTTCACAGCTATGATGTGAAGAGGAGCGCTCACAACTCAATTTGCCTCCTTGGAACTGAGCCCTTTCTCCTTTCCATTCATATTGTGTTTACTCTCCTGCATTTCTGTGTGTGCTTGCGATTTCTGTATCTGTTATCCACCTGTGCCACTCACTCGCCGACTTCGGCAGGACAAAGACGCTGTGGCCCGGACGACGGGGGACATCCATTGGAACGCCTCCTTGGCGTGATGGATTGACAGAGTCCATTGTTTCTCTATCTGGAGACGTGGCTGTCGAGCATTACTCTCTGGATACAAGGTGAACCCATCAGATTAGATCGTCGGTAAGCGTTTTCGCACAAAGTCCTCCCGTCCGTGAGTTCACTATGGAAGAAATAGTTGATTGCTCCTCTCTAAATTCGCACAAACAAGCGTTTGATGGCTGTCAAGTCGTAATCCTCTCTTCGCTCGTCTCTATCACATGGATACAGTCGGTACGTACCGTTCAACTTAATTATTTATAAGGGCGCGTCTGGCAGCCATCAAATATCATGATAAAACGGAATATTTTGGATATTTATTTGATATTTTGAAAATCCTCGTTTTGATGTGTCTGGAAGCCAAATATAGGATAACTTTTACTGCGATATTTTATCCGATTTGCCGTTAAAATCATGATAAATAATATTCTACTCCTCGTAGAATATTTAACTCACATGACAGTCAGAGTTCGATCATTTTGGCAAAATCATTCGCGCAGTCATGAAAACGGAGCTCGTGCTTGCGTATGCTCAGCGTTGGATTATTAGACGGAAAACAGCAAGGGAGATGTGCATGGAATTGATGGCTTATCACTTTGTTGCTCATGTTCACAAGCTCCCCAAGCGTGTCTCGATATTAACTGGTGCTCTTTGGGTGGACGAAATTCTTTGTGGAAATGCGCAAAATGTTGTGGAAGCTTTTCGAATGCCAAAGCATACGTTTCGCGCCCTTGTTCGATCAATTGTTGAAGAAGGTGGACTCGAGAGAGGGCGTGATGTTTCGGTCGAAGAACAATTGGCCATCTTCATGTACTTTGTTGGGCAGAATGCGTCAAGTCGTTGCCTTCAATGCCGCTTCCAACACTACGGTGAGACTATCACGAGACACCTTCGTTATGTTTTGAAAGCATTGCGAACCATGTGTCCAAAATACATCTAGCTTCCTCCAAGTGGATCACCGTCAGTCTCAAAATTCGTGGGAATCCGAAATTCTATCCATTCTTTGATCGATGCCGCACGGCTATGGATGGAACTCATATCCCAGTGTCTGTTCCTGCCCATAATGTGGCACGTTTCCAGAGTCGCAAGGGTATTACTATGAACGTCCTTGCTGTGTGCGATTTTGACTTGATGTTCACGTATGTTTTGGCTGGTTGGGAGGGTACTGCTGGTGAGGCAAACTGTACGAGCATGCCAGAAGATTTGGGTTGGATACGAGTGGCGATTTTTACGATATTCTGGGTGCCGGGTTTGCTTTGACAAACAAGGCGCTCACACCCTACCGTGGAACAAGGTACCACTTGAAATAATTTGCACGAGGGACTCGACGGCCTCAGACAAAAGAAGAACTCTTCAATTTGCGTCATGCACAGCTGAGGAATGCAATTGAGCGCATTTTTGGGATATTGAAGAAGCGCTTTCCCGTTCTGTGCCATCCAGTGGAATATGATTATCAATTTCAAGTGAATTCGATCAACAAGTTCAAGCAGAATTGGATCAGCAAAATCGACAGCCAATGAGTCCTGAAGATCGTCCCAGCGAAAATGCAGAGCCAGAAAGCAATGAAGCAAAAATTTGGCGAGACTCAATTGCTGAAGCAATGTGGTGTCAATACAACGAGACACTACAAGTGCGTCGTCGTCGACAAAGATAGATTAATGCATTATTCAGAGGACTCTCGTAAGTATTCTCGTTCCTTTTGAGCAATTTGACGGCGTAACCAGACTTCACGTGCTAAACCTTTCATGCGTATAAACTGAGCAGCCTTCACTTCGTTCTCAAAGACATCGTACGCAAAAGCTAGCTCTTTGTCCTCAAGAATAGAGTCGAAGTGCTCGTGCAGAGCATCAATAGCAAGGGCAGGGTAGCTTCTTTCCAATGACGCTCTTGATCCAGAAGTGAGGGTTGGACTTCGCGCAATGACCTCTCGTATAAGTTCAATTTCTTCTCGACCAGACGCTCTGAAGGCTTTCATTTCAGCGACCATAGCCAACGCCAACGATGTTCGAGTTCGCTTTGAAGATCCTGAACCAAGTGGTAACGCTGATCGGCGTCGTCGTGATTCTCTTGTGTCCGTGTCGTCACCATCGCTTGTTTCGTCATCGTCAATTTTCGTTTCTTCAATCAATTCCTATTGCTTCTTAAGCTCGTTATGCCGAGCCTTCACTTGATCTCGGTTATAACTGATATGATGATCTTCATTCAGCTTTGCGACTGCTGCAACCCATGCTTCGCGTTTGTACCCACTGTCCGAACGTTTACCCAAGACATGGACTTGATGAATCAGTTCTTTCATCCAGGTACGGTCTTTGTCTTCACTCCAACTTGCTCTACCTTCCATGAAGATATCTTTGATCTCTCAATTTCTATTTTGCGCATGACTCGGGTTATTTTGCCCTTGCCCCAATGCTTTTGCGCAAAAGTGCCGGAATCTTGCGCAAAAGTGATGGAGATTGCGCAAAAGTAACGGAGATTGCGCAAAAGTGCCGGGGTCATGCGCAAAAGTGCCAGAGTCGTGCGCAAAAGTGCCAGAGTCGGCGCAAAAGTGCCGGAGTCATGCGCAAAAGTACTGGAGACTGCGCAAAAGTGCCGGAGTCTTGCGCAAAAGTGCCGGAGACTTATTTGACAGTGTGAGATGGCTGCCAGACACTCCAATATTTGATAAATCAGTTATTCTATATTCAACTTTCGACAAAAATGCAGAAGACAAAATATTTTTATCTTGATAAAATATCACTGTTGGCTTCCAGACGGGCCCTAAGAGGTTTTTGTTCTGAGGGCCACAAGTATAAGAATTCAAAAGTTTAGCATCAAACATTCACGTCCTAAGGGCAGGTCTGTCAAGATTTCGTTCCTGCTTTTGGGAGTTCACGCTTTTAATCATGAGTTTCAATTGGTTGATTTTATCCGAATTCGGATAACGTTCATGCCTGATATCGTTGTTTGAGGCGTGGATTCGCCATCCCTGCTTTTGGTCAGTCGTTCCTGCTTTTCAAGGCGCTGGTGAGTTTGCAATGGAAGAGGGAGACTCAGCGCTGGACACTGCTCCACTTTTTTCAAGTATACTGCAATGCACACGCGTAATCTAAGTCTCTTTGTAGATGATGATGCAAAGCCACAAGAGAAGCACACCAAACGATCTCGCCGACAAACTGGCCCTAGCACAAAAAGGGTTATCCTATGGGATGATGACAGTGTGGCTACCATGTTCCGATTGAGATACAAGTCCCATCTAGCTCGTCGTTTTGAATCAAAAATCAACGCAGAAAAGAAAGCCGCATGGGTCATGTTGGCGGCAGAGCTGAGTGTCACCATGGAAAGGGACTACAACGTAGCACAAGTCCAGGATAAGGTACATCTATACCATACAATTTATTTACCATTTGCTAGTTCTCAAAACTTAAAGCTGCATGGGCTTTATCAAAGCCTTCAATTCCTGGTCCAACCGGAAATGAAGATTCAATGCCGATGCCACAAGACTATGATGTTATGCTTGAATATTGGGGGGATAAACTTGGCTTTCAGAGAGATTCTTTGATGTCAACCGATGCAATTACAAGTGAATCTGTAGAATTTCCTCATGGTAACAAACTACATAATTCTAGATCATTCAAACGACTATGATTAGATGAAGATGAATCATTCGCCTGGGAACACTGATGATTTTGAAAGTGAGGATAGCAAAGTGAATGAAAGACGCAAGAAAAGGGCAAAGGCCTCGAAGTCAAAAACCAATGGTGATGCATTGGAATCGGGCTTTCATGCAATAAAAGAAGGCTTGATGCATCTGGGAGATTCCATATTAGCCGCCCAAAATTCTGGTGCAAATTCGCGCACCAGTGCTACACTGGACGACGTGTTAAATGCAATTCAAGCCCAATCAAATACAATGGAGCAACTACTCGCTCATTTAGTCAAACAACATGAGAAATAGGAACGTTGATTAATTATCAATGAACACGAACGTTTGCAATTCCATCTCGTTTAGCTCGAGCAATACGTCGAAGGAGAGGATTTGTTTCAGTTTCACTTTCATCTGGTGCTTGGAAATAGGTATTGCGATCTCTCAAGCGGCATGGTTCAGAAAACAATCCGTCATTGAAATGAATAAACATATTGTGGAGCACAAAGCAAGATGTGACAATAGCAACCGTTTGATCCAGCCGCTTCTCATTCATCACAGTCTTCATTATTCGAAAGCGCTCCTTGAGTCGACCAAAGGCGCATTCTACGGCCATTCTTGTGCTTGACAATCTATAATTAAACTGTTTTTGATACGCTAACAATCTACCACCTTCCTCATGGGCCATGTAAGGTGTCATTAGCCATGGGGGTAGGGTATATCCTGAATCGCCGAGAATGAAGCACCCTGTCGGGATTAAACGACGAATAGTTTGGCCCAGGAGGGAGACCTTCCAAATTTTCTTGTGAGAATATGAACCTACACGAATATCTACTGACATGAATACCATTTTGTGATTGACCAAAGCTTGGATATTCATAGACGGATCTCCGTTTCTGTTATAGAACCCGTCATATTCTTTTGGTCGCTGTATATCGATCAGAGTTCCGTCGACAGCACCAACGACCACAAATGCGTTGAATCTTGAAGAATTCACGCTCGATTCGATGCCAATCCATTGCATTGTCAAGTAAATGAATTCACAATTTGGCATTTTTGACCAAAGTTGCAGCAATCGACGAAACAATTGCGATACACCATGACTTGGCCACGCCAAAAACAGCGGCCGTCTCGCGGTAACCACCCTCGGTGCCCAAGAAAAAGAGAAGGACGGCCACTTTTTTTTCGAACGAGTGTCTTGACCGTCGTTTAAACTGATCAGGCATACGGTGTCGCAACCACACAACCAGCCGTCCAAAGGATCTTTGGTCACAGCGTAGATTTTCTCGAAACCATTGATTGTACCGTGGATCTCCCAGCATCGCGTCGAAGTTGACTTGATTAATTGTTAAAATATTGTACTTTTCGGTAGATAGAACAGACGCAACAGAAAGGCACACAGCACAAAGGACAGTGGCGATGCCAGTAGCAATGTGTTGATAGACTTCGACCATGTCAAAAGCAGGAATGCTTCACCGACCACTTATTGCAGCACCTTCCGGATAACCATTATGCGGATGAAGCGTGAACATTCAAAAGCTGGGACATTGTCAATTCATTCAATTGTGATGAGAACGCGTAAGACATGAGTGCTACGTTTTATACGTAGATCTGATTGGATAAATGTAGCTATTTTTTTACGGTTTTTCTGCTAAGTCAATCAGCCATGTGACTTCTAACTTAAACAAACACGCTTCTTGGAGCTTTTTTGGCTCTTCAACTTGGCCACCACTGCAATCGTTGCTATATTTACGATATGTCCAGGGTATTTTACTTTCATTTCAGCTTGAAATCATCAATTTATATAGACTGTCACTCCGCATTATAAAGACAGAGTTTCGGCTCATGACTGACTCTGCGGCTCCTCAGCAGAGAGCAGCCCAACCATGTTCCCATGCATGCACCAAATCTAAGGAAGCTTGTATCCTGAGCCACCGTTGTGGTGTCCCAAAACGATGGTTCAAGATTCTAATGTAGCTCAGTGGATGTGAGAATAAGACCAAGCAATTCATAGCCTTGGGATAGATTTCCACACAAATGAATACAAAGATTCACATACCCTTTTTCAAACTCACAGACAGGCCTTAGCGCGATAAATATCGCGCAATGGGCTACAAGAATTCATTTCCGATTTAGTGCAACAGCTGATCCAAAAGCAAAGGGTGAAATGCCAACTACAAAACTATTCTCTTCAATATAATGCATATTGATTAAAGCAATTATTTTAATTACCTCGGTCAATCATATCCGTGGTCACTCATCTTGCAGATATGTTGTCGATGGCGCAACAAATCACAAAATGACAGTGACGTTGTGCTTCGACACTTCGACACAGTGTAGTTGTTAGACATTGGTCAGTTTTTGTCCAATGATTGTCATACCTCTAGCGTAACTTGAGGAGCTTACAGATTCGAGTCACATTTCATTGATGTGTCAGCATAATTTAATCAAGTCATGCGTAGGAAAATAAAAAATATTTACGGGAATTGTAAGCTGCCTGTCTTACGCTGCCTCTCAAAAACCTATATTCAAGTTACAGGAGTTGTTGAATCGAAATTGTGAGGGGGGTCCGAAATGTATATAATGACGGCATCTATGATAGGATTCCTATCGCACCGTATACTGCAAAATGATTGGTAGTTAATGTAATGAATTGACTTCATCGCTGAACAATGTCGCAACGCTGAACCTCGTGGAGCTTTGCCAGTTGAATTTACAATCGGTGTCAAAGACAAAAAAGACATGCTAGGACTTTCGATTACGCTTAGCACTTTGGGGTATCGACATTCGCGCTCGTCGTTTCCCACCCCGGGTGATTTTTTATCCTAGAGACACAGTATTATTACACCTGCACTCATTCTAAGTGTATTTTGCAGACAGAAATCGTGATAATTCATGCATCACCCATCATCAACTTTCAGCTAACTAGTAGCTCGTAGAGCGATCGTAAATTCAATCACCCCACACAGACCTCCAAAAGACATTCGAATCACACAAATTTCGACGTTATTACGTCAAAAGTTGCGAAGATCGTGAGATAGTGGCGAAACGAGGAGATCAAATCAAATCCGTCGCCGTTACCTGTGAAGATTATTCTTATCGTGTCATCATTTAATTATAAAGTATTTAGAAATCAACGATGTTTGGTGCTTTTTGCTCGAGGTATTGACATCACAATCAGGTCAGCGAGCACATAACACGTCAACAAAAGGAATGTTGTCTTGTATCAAGCTTAGCTTGTATGCATCTAGATGTTAAAGCATATTCAGGACGGCATTTTGTTTGTCCTTTTAACTTTATAGTTAAGCTACGAGAAAAAGAAGATCTATTTAGGCCAATAATGGTTTTTGAGGAACTGTGATAGAATCTCTATCACAGTTGCAGAGAATTTTGCACTTTTCAAAATTCTATACTGAAATAAAGTCAAAAATATTTATTGAAAATCAATTTCAGGCATCTGTGATAGTATTCCTATCACACTCCCACACAAAAAGATCATGATTCTATCATAGATGCTGCAGATGTATCGATTTTTCAAATCGATCTGGAAATCGCTCAGCCAATCAGAATCGAGTATCTACCAATTTCACGCAAAATACACCCAGACACACATGAAATTAATTTGGGACGTTTGCCATACATTTCATTTATACTTAACTTCAGTATGATCGAATCGATTTGGAATAGAATTGAAAAAGACAATACTATTTGCATAAATGAATATGTAACCCATATGAATAATACAAAGGTATTATATTATAAAGGATACGTCAAATCGAGTGCCGACTGTAATTCTGACGAAACGTTTTGCACACCCATTTCTCGCTCCGTCATGAAATTGAATCCAGAAGACTCCGCCGTTCGTCCGAATTTGAAAATCCAAGGAGCCTGGTAATGTCTCCTTGGGATCCTCCGACGAACATTGTCCACTACAAAGCAGAAAGCAACAACCTCTTGTGATCGTTGGGTGGTCCAAGTCGAAGCTGACTAGGCGGCAGCCATGTATCCATCGTTGTAGTCTGCTTTTATGGGTAGTTGAAGGGTTGACACCTTTCAAACAGGACAATCTTCATGTTTTGCCGTGGATCTCACCACCGCAAGTGTGTCCTTGGGGCCTCAATGAATATATCGAGGCATTACAACACGAAGTGTCAAACTACGTGGCCTGAATTTCAATGTCATTCCCCCTCATGGGCGTACCTTGCACAGAGGAGAGCTCCACATGGTGGCGTATGCAATGGAATTTAGCTTTGTGACATTGCACACCTAGATGTGCGACTCGATTTGACACGGTATAAGAGGGAAAAAGAATGCAATTTATGGACGACGTGGTCGACGGGAATGATCGCCAATTGTTCTGCCAACTGCTTCCTCACCTTGATCTCAAAGTGCATCCACGTCCATTTCCCAACTCGCTCTGAAGCCCAATGAGCACAACGAGAGTGTTTTCAAACCGGACTCATGGCTTGGAGGAGCGCTTGTCGTATATCCACTCGGCCGGCAACTATGAAGCTGAAAAAGATATCTACGCGAAAGAACACACACCAGGCGAGCTGGACGATGGAGCGATTGTCAAAGGTGGTGCTGTGTCGATCGTTTCCACGGAGGCGATGGCCTTGTTTGCCCAGTACGCCGCCATCGGATGCATCTACGGTTTGATTCCAGCGCTCCAGTATCCCATCTTCAACAACTACCTCAAGCTTGAAGGCTACCAAACGGCGTCGTACTCGCAACTAGTCACGATGGGATGGTCGTTCAAGGTCTTCTTTGGCATGTTGTCGGACTGCTTCCCCATCTTTGGCTACCGCCGCAAGTCGTGGATCCTCATCGGCTGGACGCTCACCATGGTCTGCTTGCTTATCATGGTCTCGTCGTCCCTCGGTGAACCCTACTGCAACATTGAAAAGGCCAAGGCTGAAGGTCACCCCAAGGCCTGCTCTGCCATTTACTCCAAGACCAACGACACCGACAAGAAGTATTTCAACCT
Source organism: Aphanomyces euteiches (assembly GCA_021527685.1). Lineage (NCBI taxonomy): Eukaryota > Oomycota > Saprolegniomycetes > Saprolegniales > Verrucalvaceae > Aphanomyces > Aphanomyces euteiches. Next base: position 1,209,933 of record JAJGMV010000280.1, read on the forward strand.
CGACGCTCCCAACAACGGCACGATGTTCATCATGTTGTCGGTTCTTGTGTCGTTCGGTTACGTCATGGCCGACTGTGCGGCCGATGCCATGGTCGTCGAATACGCTCAGCGTGAACCGCTTGCCATCCGTGGTCGTGTCCAAACTGCCATCTACACTGTACGTCAAATGTTTATCGTCATCGCCACGATTGTTAGTGGCTTTGGCTTGAACTCGCCCAACTACGGAGGCACCTTTTCGTTTTCCATGAAGCCAAATATCCCGTACGGCATTTTGTTGGTTCCATGTGTGCTTGTCGTGCTGACGACGATCTTTGTCCTCAAGGAAGACAAGAAGCCTGGAACTCCCCTTCGTGAATACATGAGCATGTTTTGGAACTTGCTCCAACAACGTGTCATGTGGCAAATCTGTGCTTTCCGATTCATCAACAACGTCTTCTATGGCATCACGACGACGGCGTCAAGTCCAATGTACAGCACGTGGGCCAAGGTTGCTCCGTTGAACGATGCTCTCTCGTCCATCCTTGGTGGTTTGATCTACACGGCGATTTTGATTGTCATGGGCAAGTGGGGTCTTCACTGGAACTGGCGGTACGCCATTGCGGCCGGAACCATTGGTGTCATGTGCGTTGATGCCACCACTGCCTTCATCACGATCTGGGATGTTCTTCGCAACCAATGGTTTTACAACGGTGTCGGTTTGGCCGATCAAATTCCTGCCGGTATTCGTTTTATTGTGTCATCGTACTGCGCCGTGGAAATCGCCGATGTCGGTAACGAGGGTGCGACGTACGGCTTGGTCACGACGGTGTCCAACTTGGCCAGTCCATTTGCCTCGGTCATCTACAAGATCATCGACTCCAACTTTAAGCTTTCCCAAGACGACATCACGACGGATTCGCATGAAGTGCGCATGGACGTCACGTACTCGTACATCATTTCCTACTGCTGCAAGCTCTGTAGCTTGTTGTGGCTCTTCATGTTGCCTCCTCAACGTGGCCCAATGCAAGAATTGAAGAAAAAGGGCGGCAAGAGTAAACTCGCCGGGGCGCTCTTGATCATTGTCTTCATCTTGTGCTTAGCTTTCTCGGTCACAACGAGCATTATGTCGATCTTCCCCTCCACCAAGTGCTATCGCATTGTCGGTGGTAACGGAAAGCTCGACCCCAAGACGGGCAAATGTCCTGCTGTCGCATCGCGAAAGGGTTGATCGTCATGTAATAAAACACATATAATAATACATATAATAATAAAACAACTTGTATCGAACGCACGACGTATTCTCGTGAGATCTGCGCTAATATTGATTTACAGTTAGCGCCAACATAAATCGCACTAGAATGTTTTTGTGACGAACACACGACAGTCGCATACCGTCAATTCGTTCACCAAGTGGACTTCACTGCCAGGTTCCAGGAAGTTGTCCAAGAGCACAAGCATGTCCTGGACATCACGGCGCCAGCCACAGACGAGAATCCTCTCCTTGACCTTGTCTTTTGGAGCGACGACTGGAATCTCCATGGGCACAACGCTCGCAGTCAAACGAGATCACTTCAGGCTGAACTTCGTCATTACCGACGATATCATAAAGGACTTATATCATGTCTAACCCTGACGTTGCTTTGAGTCCAGGTCGAATTGAAGATTGGCAAAATATGTATTGCCATATTTACTACGACTGAAATAAGTATGGCTTAGTTCTTGCTGGTAGGAATTAATATGGCTGAGGGGCATTCTTAACGGGATCGTGATCCCGGGCTCACGATACAATTTGTTACATGATCCGATGAAATTCGTTTGGGTATTCCTAACGGGATCATGACCTTTAGGTGTCGCCGTCTAGGGACAAATGCTGCAACCGAAGATATCTGATGCCTACTTGACGATAGCACACGTGACAGCACGTCCTTGGTCATCGAGAATGGGACGACAACACTAAAACCCATCGTTGCGCCTCCAATTTCGGACGACTGCGCTCTGCACGATTTTATCGCTTGAAATTGGAGTGAAGACGACGAATTCTCGATGTGTAGAGAAGCAAACGCTAAAGGTAGACTCAAAATAGAAGGTATGCACGACCAAATCCTTTCTGCCATCGCGAATTGTAGAACTCAAAGAGTTTGGTGCTTGAGTCTTACCCGTGATCCCATGATCCCAAACAAGGTCATGCCCCTGGAATTGGGTCACCGTATAATGGTGAAAAACCATAATGCCATGATTTCGTCCAATCAAAACTCTTATAGACTTTGGGGTCATGACCCATGATCCCGTAAGGAGTGCCCCTGAGATGGCAATTATGGACCATAGAGAGATACTACCGTAAACCCCGTACAGGTGTAACCAAGAAAATGATTTGCAAATGCTTACAACTCAATGGGAAACTGTCAATTTTTCCTCCAGCTTCAGGATAAAATTGATTGGATAAAATAAAAACCATTTTTTTCAAAATGATGGGCAGCCACAAGTTGCCAGTCCTCTCAATGGAAGATGCACCTGCACGAAGCAGACGCGTGAGCGCAAAAGGAAAGTCGTACTATTCAGTGACGTACAAGATTTCCGTCGTCAAGGCCTACAACCCACCACATCCACGGCCTTCCCCAAATCGAAACAATTTGAGTTGAGTTCCTATTGGATATATATTACCCAATCATTCGTCGATAGTCACAAGTCAATGGGAACTTCAAAGATTTTTCGACAGTATGCGCAAGTTCATTTATCTTACTTTTTGTATAGTGTTATCGCACAAGATTGGAAATGGTTACAGATCAATGGGAAGAAAACATGGTTACAGCTGTACGGGATTTACGGTAGTATTCATCACAAGCAAATAAAGTCATATATTCATGTTTTTAAAGCAACCAACTTCACATTTTCGGCTTCTTTGACTTCCTCAACACCCCAGAACTTCTTCATGTTGCATCGAAGGAAGGTAAGTATTTCAAGATTCTTGGGAAAATTTCCCAAGTCTATTAATAATCGCAGAATGAGACTATTAAATAGTCTCATTCTGCGATTATTAATAGACTTGATAATACCAGCCGCTGAAAAAAGGTCTTTTGAAGTCCGGGAGATGCGGGAAATCACGAAATTAAAAAAATACTGAACTTTTATTAAAATTCTCGATAATTAAAAAAAGTTTCTTCAAAGTTTTTTGTAGAGGTTTCTTTCAAGTTTTTGTACTTTCCCAAAAAACTTGCAAAATGCTTTCAAAAAAACTACACTTCCCAAACGATTCAACACTTGCTCTTTCACGACAACGTATTCAGGAGTACTTTATAAAGGAAGAACCAATAAAACTTGAAGTTTTTCGGTATCTTGATTAGTTTTTTTGAAACCAAAGATGAAGTTTTTTTAAGTTTTTTTGAACTTTCCGAGCAAAAAAACTACATTCAAACTATTCGAATCCCCGGTTTTATCGAATTTACTTGTAGACTATACTTGTAGCTATAAGCTTCACCATAAATTGATCGCAACCGACAGCATCTTCATTAGTTTTTTTGAGCGCGAAGTTTGACGTGAAAAAACTTTGCAAAATGTTTCTTACACTGACAATCGGGAAAATCTTAATAAAAATATGGACAAAACATTTTTTAAATTTTGACATATTTTAAAATTTTGGCGAATTTTCCGTTTTGTTGAATTCCCGCATCTCCCAGCGGAATGTACCGCAGGTCGGGATAAATGTTGGACGACATTTATTCCCCCGTTCCCCCCACATATTAATTGATCTCTCCACATTTGAAGGGTTCCCCTCGACTTAGAGGAGTTTCGAGTTTTCCATAGATTTTTCATCCAAGGGTTGCTACTTGGCTTGAGGGCGTGCCCCCCATCTCCCCCCCTTGACCATTTTTATACATATCCATTAATATGGTGCTGGACTGGTAGAATGGAATTTAATATATTCCATTCTACCTGTCCAGCACCAGAATTGATATGGCATGCCGATGTTCTGCAAGAATGAATATGGCATGTCGCGACCTGAAAGGAATATACGTATGGACACAGTTCCGTGACACTTTTTCAGACCAATGGATGAACACCTTCCCCAGCTCAAACATTCGAACTTAATAGAGTTTTCAAAATAGGATAAAAAATGCAGTTTGAACAGCCAAAAATCAAATCAAAATGAGATGCAACACAGAAGAAATATTCAATTAAAAAAATTCTCAAATGATAGGCTGAGGACAATTCCGTGACATATTATCCGGAAACAAACATTTATTATCCGGACTAATTTGGACGACTTACAACACAATTTCATCAACAAAGTCCGAGTGATCTGAGAGCGGTCTTTTGCGTCGAATGTGCTTTCTCGTGTCCTCAAGGGACATCATCTTGCGTTCGCAGGCTTCTCGACGGCGTTGTGCCACCCGCTTCTTCGCAATCACGGCCTCAGCACGTCGCTGCACTCTTTTCACTTTCCTTTGTTGAAGGAGATCTTGCTTTTCAGTTTTCTTCGCTTCCTTTTCGGCCAACTTCGCAACGATATCATCAGATGTCATGAGAATTCCACCGTGGACCCAATCGTCTTCAGTTCTTGGGGCTTTTGATCGCTGAGTGTACTCTTGAATGAGGTTGTCATTGATGCACAACACCCTCGCAATGTCAACGTCAATGCCTTGTTCTCGAAGTTGCACAAGCAAACGGGACTCGACACGGACACTAGCTGCAATCTTGGCCGTCGGTGCCGTAGGGCCTGGGCAATCTCCAAGTATTTTCGACAACATGACGTCCTTTGACAAAGGATAGATGCCGCACTTCTCAAAACCCGCCACGATGTACGTTCGTGTGAGGCAATGCAACAATGCCGCCGACGTAACGAGCACCATGTCACTGGTAGTGGCGAAACGGGCCTTCTGGGATCGAAACTTCGTTAACTCCTTGTCAAGAAGTCGCTTGAAGTGGCAAAATACGGAGACGTCGAGAGGCTGCAAGAAGTGCGAGGTGTGGGATGGCAATGCATACAGGTGAATGCCTTTGGACAGAGCATATGCCAACGTTTTGGCCGACCAATGTGCCTTGTATCCGTCCATCAAGACTAGCACAGGTCTCTGGGGGCTAATTTGATTGACGAACCATTCATAGTACTGTATGAATAGGGTGGTCGAGAGAAACGATGACGGGGAGGCCGCAAATGCCGACCCTGGCATGCCACCGTTTGTCATTCGTCGGCATACGTTCGTGCCAGGCAGAATAAAGAACGGAGGGATATATCCACCACCAGCATTGACGCACACGAGCACAGAGATGTTCTGACGGCTGTCAGCCCTTTGGGCATTTGCGGTGCCAGTCTCGTCAAGGTTCCAGATGCATTCGGGTGGGAAGTTGTGGTCCGCAAAAACCTTGGCCAAGTGCTCGTAGTGCGCAGAGACGACGTCCACGGTGCTTCTCTTGGCCCGGACGGCTTCCATTGCTTGTGCGCTGCGTGTGGAGAAGTGAGCGATGAACTTCTTGACGAACGAAGGAGACGGAAAGGTATTTCGCACAACGCGGTCGTGCTGGCTGTTCTTGATGCAAACCCGGATGAAGCCAGCGAGCTCGTCCCGTGTGAAGCACTGTGCATGCAATGTTCGCTCGTTGACTGCCTCGATTATACCCAACTCTTCGCCGTGTGTGAGGATTGGGTCGGGTCCGTTTCGTGACGTTGGAAGGACATATTATTGATTCGTCTTTGAAGCATCATGCGGCCGATGTCGTACTGGGCTGCAGCAGCACGTACTGATAGGCCTTTCGAACGTACTGCCTCGATAGCATCGGCTACGCGGCGCAGCTGTTCTGGTAGCATGTCGGCGACGGGAGCGAAATTTCGAAGTGACGACCCCAGAATTAAGCGTTTTCGCGGCAGAAACTGCATGCGCGCGAAATCGAACCATGTCAGTGTGGATATTACTAGTTGAAGACTTATTTGTTTTTACAGTACTTTGCATTTCTGCATGCATGATTTATTGGTTGAAAAGTGACCAATTAGACTTGTGGCACGGAACTGTGTTGTCACGGAACTGTGTCCATACGTATAGATATGGACGCAAATGTATGGAGTACATACGTATTGAAATTCCATACATTTTTCCCAATCACTGTTCACAAAACACGAGGCATGGTCGCGAAACCAACTCTGTGCTACTCACTCTGGCGTGATTGCCACGACCAACCCAAAGGAGATGAGCTCTGAAGTGCACCGACCACGCCAATCTCGAACGTGGCTGAGGACAAAGCGTGGCTGCATTTGGGATGATCATATTTGTCACTTCATTCTACATATCCCCACGTCAGGTGTAATGCTGCACAACTGGAGATCGCCAAGTTAGCCATCATGGCCGAGCCCCGAAATGGTTGATGCAGTAGAAGATGCCTTCCTTCAGAATGAATGAGCTTCGAGACAAGTCTGAAGAAGGCCGAGGTGTAATTAGCTTGGTAAAAATCTTGCTTTGGCTCGTTCGAATAGAGCGGTGTTGGGAAGTTTCTTCTTGGCTGATCGATTGATGTGCAGTGGTTTGTAGAGAGTTTTGCGCACAATGCAACTCCAACTATCCAGAAGGAGCTACACTGGGAGTTGTTAAACATCGGACCCCTTTTTCTATTTGTCAGACCCTTTGACTTGAATAAAGTATACACATACAAATCATTGTATAACCATAAATCTAGTATGGCTAGTTGCTGTACTATCTTCTTTGTGTTTGCTTCGCGTTTGGATTGATTGACAAGAGAGACAGACAGACACCACAAACGACTCAAAGCATTAACGTTATGATGATTCTGTTGGGAGTAGAAAGCACGCTAGAATATATTTGGAGCTGAAAAGAAACTCTAAACAAACTGGACAAACTCTGTTATGAATGCTTGGAGGTGAACAGCGCTATGAAAAACAGCATGAAGAATAAAGCAAGGTCATTCGTTTTTGTCTAACTCCCGGAAATGGGGGTGTTGCGCCCCCGGAAACAGAAGCGCCGCAAGAGAGGAAAATTCATTCGACTCATTAAAAGTTGACATAGGCTTGCAGGGTGGAGCCTGCATTTTTCTGGTGGTTGAATCATAGTTGCAGGCTCATACGACTTGATCTATACGACATGATTTGTACGACGTGATCAGTATTGATAACTCTACTCGAGAGGACAAACACAACTTTTCGTTGCAGTAGAGGTCTAGACTACAATGCTAATCATGAAGCTACTGGTGCGCCTACATTAACACTGAGTCCGAGAGATATTTGTAAATCTAAAATTCCTTGCTATCTTGTCAACGATGATTCGTAAATTTGACTGGAATATTATTAAATACAATCGACTATCTGTCGCTGTTGTGGGTCTACTTGCCAAAGACAGCTGAGTGTTCTATTCATTTCTTTTTGTGACTTGCGAATAATACGGGCGATCATGACGGCAACATAAATTTACTCCATGCCAATTGTTCTATCAGCGGTCTCAAATGTTCAACTATGATGCTCTGTTTTGCAAACAGCTTACTGACATAGCGTGTGGAAATAGTGGCTGGAGACTTTGCAGTTCTATAGCACTAAAATCTATTGCATGTTTTCTCGAGTAAACCTATCGAACTGCAATCTAGCAGATTTCCTTTTAAAAATATTCGAGCCATAAATGTATTTTCTACTTCAAAGTACTTGATGAGCAGTTTACCATACTCACAAGAAATTCGGACCATTTAACTGGATGCATTTGAATCGTACTCTACTGCATCCTTGTTAAGCATTCGTGCCTGCAGTGGAGTTCAAAGTCTATCTATAGTAAGCTTATTGCAACTCAGGAGAAATCTTTCCGCGGTGGACACGCTCTTAGAACATGACCATAGTTGACGTAGAATAGATTTACATTATGGACCTGGTTGCTATCAATAATCGCAAGTCACAGAATTGGTAGCATTCTATGCCAGATACACTCACAAATATGACAGATAGTCGATTGCGTTGATGACTCTCTCCCCATCAAATGAAATTCTTACAGTTGACAGGATGTAAAGCAATGGCACATCTACAAATACCTCGCAGGCTCAGCATATATACATCTATCTGCATCAGTGGCTACAATATGAGCTGTTGTTGCACCGTAGTGTAATGTACGAATCATCGTTGACAAGATAGCAAGGAATTTTAGATTTACAAATATCTCTCGGACTCAGTGTTAATGTAGGCGCACCAGTAGCTTCATGATTAGCATTGTAGTCTAGACCTCTACTGCAACGAAAAGTTGTGTTTGTCCTCTCGAGTAGAGTTATCAATACTGATCACGTCGTACAAATCATGTCGTATAGATCAAGTCGTATGAGCCTGCAACTATGATTCAACCACCAGAAAAATGCAGGCTCCACCCTGCAAGCCTATGTCAACTTTTAATGAGTCGAATGAATTTTCCTCTCTTGCGGCGCTTCTGTTTCCGGGGGCGCAACACCCCCATTTCCGGGAGTTAGACAAAAACGAATGACCTTGCTTTATTCTTCATGCTGTTTTTCATAGCGCTGTTCACCTCCAAGCATTCATAACAGAGTTTGTCCAGTTTGTTTAGAGTTTCTTTTCAGCTCCAAATATATTCTAGCGTGCTTTCTACTCCCAACAGAATCATCATAACGTTAATGCTTTGAGTCGTTTGTGGTGTCTGTCTGTCTCTCTTGTCAATCAATCCAAACGCGAAGCAAACACAAAGAAGATAGTACAGCAACTAGCCATACTAGATTTATGGTTATACAATGATTTGTATGTGTATACTTTATTCAAGTCAAAGGGTCTGACAAATAGAAAAAGGGGTCCGATGTTTAACAACTCCCAGCTACACTACTGGAAAGCATACTTTGGTGGTGCGTTGGCCGTGTTTCAACTAGAGATACGGCTTCATGTTGAAGGGCAAATATTTGGAGCATCTTTGGCAGAGGAGCTGGACTGTTGTTGTCGTTGAGGAAGAAAGATCAAGGAAGTACGGTATACTACTCGCTGGCAGGAATCTTTAGGGGGATGGGAGCATCCGTCGGAGCTGAGCCACTGGGATATGCCAAGCTTGGCCATCATGAGCTGTAAAACCAATGGAGCTCCAATCTCTGGATATTGCATTGTCACGATTTATTGCATTGGCTGCACTCACAACTATCCAATTCGTATACCCACCGTTGGCACCCGAGTTGGCCCTCGACAGGCGCAATTAAGATCCCTTTGCCCCGCTCGAGCAAACGTGTGAACGACAAAGTGGGGGGCCGTCAGTCAACGTCAGTCTGAAAGGCAGGCTGGTGTCCCCGTTTCTGCCGTGACAACGCTTAATGGGCCCTAGCTTCAAGGAATCACGACGAGAGGAGAGCACAGGAATATCTTCATCGACGGATTACTCCTCTTGCTTTGAAGAAAAATGGGATGCACCCATTTCACCCTCAACTAAACGACAACTGTCACATTTGGACGTTGTTGTCAAAACTACCTTGACGAGATGCCTATGAGCAATGCTTTGTAGCACAAATCCGTTGAGTTGGTGAGCCGACGACCGACGCCTTTGTTTGCAAGAGTCCTTGGCGACGTCAGAGGCTTGAGTAAAAGCTTGAACTTGTAATGGACATTTCACAAGTATCAGCCAACTGTATACACACCAAGTTTGGGTGCCAAGACACTTGATGTCAAAATGGACGATCCAGCAAGCTCTGCTGTATATTTCGCGATTAGAACTGTCCACGAGCTCGATTTGAAGCCATAACGACGGCATGCCACGAGAAAGAGTGGAGCAAAGCAACCTGGTCTGGGGTTTCAACTGCGCACCACACTTGGAGCACATGGCATGAGGCAAACCCATTCTGGCGGCCGTGCAAATCGTGGCGTATGCAACGAGAACGTGCGATGGGACATGGCGGAAAATGCTCACCTGGATAAATGGTCCCTAAAAAAAAGAAAGCTTGCAATTTGCAGTCAACAAGCTTGTTACGTACGATGTGACAGCCCAAGGGGAACACGCTCGCAGTATTCCACGACCAGATATTCTGGATGTTCACTTTGTCTTTCGCACGATGAACCACTATAGATTTTCCGACGTGCTCTCAACGACGATGGACTCGAGGAGAGGAGGGTTCGCAGAGGACCAACAGGGTTTCCAAGATGGGCCGTCGTATATCTACCTCGAGTCTGAAAAGTATTTGTACACAGAGCGAAGAGTGCCCACTGTGCTAGAGGATGGAGCGATTGTGGATGGCGGCGCGTTGTCCATGTCTTCCAAAGAAGCAATGGCCTTGTTTGCACAGTACGCGGCCATTGGAGTCCTCTACGGTTTGATTCCAGCGCTCCAGTATCCCATCTTTAACAACTACCTCAAGCTCGAGGGATACCAAACAGCCTCGTACACTCAACTCGTCACGATGGGATGGTCGTTCAAGGTCTTCTTTGGCATGTTGTCCGACTGCTTCCCCATCTTTGGCTACCGTCGAAAGTCATGGATCCTCATCGGCTGGACAATCACCATGGTCAGTTTGATCGTCATGTTTTCCTCATCTCTCGGCGACCCCTACTGCAACATTGAAAAGGCGACAGACGAAGGTCGACCTGGAGCTTGCTCTGCCATTTACTCCAAGACCAACGACACCGACAAGAAGTATTTCAACCTCGACGCTCCCAACAACGGCACGATGTTCATCATGTTGTCCGTGCTGGTATCGTTCGGTTACGTCATGGCCGACTGTGCGGCCGATGCCATGGTCGTCGAATACGCTCAACGTGAACCGATTGCCATCCGTGGTCGTGTCCAAACTGCCATCTACACCGTGCGGCAAATCTTTATCACCGTCGCAAGCATTGTCAGTGGGCTTGGCTTGAACTCGCCCAACTATGGAGGCACGTTTTCATTCTCACTCAAACCCAACATCCCATACGGCATTTGCATGGTTCCATGTGCGCTTGTCATCTTGACGACCATCTTTGTCCTGAAGGAAGACAAGAAGCCTGGCACGCCCTTTCGCGAATACATCGGTGTGTTCTGGAACTTGCTTCAACAACGTGTCATGTGGCAAGTCTGCGCTTTCCGGTTCATCAACAACACCTTCTACAACATCAACACGACGGCATCGAGTCCGATTTACAACACATGGGCAAAAGTCGCCCCCGTCAACGACGCACTGTCAGCCATCATCGGGAGTATGATCTACACCGTCATCTTGATTGTGATGGGCAAGTGGGGTCTCCAGTGGAACTGGCGGATCTGCATTGCCGCCGGGACGCTTGGTGTCATGGCAATTGATTCCACGGTTGCCTTCATTACGATCTGGAACATCTTTCGCAACCAGTGGTTCTTTACCGGGGTTGGCGTGTTCGACCAAATTCCGTCCGGCCTTCGCTTCATTGTGTCGTTGTACTGCGCGGTTGAGATCGCCGATGTTGGCAATGAAGGCGCTACCTACGGTTTGGTCACGACGGTGGCCAACTTGGCCATTCCTGTCGCCTCGGTCATCTACAAGATCACCGACTCCCACTTAAGGCTCTCCCAAGACGACATCAAGACGGATTCAACAGAAGTGCGGACCGATGTCACGATCTCGTACTTGACCTCCTACTGCTCCAAGATCTTTAGCTTGTTTTGGTTATTCCTGTTACCCCCTCAACGTGGCCCGATGCAAGAACTGAAGAGCAGAGGCAGCAAGAGCAAACTAGCTGGTGCACTCTTGGTCGTCACGTTCTTGTTGAGTTTGGCATTCTCGATCACATCGAGTATTATGTCCATCTTCCCCTCGACCAAGTGCTATCGCATTGCGGGTGGCAACGGCATTCTTGACCCCACGACGGGCAAATGCCCTCTTGTCGCGTCGAGAAGAGGATGATTGCCACCACCTTCTCTATAAATGGCATCGTCCGTACGACTTAGTCATGTTTAATTTATACCAACCTGTAGATTTTGTTGTGATTTGTGCCGCCTTACTCATGATGACCTAAGAGAAAGACATACTGTAGTTTGCCCAAGGAGGATTACTCTACTCGCGATCATTGTCATGTCTAGGTGGTGTTTCACGACAAACAACTTGATGCATTAGTAAAACAAGTTAACCTTTTCGCGAGGCGACAGCAGGACATTTGCCCGTCTTGGGGTCGAGCTTTCCGTTACCGCCGACAATGCGATAGCACTTGGTGGAGGGGAAGATTGACATAATACTCGACGTCATGGAGAACGCCAAACACAAGAGGAAGACAATGATCAAGAGCGCCCCGGCGAGTTTACTCTTGGTGCCTTTCCTCTTCAATTCTTGCATGGGGCCACGTTGAGGAGGCAACATGAAGAGCCACAACAAGCTACAGAGCTTGCAGCAGTAGGAAATGATGTACGAGTACGTGACGTCCATGCGCACTTCATGCGAATCCGTCGTCTTGGGAAAGCTTAAAGTTGGAGTCGATGATCTTGTAGATGACCGAGGCAAATGGACTGGCCAAGTTGGCCACCGTCGTGACCAAGCCGTACGTCGCACCCTCGTTACCGACATCGGCGATTTCCACGGCGCAGTACGATGACACAATAAAACGAATACCGGCAGGAATTTGATCGGCCAAACCGACACCGTTGTAAAACCATTGGTTGCGAAGAACATCCCAGATCGTGATGAAGGCAGTGGTGGCATCAACGCACATGACACCAATGGTTCCGGCCGCAATGGCGTACCGCCAGTTCCAGTGAAGACCCCACTTGCCCATGACAATCAAAATCGCCGTGTAGATCAAACCACCAAGGATGGACGAGAGAGCATCGTTCAACGGAGCAACCTTGGCCCACGTGCTGTACATTGGACTTGACGCCGTCGTCGTGATGCCATAGAAGACGTTGTTGATGAATCGGAAAGCACAGATTTGCCACATGACACGTTGTTGGAGCAAGTTCCAAAACATGCTCATGTATTCACGAAGGGGAGTTCCAGGCTTCTTGTCTTCCTTGAGGACAAAGATCGTCGTCAGCACGACAAGCACACATGGAACCAACAAAATGCCGTACGGGATATTTGGCTTCATGGAAAACGAAAAGGTGCCTCCGTAGTTGGGCGAGTTCAAGCCAAAGCCACTAACAATCGTGGCGATGACGATAAACATTTGACGTACAGTGTAGATGGCAGTTTGGACACGACCACGGATGGCAAGCGGTTCACGCTGAGCGTATTCGACGACCATGGCATCGGCCGCACAGTCGGCCATGACGTAACCGAACGACACAAGAACCGACAACATGATGAACATCGTGCCGTTGTTGGGAGCGTCGAGGTTGAAATACTTCTTGTCGGTGTCGTTGGTCTTGGAGTAAATGGCAGAGCAGGCCTTGGGGTGACCTTCAGCCTTGGCCTTTTCAATGTTGCAGTAGGGTTCACCGAGGGACGACGAGACCATGATAAGCAAGCAGACCATGGTGAGCGTCCAGCCGATGAGGATCCACGACTTGCGGCGGTAGCCAAAGATGGGGAAGCAGTCCGACAACATGCCAAAGAAGACCTTGAACGACCATCCCATCGTGACTAGTTGCGAGTACGACGCCGTTTGGTAGCCTTCAAGCTTGAGGTAGTTGTTGAAGATGGGATACTGGAGCGCTGGAATCAAACCGTAGATGCATCCGATGGCAGCGTACTGGGCAAACAGCGCCATCGCCTCCGTGGAAAAGATCGTCAAAGCACCACCTTCGATAATGGCCCCATCTTCGAGCTCACCAGGCGTCTTGAAATCAGTGTAGCCATCCTTTTCCGCCTCCTTGTTGGCCGAGTGGATGTACGAAAGCCGTTCTTCCAAGCCATGTCGGCCGTCCGACAGACCACCCCGGGTGGCCATTGCACTTCAATGCAAGTAGGAAAATGAGACACTGTGGTGCATAAGAGGTTAAGGTTGAGATGATCCAGATCAGCTCGAAGAAAACTGGTTGTGCATTCCGACACGACCAGGTGGTCGGTGAGTACGATCGCATAGTCTTTTTCATCTTGTACTGAAATGTTACCAAAGCCTGAGTCACACATCAAGGCATATTACAGTCTTCGGCTTGTCCCACAGCATAATCTTCGTGGCTTGCGTCACCAAAAGAGTGAGGAACGAATGTGTTTCCCCTTGGGTATGGAATCCATGTGTCTATCAGCCTAGGCGGAGCTGAAAACCGAGGCGAGTCGAGCTCCAATTGTTTTCAGGGTCAACGCTGATTATCACCTTGCAGTTTTCTATCGGTAGGACATCAATGGAGGTGACATCATGGCCAAAGCTCTTGTCCATCAGTTTTCCTGTCTGTCAAACTGTCGACAGATGGTCGACCTACTCCACAGTTTGTAACACAACAAATGCTTGAAATTTGCACCGGCCACCGATCACACTGCTTCCAAGGACGACCGTCAGCTCGAGGACGTCAAATGTAGCATGCAGAGCCTCGCCGCAGCGTCCAGAGGCAAACATTCGACTCAATCGAGCTGGAAGGCAGTACTTGAGACACTTTGAAAGACTTTATGAGAGCCACTATGCCACTGGATTCACAAAGGCGTGACAGGCGATGCAATGGGTGACGCAATTCCATCTCTTCCCTTGCAAAGGGAGCTTAATGCTCATTGCACATTTAGATAAGCAGTCGCTCGAACAAGAGTGCAGAAGTGGATGTGATCGCTCGAGATACAGGCGAAGTTCTTTTTTCCCTTGTATGACACACACCTGCCGTATAGCGAGTTGTAATGACTCCCGAATTAACACTGTAAGACAAGAGCGAACTGCAGGTCAACCACAAATTGTACGACAGCTCTTTTCGAATTTGTCCTTGACCTGGATCAAATGTGCGGTGACAACATCTCTACGCATGGATGGTTCATTGCGACTACGCAGAGTGAATCGCGCAGTCCAACTCGTGCAACAAAAAGTCACATGCTGTGGAAACTTCACATCGCTATCTAGTCGACAAAATATCAAGATACCAGTGTGAGCGCAGAGAATCGAAAACAAGGAACAACTAGCCCTCTTCATTTTAGTAAAATGTAGAGGGCTAGTTGTTCCTAGTGTTGTCAACCCGAATGAACCCGACTAACCCGAGTTGAGTCATATTGCGATTTGATTCAACCTGAGTTCCAACAAATGCAATCGAGGTCAACCCGACTACAGCCAATTGCGACAAGAAGGCATCATGACTACCGACACATTGCGATGGTAATAATGCATAACCGATCACTTATGTGCATCTCTATTTAACTAAAACGTCAAGAACGATTGTAGCGCTGAGTTCGCCGTTTTTGGCCCTGCCACAACATCTCCCCGAAAATTACTCCGGAATGCTACCAACCTCCAAAGCACTTAAGAAATCTTTTTGAAGCTATGATTGGTTGTAAATACTTACCTCCACAAAAACGATTGGATTGAATAAAGAATTTTGAAGATTTATGTCGAATTGGATGAGAAATCGGTGTTCAAAACGTAACTCAATTGAACCGTAACCCCCCAAACCCCGTAAGTATAACCACTGCACCCCGACCTGAAACACCTTTCAGCCTGACGTGAGATAGCCTTGTTCACAGCCTATCTTAGCCAAAATCAGCAAGACGACATATAAACTCACATGCATGATGTACACATCGCATCATGGTGACGACCGAAGTTTTGATGTGATATCTCTTTAAATCCTTGGACGCGTGGTCACAAGCAAAGTCGACAGTCGACTTCGAGATGTTTACAAGGTTTTTAAACGCATAGTGAGGATAACTAGATGATTTCGAGCAAAGTGCTCATGGTTCAGACAGAAAGTCGAGAGGCATCCCGTGATATGATCCTGTTTGCTGACTCTACCAGTCGGTCCTCATGGTTCAAATTCATCACAAATAGGACTCTAATATCTACCAATTAGATCAAACATAGTTGATTTTCATCCAATCATATCAAAAGTGGACAAGTTAACCTGGACAAGTCGATTTTCCAAAGTGGACTTCGTATATTAACTTGTGCAGGTTCATATTTCCGTGCCACACCAGAGATCCATGCGTCATTACCGCATCGAGTCACCGTATCCGCGTAAGAATCCCGAGCTCTTTGCCCGCGTGAGAGAGTATGACAAGATTCACCTCGAATAGAAAGACTCACGGTCGTCTTCCTGTAGATGTATCCGTCGGAGGAGTGTCTTGGGGCCGTGGAAGAAAGTGTGTCTCGAACGACGACGACAAGAACAGGAAAAGCAAGCGTTGGAGAGTCCGAACAAGGACACGACGAACAAGACTGAGAGTGAAACACCTGAAGAGGCAACGAGTGTACCAGCTGGTGATCCTCTCCTCGCCCAAAAGGAAGCTGAAGTCAAGGTAGAGACACACGTCGGTCTTGTATGACTCATACGTTTGTAGGAGCTAGAGATTAAACTGGAAGAACTGCTGGAGAAAAAGCACATACAATTTGGACTGCTCAAGGCCATACTCATTGAGGAAGCTCGTGCCAAGGCAAAACCTCCTGTCTCACAGGTGCCAGAACCCAACCCAGCCATGCCACCTCAACCGCCAACCTCCTGAACCGTACAGCCAGCCAGCCCATCAACAAACCTCTAATCATCTTTTCATTACAAACTCCGATCGTAGAGCGATAATATCTGTAACACCGAGCAACTTAATGAGTCAGCATGACCCCCCGTGGCTGCTCTACAACATTCGCTTCAAGACCAGCCCAACTTCGGTCATAGCCACCTTCTTGCTGGTACCACAACATCTCTGTGCGTTGTCGAGAAACTTGCGAGGAACTGATGAAGCTCAAGGGAAGTACAGCTAGGAGTTAAAGCCGCCATCAGTTCTTCAGATGCGTAACATGAAGCAAGTAGTTTGAATTGAGAACAAAAGTATTACACAGTTTACAAAATTCACACGACGTATGCATCTAACCCTTGCGAGAGGCGACGGCAGGGCACTTGCCAGTCTTGGGGTCAAGCTTGCCGTTACCACCAGCAATGCGGTAGCACTTGGTGGATGGGAAGATGGCCATGATACTGGACGTCACCGAGAAGGAAAGGCAGGCAAGGAAAATAATAATCAACAAAGCACCAGCCAACTTGCTGACTTGGCCCTTGCGCTTCAATTCTTGCATGGGGCCACGTTGAGGAGGCAACAAGAAGAGCCATCCGAGGGAAGCCAACTTGCACGAGTACGAGATGATGTACGAGTAGGTGACATCCATGCGGACTTCGTAGGTATCTTCAGTGATATCGGCTTGGGTCAACTTAAAGTTCGAGTCGATCAACTTGTACAAGACAGACGAGAAGGGACTGGCCAAGTTGGAGACCGTCGTGACCAAACCATAAGTGGCACCTTCGTTACCGACATCAGCGATTTCGACAGCGCAGTAAGTTGCAACGATGAAACGGAGACCGGCAGGGATTTGGTCAGCCAAACCGACACCGTTGTAGAACCATTGGTTGCGGTACACATCCCAGATCGTGATGAAGTTGATAGGAGCATCCACGCACATGACACCGATCGAACCGGCGGCAATGCAGTAGCGCCAGTTCCAGTGGAGACCCCACTTGCCAATGACAACCATGATAGCACCAAAGATGGCACCGCCGAGAACGGACGAAAGAGCATCGTTCAAAGGAGCAACGTTAGCCCACGTGTTGTACATTGGACTGGACGCAGTCGTGCTGATGTTGTAGAAGACGTTGCTGATGAAGCGGAAACCGCAAATTTGCCACATTACACGCTTTTGAAGCAAACCCCAGAACATGTCGACATACTCCTTGAAAGGAGTACCAGGCTTCTTGTGTTCCTTCAAGATGAAGATGGTCGACAAGACGACAAGGATAGCAGGGATCAAGAGAATGCCGTAAGGAACATTGGGCTTCATCGAGAAGGAGAATTCACCACCGTAGTTGGGCGAGTTCAAACCGAAACCATAGATCACATTGGCAACAATGATAAAGATTTGACGGACCGTGTAGATGGCGGTTTGGACACGGCCACGGATGGCAATCGGTTCACGCTGAGCGTATTCGACGACCATGGCATCGGCAGCGCAATCCGCCATGACGTAACCGAACGACACAAGAACCGACAACATGATGAACAAGGTGCCGTTGTCAGGGGCGTCAAGGTTGAAGTAGACCTTGTCGGTGTCGTTGGTCTTGGAGTAGATCTTGGAGCAAGCCTTGGGTCGGCCTTCAGCCGTGGCCTTTTCAATGTTGCAGTATGGTTCACCGAGGGAAGAAAAAGCCATGACAGCGAGGCAGACCATGGTAATGGTCCAACCGATTAACATCCACGACTTTCGGCGGAAACCAAAGATGGGGAAACAGTCCGACAAGGCACCGAAGAAGACCTTGAAGGACCAGCCGAGGGTGACTAATTGCGAGTACGACGCCGTTTGGTAGCCTTCCAGCTTGAGGTAGTTGTTAAAGATGGGATATTGGAGCGATGGAATCAAACCATAGATGCAACCAATGGCGGCGTATTGGGCGAACAACGCCATGGCTTCGAGGGAGAACAAGTTGAGGGCACCACCTTCGACCAAGGCACCGTCTTCAAGCTCACCGGGGGTTTTGACTTCGCCATATTCGGCCTTCACAGCTTCTTCGGTCGCCGAATGAATGTACGAGACACGTTCTTCGAGGCCGTGGCGGCCGTCCGACAATCCACCTTGGTTCATCTTGCAGTGAAAATTGGAGAATGATCACCTTGGGAGAGATCGATGGATGGGTAGCCGACCAGATTGCCACACGCCTGAGCAATCGCATGTGTAACACGTGGAAACTTTGAACTGCGTCAGTCTGTTTCACCACGCGATTCTTGAGCCTGACACTTGCAAGAGGAGCGAATCACATTTGTCGTCTGCGCCCGGCTACGTCGTCTAATCATTCGCCACAGTTGACCCGTTGTAAAAATGCCAGCACTTGACATTTCCAAGTGTGAAAAATTTCCCCCGTTTGTCTGTGTGTGATGGGTTGGTTGTAGAGAGCCGATCTCTCTCTGCCTGAAGGGAGAGCTATTGACCTCTGCTGCTCGACACATGCCAGAGAGCAAGCATCTGGGTGGTGTCTATCACCAGTCGAGGGGAATAAACTCGCGCGGTTGAAGTGCACTTTATCAGCGAGACAGCACGGTGGCAGCGTGGGATGATGCTCACCGTGTTTCACCTTTTATGAGCAACTGTACGGAAGCGAATGGCCCGAACCAGACGACGACGGGAAAATGTTGAACCATGCTCTCCACAATACCACACGACGAACAAGAGCGGCCCCGCTAGACTTCGTTTCAATTCTTGAAGCAGTCCGCGAGATTTCAAGCCTTGAAACTGTGCCGAGACCGCCAGAGACGACAGATGAAAGTTTCTCTCCATGTCATGATCATCCCACATGTGTGATATCCTCTGCCGACCACACAAGTGGGTGGAGGTACCAAGCCTGTTTACTACGGCACAATCTCTGCAAGTATGATCTCAATCCATGACGACGTCTTGTCCTGGTTTCTTGCGGCCAGGCAAGCTAACTAGCTACGAGCCATTAGCACAGCTACGAGACTCGAGTCTATCCTAGCCACGAACAATCGAACGTTCGCTAGTTTGTCAATTCAGAAACAAGCCAGATTTGTCCAAAGCTGATCCCTGTCAAGCACACATGTCAACGACCGCCTTCTATACCGTCCAGATGGCAGCCTAAGTCCAAAGCCAGGGTCGCATAGAGCGAGTCTCTCACTCTACTTGGACTTGCTTGCTGCTAGCTTTGGACACATCAATCGAGCATTCGCGATGGTCCTTGCGACCGTCGTCCTTGCAATACTATTGTCATTCCCTTGTACATGTATTCCTGTCGCTGTCGTCGGCTGTGCTTGCCACGTTGGATGTAACGTGGGACGTGAATATCTTTAGCTCAACTAATTTCACCTTGTATTGCAGATGCATTGTATACTTGACGTGGTTGGTACCTGCGTGTTTATCTCAACGTCGAGCACGCGTGGAGAGGAACAGGATCGGCAATCGAATGAGCAACAACCGCGCCCTCGTCTCAAAACCACCAAGCTCAACAATGGTTGAAATGACGATCTCGCAACCGATTCCATGGACTTTCGTGCGCTAGAATCGACCCCAACGCCACAAACCAACGAGGTTCACTGGTGTAGCGTGCCATTCTTGAGGATTCGATAGCGCATAGGCCAGTAGAGCGTCCATTCTCGTCACGCCGAAGCACTGTCCATGGCTGGGATTGCGACCTGAGTGATATACCATGTGCACCAGAGTGGGAGCCACCTCCCATGCAAGAAATTGTGCGCTTGGAGTTCAAGAAATCCCAAGCTGAGACCGAGACTCCCTCGCTGGCTCCCCGTCACTGCCCCAACGACGTCATCTGGTCTGAGTGACGGCAGTCAATGCACTGTGTTTCATTTTTGTATTCCCAGCTACTGCTCGGTCGACCAGGCGGGGTTGCCTCTCATGACTTGACAAGGCTTCCGTCGGTCGGTTAAACCTTCAGGGCATGGGCTCCACTGATCTATCGCTTTGACCTACTTGACATCTTGGTTGGCAAGGCTGCTGTTCGGTCGTCCAAACCCACAGAGCCGATCGTAAGTTCCCAGCAATGATGCCTCTTCTTGTCGTGACTTTTACCTCGCGCATCGCCTCTCGGATGCCCCCGTTGCGGCTGCTTGGTTTGAATATGGGCCTCCTCACACCACGATAACAACCCGGTCCGACATGAGTAACTAACATGGATTGCCCCCAAGCCGCCGATGACGACACCCTGTCCAGACGAATTGGTTTGCGTGACAATGATGGACCAAGTCGAAGCAGCGCGTCCAAGTCCATCGTTGATTGAGCCGAGGAATGCCAACCTTCCGTCAGACAACTCCAAAGACTGCTGTCATGTTATGTCGGATCAGTAGGACATTGCCCTGGGAAGGGAAACAAGGTAAGAGAACAAAATTGCATCATATTTGAACACGATTCATTAGACCACAGGTATACACAACATGATGAAGCTTAACCCTTCTTGGAAGCGACGGCAGGGCACTTGCCAGTCTTGGGATCAAGGACACCGTTACCACCGACAACTCGGTAGCACTTGGTCGATGGGAAGATCGACATGATACTGGTCGTCACCGAGAAAGCCAAGCATGCCAAGAACATGAAAATCAACAAGGCACCGGCAAGTTTGCTCTTGCCCCCCTTGCGCTTCAATTCTTGCATTGGGGCACGTTGAGGAGGCAACAAGAAGAGCCATCCAAGGGAAGCCAGCTTGCACGAGTACGAGATGATGTACGAGTAGGTGACATCCATGCGGACTTCATGTGAGTCTTCAGTGATATCGGCTTGGGACAAGCGGAAGTTGGAGTCGATGATCTTGTAGATGACCGAAGCAAACGGACTGGCCAAGTTGGAGACCGTCGTGACCAAACCATAAGTGGCACCTTCGTTACCGACATCAGCGATTTCGACAGCGCAGTAAGTGGCGACGATGAAACGGAGACCGGCGGGAATTTGGTCAGCCAAACCAACACCGTTGTAGAACCATTGGTTGCGGTACACATCCCAGATCGTGATGAAGTTGATAGGAGCATCCACGCACATGACACCGATCGAACCGGCGGCAATGCAGTAACGCCAGTTCCAGTGAAGACCCCACTTGCCAATGACAACCATGATGGTGCCGAAGATCACGCCACCAAGAACGGACGAAAGAGCATCGTTCAAAGGAGCAACGTTGGCCCACGTGTTGTACATTGGGCTGGATGCGGTCGTGCTGATGTTGTAGAAGACGTTGCTGATGAAGCGGAAGCCGCAAATTTGCCACATTACACGTTGTTGGAGCAAGTTCCAGAACATGTCGACATACTCCTTGAAAGGAGTACCAGGCTTCTTGTCTTCCTTCAAGATGAAGATGGTGGACAAGACGACAATCACGGCAGGGATCAAGCAAATGCCGTAAGGAACGTTGGGCTTCATCGAGAAGGAGAATTCACCACCGTAGTTGGGCGAGTTCAAGCCGAAGCCGTACATGATGTTGGCGCAGCAGATGAAGATTTGACGGACCGTGTAGATGGCGGTTTGGACACGGCCACGGATGGCAATCGGTTCACGCTGAGCGTATTCGACGACCATGGCATCGGCAGCGCAATCCGCCATGACGTAACCGAACGACACAAGAACCGACAACATGATGAACAAGGTGCCGTTGTCAGGGGCGTCAAGGTTGAAGTAGACCTTGTCGGTGTCGTTGGTCTTGGAGTAGACCTTGGAGCAAGCCTTGGGTCGGCCTTCAGCCGTGGCCTTTTCAATGTTGCAGTATGGTTCACCGAGGGAAGAAAAAGCCATGACAGCGAGGCAGACCATGGTAATGGTCCAACCGATTAACATCCACGACTTTCGGCGGAAACCAAAGATGGGGAAGCAGTCCGACAAGGCACCAAAGAAGACCTTGAAGGACCAGCCGAGGGTGACCAATTGCGAGTACGACGCCGTTTGGTAGCCTTCAAGTTTGAGGTAGTTGTTGAAAATGGGGTATTGCAACGAAGGGATCAAGCCGTAGATGAAACCAATGGCAGCATATTGGGCGAACAAGGCCATGGCTTCGACGGAGAAGAGGTGAAGGGCACCACCTTCGACCAAGGCACCGTCTTCAAGCTCACCGGGCGTCTTGACTTCGCCATATTCGGCCTTCACGGCTTCTTCGCCAGTGGATTGGATGTACGAGACGCGTTCTTCAAGGCCGTGTTGGCCTTCCGACATGCCGCCCTTGTTCATGTTTTTCTGTTGTTCCAAATTGGAAAATGAGCAATCTCTTGCACTTGAAACTCGCTCGACTGTGACCAGATTTGCACCAAGCTTCGTGTGTCTACCATGTGGCTTCAAAGTTCACACAACAACAAAGACTTGGGTGACGGCGTCTGAATCATCTCAATCGATTGAGCAAACAGCCCACCACATGCTCGGAGGGGGCAACAACAAGGCATGTCTTGCAAACTCTATGCAGACCTCACTTTTATGTCAACCTTGTGGTGATAGCTCTGGTGGCAAAGCTCCCAGAGTAGCACGATCACACCCCAGCTAGGTGCAGCTCCCGTCTTCTCCCGACGTGGCCCTTGTCGTGGCCGTGACAGTTCAATTTTGACAAACTCGTCGGACTCGAGCCAATTTACCACGAGACAACCTTCCCCCCGTCAAACATTGAGCAGGGCCGCTGGCGCTGGAGGGCGCCTTGACTGTTGTCCGCCTTGAAATCTTCCCCATGGCGGTTGTCTCGTGACCAACACAGAACCGCCTGGTACAGTGTACCATACGAAGATGTGGCTGAAATCTCCCTTCACCATGATATTTCAAGCTTCGTTTGTCGTCCTCCAAGCGCTCAACCGGTAGTCTTGG
Source organism: Aphanomyces euteiches (assembly GCA_021527685.1). Lineage (NCBI taxonomy): Eukaryota > Oomycota > Saprolegniomycetes > Saprolegniales > Verrucalvaceae > Aphanomyces > Aphanomyces euteiches. The sequence goes on from JAJGMV010000280.1 coordinate 1,233,196, forward strand.
TAAAATGGACTTCCAAGGACGATAGCACTATGGACCGCCGTGGAAAACCGCTAGCTAGCTCAAGCCTCTTGGCAAAGGGGCTCTCGTCTTTGAAGGTGAAAAGATTGAACAAGGTGAAAAACATTGAATAAGGTGATTCGAGTTGCATCTGTTGAGATTACTCATTGCCCGTCTCAACATGGACATCTCTCCAATCGTCTTTTTCTCGCTCACGTCTATCGATTGGACTCGATGTCGTCCAAAGGGACGTCGGTCTTGTCTGCGCGTCCGACAAAGTCTACGGCAGACTCTTCATCCACAGCCGTGGGCTTGGACACAACCCAAGCACCATCGCACATCCAAAAACCGTGCAAATCCCATGAGCACGGCCACAAAACCAATCGCCAGATGATTATGATTATGACGGTCAGTTTCTGTGTGAGCACAGCCACAGCGTGGTAAAACCATCACCTTCGATGTAATGGCAGCTACCCAGATAGGAGGCAAATCATCGTCTCGTTGCGAGCCTGTTGTCGTCCAAGCCACCGAGACGGCGCGATTGAGCGAACGACAAAGTCTGAGTATTGTCTGTCGTTGTTGAGACGGAGAGAGCTCCAACGCAATACGCATTTTGATCGGCAATACTACCTTGAAAGGACAGCCCAGAGAGGGTCAAGGTAGTCAGTCACCGCCACATGGATCAGCTCCAGATGGATCAACAATGTTCAACCAGTGGGGTGGTCTGTTCCAAGAGGAGCAAGACAGCGAGCAGGACAACAGTCACGTCGTTAGTTCAATGGCTTGCTACAGCTTCCACGGCGGCTTGGTGTCGGACGCGGCTGCGGCGGCGCGTTTGATCGACTTGGCTTTTTTCAGCTTGCGGACTTTTTCCAAGACGATATTAAGCGTCGCGGGGCAGAGACTGATGCTGGCCAATGTGTCTGGCGCATCGAATGGATGTCTTGCAATTTCAAAGTACAATTCGTCAGGCAGTCGTTGTAGAAGCTACAAAGTCGCATTAGATACCATCACGAGCAGCAGCAGCAGCTATAACTTACTTGCAGCGCGACATAAATGAGAAGTTTGGACTGAAGTGGCGGTGTTTCACGTAAATTGAGCTTGTTCATGAGATGCATATCCCTACATAGCTAGCTCAGCCGACTCGAAGGCAAGACGTACGTGTGTAAAAGATCCGTGCGCATCAAGATAACATGGGCTGCCGCGAGGAGGACAACGAAATGAACACCCATGGCCAAGAGCTACAACGTTGAAAGTGTTAGAAGACAAGACGCATCGTGGCTTACAAGGTCCCAAATGTGGAGAAGTTCTTGCAGTGGTGGGATGCAAGCAAAAAAGCTCAGGATGATCGGGTACGCGTACACTTTTGCCGTGATGCCCTTGGAGAGGAGGTGCTTGTAGAGTTTATAATCGAGCTGCAATAAGTTGTCGTTAGCAATCTTTCATGGCAACGACATACTGTTTGAAGGCATCGATCGACGAGACCGCAAGCTACGTGGACGCCAGCCAACTGCGGCGCAACGTAGCGAGGGCAATGCTTGGTAACGAACGACGTAAAGCTCAAGTAGGCGTCGTCTTCCGGCATCACGTAGAGGAAAATGCCGCAGAGAATGTTCATTCCCTGGAAGTAGCGAAAGGGCTGCTCGCTATCGTCACGGCCATCTTGGCATGAAGAACCCTACGTCCAACACTGAGCTGCGACTTGATGGTGACCATACATATTCCTGGAGGAAGGCATTGAGGACTCGAACGAGTGTCGCTTCGGGCACGCGTTTTGCAAAGCTTGGGTCGCCACGAAAGGTCCTAAACGTATCATTGCGTATCTCGCTGTCGCTTTTCGATGCGCCACGTGCGACTGTCCGTTTGTATTCTTGTTTTCGCTCGACGGATGCACTGTCGTCGTCGATTCCAAGCAAGACTTTCCAGACACGGCCACGGAGCGTCAGCGCATTCTCAACGCATTCTTCTTCGTCCTCGGCTGGCAAGCCAAAGGCAATGACCATACGACGGAGCTCTTTTAAGCGCTCGTAGCGACACGTCAAGAGTCGTCCCTTCTTGTCTAAACCATGATCAAGCTCGACAGCATTGAAGCAAACGTACCCATGATAGGAAGACCACTCAGCAATGCCATATACCGACGTCGGAGCTACATGATCTTTAGACAATACCAGACATAAATTGTACCAACGGATCGGACGCGCGGAGCGGCGCTTCCTCCGTCGCGGCGGCCGAAGACTCCATTTGTCCGCTTGCCGACAGGCGGTTTCAAAAAGATATGTCGGATAATATCCGGAAGAACTCATTTGGTTCACAGGGGTTGTGGGGGTTAGATGAACCGGATAATTTTTTATTGTACTATGCTTAGTCCTGTACTTCGACGCCAGATTGCACAGCCATCTATCTAGCCATCTTATCTGTGGAGCTATTCCACGAGCCACTAATCCACGTTTAATTGAGTTAGACAATATTGCTGAGGTCCACAGTAACAGCTAAGTAAAATACATGAGGCGGATTAGAGTCTTTTCCGGCAAAGAAAGAGCTTGGTTCATGACCATGGTTGGTTTGGATCTGTTCCCAATCAAATGTCCCTTCTACGGTACAGTACAGGTAAAATAGAAAAATAGTTGAATGAGATCTGTAAGCGTCTAATAGAATACCTCAACATGACATCAAGTACGTGGACTTTTTCCTTTGAGTATGGTCAAAATTTGTTGACCAACAAGCATGGATTCCCTCTAGTGGATTGGATTCCGATGTTTAAGCTGTCCGGATACTACTTCGATATTATCCGGACAATTTACTGTTGTTCGTCCACAGATTTTCCGGATGATGGGAGCTGTCCGGATAACCATTTAATCTGTCGCGATGTCCTCGACCACCTTGATGGAGCAGTACTTGCTGCGTGTGCCCAAGAAAGTGGGCGCAGAATTGCGCAAGAAGATGCAGGAAAAGGAAGTCCGTGGCGTGGATGTTGTTGCAGGCGGTATGACGTATCAACTCGCTCTCTTTTTTACGACTGTTTGGCGTAGCGGACAACAAACATTTCAAATTTCACATCGACGAGAAGGAACTGCCAGCGACACTATGTACGTGCATCTGACCACCAAGAGCAAAGTGTGCATTGATAATGATATCCCTAGGTGAATTGCCATGCATTCTCGAAACACACAAGACGTACGATGACAATTTGTTTTACAAGAGCGGTGAAATTGGCCAGGTACACCGTTGTTGGGAATTGACGGCGTGTATGGAAAATATCCCTCCGTAGATTCTGCTCGTCCACGACTCTCCCGAAGAACAAATGCTGTATGAACCCGTTACCGAACTGCCCAGCGGCATCACGCCCCCAACGACCAATATTGTCAAGCGAAAATACGCCAAGACGCGCAAGTACCCTGCGTTTCCACCAACGGATGTCGCCCGCGTCGAAGACACGCTTGTTAAAATCATTGCTGGCGGCGTGATCGAGGACGTTCGTACGCATTTCCTGACCCTCGTACAGCTAGCTGACTCTGGTTTTGTGTAGAGGAGGAATTGGTGGATTTTCACGAGTGGATGGTGGACGATGCGCACCCCAATGGCATCGTCGTCCATGATGAAATGGAGCTCATTGAGAAGCATCCCGAGGTAGAGAATCTGCTGCAAACGCTTGGTTTCAAACCCAACTTAGTACTTGCATTTGACCAAAGGTCCCAACAACAACAGCCATACAACCAGCAGTGGTGCTAATGCTATCGAATCTGGCGCCAACACTGGTGGCAGCAGCGGCATGCAGTCGCTCGCTAATAGCCGTCCTGACACGGACGCCGAGGAAGAACCTGAAGAGCGGCCGACTCCTCGACCAGCAACGTCTGCCACTGCTAGCATTGACGATGGCCTTGACGCCGATTTGGATGAACTGGATCAAGACGACGACGTAAGAGTCCACCGAGCCACATTTCTAAGTTTGATCGCATGTAGGACCAAGGAGAAGGTTCACTCGAAGACAATCCAGCGTATCAGGCTCTCCAGCAACAACAAGCCGCCCATACGAAGAAACTCACAGATCTGCGCAAAGAAATCAGCAAGATGGTGGCAAATATCCAATCCATGTCGAATCCAGTCATGAAGAACCGTCTGCAGCAACAAAAAGACGCTCTCGATGGCGAAATGGCCCAAGTCCAAGCTGCTCTCGACAGCACACTCGCGTCCATCCGTTCTATGGAAGACGGAAGACGATGAACATGCCAAGAAGTGCCGTCGTCCGTCCCGTGGTGCGATTCCTTCTCTTTTATTATCATGAATAAAGCTGTAACCAACTCGTACACAGCTATGGAAGACTTATCAGAGGAGGCAAAGACTGCACAAGGAAGGATGGATCATTTTGATTCTTTACACATTCGATTAAACGACAAGGTGACTACTGGACGTGGCCTCTAGCGCCGTGCTTCTTGCGGCACCGAATGCATATACAAGCGACAACCAATGCCAACAACGCCGCGCCACCAGCCGCCACGACCATAAACATGCCTTGGCTCATGCCAAACAACGTCGATGTGCTTTGGATTTCCTCCACCGGTGGAGCCGTCGTCGCTGGTTTGTCCGTGTCGGCCACGACAAATGTCTTGACGGACGACACGCTGACTTGGGCCGGCTTGGCGACCAACCCGGCGCCGACGAACTCTTGACCCAATGGCGTGGATGACTCGTAGGCCAGTTGCTCGAGCGCTTGGTCCGTGGCGTTCATTTCGTCAAGCGAGTCGCAGGCAATGACAACGTCAATGACGAGAGTTCCAGCCGCGGTGTCGTTTTCAGCATGAAGCGTGACATTGTCAGCCGTGAGTTTGGAATGGTTCTTGGTTGTCTTGGCTAGGAAATGAATCAAGGCGGCTTTGAGCGCTGGTGCCGAGAAGTTGGAAGCGTTGTGGATGCTCAACGACGTCACGACGCTCCACGACACAACTCGAGGCACGTGGATCGTCGATTCGTTCTTCCCCGTTGAGTTGGTTTGGTTGGTGCTGCCGGTGCTGTCGTCGAACGGGTACAATCCTGGTGCACACGTGAGGGCACAGCGGGCTTGGTGGTTTCGTTGGGGCAGAGCGTCGTAGCAAGTCGCCAAGATGCGTTCAAACTCAATGCCAACGCAGTGATTGAGGGCGCAGTCGAGCAGACCCGGGTAGCAAGAGCAGCCATCGCCGTGGAAGAGGTCAAGGCACGCTGCATATTCACGACGGCAAGCTCTCTGGCTGCAGGACACATGGCACCAGTCTTGATAGACCACAAGAGGGCGGTTGGCCGAGTGGTGGCTGGCATTGCCATGCTTTGGTGTTGTCTGGTTGCCGTGTTTGGTGTGGTTTGCTTGCGCCTTGGGTTGGTGGTGGTTGTCGTGGTGGTCGTGTGGTTTGGTGGAATTTTTCGTCTCGTGGGACTTGGCGGCGATTGTCGCGACGACCGCCGACGTCGTCGACGTGAGGCAGTAGACTAGCGTCGACACGAGCAAGAGCCACTTCATCAAAGCTTCAAATAAAAATGTGGCGACAGTCAGACGACGCGTCAAGGGCCATAAATTCGAACGACAGTGGCGAGTCGCGCCATCGCATCATCCATTGGCTTGATCGATCCTTCGAAAGCTCTGAAAGGTCGCTTGGAATCCTCGTCATAGTCCAAACACGTCAGTCGTATCACACACGACGATCCGACACAACCAGAGTCCCTTCACCAACTATCGTTGACTCCCCAATGCATCCAACAGCTCAGTCGACGGTGACTTTGTCACGGACGACCCAAGGCGTGTCTCCGAAACGAGCAGGAATGACAAGCAAGAAGGGCATTTTGATTATCTCTAGTTAGTTTGATTTGTTACTTTTTAGCTCTCTATGGTTCAAATATACGCAAGTGCGCTCGACGGCGGTGGCGTGAGGGTTGTTGTCCTACCGGTGGAACTCACTCTAGTCGTGGATCGGTTCTACTTTACAATGGACGCCATGGTCCGAGCCGTCCATGTCCACGTCTACTTTCATGTCCGTCGCGCTGTCGAGGAAACAGCCCAAGTACTCGTTCACGAGCGTCGTGTCTTTCCAGTGCATGGGTCGGTCGTCCATTTTCAAAGGCAGCGGTGTCAATTCGTCGTCTTCACCCTTCAACGAGCCGCACAGACGCCGCTCGTCATCGGCACAAATCGGACACCCGCCTGGCATTGTACTGCACGGCAATTGTTGCACTCGGTGTGCGAGGTAATTGTCCAAGTCCAAGCTGTGCTGTGCCAGCGCGTCGTCGTAGCGGATGCCGCCATAGTGCTTGCTCACGTCGAGGCGGATTCGGTACTCGTTCTCTTCGACTTTCTTGGCCATGTGCCATTCGTCGCGGCCGCACGCGCAGTGGTGGCCGTTTGTTGTCTTGCTCCGCACGCTGGCTTCGTCTGGCGAGAGACCGCATTCGCAAAGGACAAACGTTGCTTTGGATCGGTAGCTGCCAAGCAGTGTCGACTTGAATCGTGGAAACCAGAAGCGTCGATCGCGGGTCTTTTCAGGTCCGTCGCCGGCTGAATTGGAGCGGAAACGAGGTCCAAGCTGCTGCATGTGCCACCCGACTGCCATTCTTGAAGAATGAGCACCATGGTATGCTTTGACGCGCCGTTGTTACACGCTTCACATGGTGTGACTGTGCCTACCAATCGAGTTGCAACCCACTGCATTGTTGGTTCGATTGGTTGCTCGCAATGATGGAAGTTGGATCTCGCTTCGCGGCTCAACCAAACCGTGGCATGCCTCTATTCTCAAGCAAGACAAGAGAAAAGACGTCCCCCTTTGTCCCCCACGGATGGCGAGCTAGACGTCGTGGAAACCACCGTCAAGCTCGAGATGCGGTCGCCAGCACCTAACGACGATGACGTGCAGAGAACAAGAGAGGAGACGTATCAAGGCAAAGGCAAGAGTATGGAATGTTGTACAACACGATTTTGAGTTTTAGCTCAACAAGGTAATGCTGTTAGTACAACACGTTGTGGAAAACTACCTTTTAAAATTGATATTTACATTATATTTCAGAGGTCAGTTGATGCTTATAACAGTTATAACATGCTTTTCTTCATTTATAACATAACGTTATACAATTTTAGTACAACAGACCTCGTTGTGCTACAACGATTGCACAACGTTTTGCACAACGAACCGATTGTACAACCACCCCTAGGCAAGAGGCACACACACAAGTGCGACGGAGAGCCAGCCAACATGCAACGCGCCAGCTGTCACGTTGCGCTTGACCAAAGCGTTCACGGTCTACACGTGGTGTCGAGTAAGTCACAGTGTACAAATTAATTTGGCGAGTTACACTGCGCATAGTGGCAACCAGGTGATGCCACGTCCGTTTGACATGGCTCCGACGCCACACTTGTGAACTAGACACGCGATCGTCCAGCGAGTCAGGTGTAGATCTCCATCGCTTCGACTGAGATGGCTGCCATGACAAGCTCAGGGTGTCGACCACCACTTGTGTCATGCTGTCAACTGTCCTCACCATGAAAACCGTTCAAAATTCGCAAACTTTGTTGATTTGGACGCACTTTTCACCAGAACTGCTCATTTTGAGCGAATTTTCAGCAAAAATATGCCACTTTACTCGAATTTGAAAATTAAATTGTGAAAAAAACACTGGTTTATATGAGCTTTTGTATACCGTGGTGAATCGTTTGGACAAGGTGAGACATTGAAACATGTGAGATTATAAAATGGACGGAGGTAATATAGCACACTGTGGCAAGTTCTCCACACCTTCCAGCGCCGTTTCTCCCTGCATGCGATGCCTTGGGCGAAGACACTCCAAGCTACAGTAGGAGAGGAGTACGAAGAAGACGAAACGCTGGACATTGCGAAGCGGATTTGACTTGACGACGACGGTGTCTGGTCGGACGGCAGACCAGCAAAGCAGCTCGACCAGGTTGAAATGGTGGCGATATCGTCTAAGAATGAGAGCCAGACACGAACCATTGGTTATCCAGTGCCAAACCAATGTGTGTTTCTGTGTGTAGGCTCGAGAGTCAGGTCGCGGTTGCGACAGTCAGTTGGGAAATTTCACGGAGTGAGTGCCTTTCAAACGCCACTCCTGGCGGCGAGCGACAAGGGCTACACATGTGACAGAGTCCCCATGTCAGTCACAACCACCTATCTCTGTTTGGATGCCAGGCGGACCAAACAGTAGGATGGAATAATCTTGTCAAATGCGACAGGAACGCGCAACGTTCACGACGCACATTTACCGATCCGACTTACAGTCTAGACTGTCAGGAAGAAAACATATCAAAATTTATATTTTTGAAAATTTATATTTTTATGTATGCAAAATGGGAGGATTAGTTTACAAGAGATTATCGAGATCCACGAAGCGACATTGACAATGTGAAACACGATCAACTGGGCCAAAGAACCATGGGAGGAAATCTCAATGTCGACTGTTTCCATCCAACTGCTGGAAACACACTAACATCGTCGGAAACACTATGCAGGAGCTCTCGACGAGTTTCCAACACATCCATATCGACCCAATGTCCATTTAATTCGTAATGTAGGTGATTATGAATAGAATTGGGCCGATTTGGTCGCTTTGATAATTCACCGAAAGCTTCTCCATGGTGTCAACGATGATGTTGATGTGCAGAGTTGTAAACAGTCGAATTGATAGCTCCTGTGAGCCACCATGGCACAGTTGATTGCTGTCATTTTTTGTGCCAGTCGCTAGCATCCATAGGCTCCAAGTGTCTTTCCTTGTTCGACGGCAAACAACACACTTCAAAATAAATGACTTGATATTTGTATCTTGCTGCAATCTATTATCTCTCTCAAAATTTATATGAAAACCTCTGAAAGTTTTGTTTCTTCCTGACAGTCTAGACTGTACTTGTATTCCTGAAAGATGGTGCATAAAAACTACCCTCAGACCGGCATTGTAGAGAAACTATCAGCGTAACATTCCGTGTCAGCACATAACGCGTTGTTCCCGACCACTTGGCCAGAAAGATGACAACCAGAAAGGGCGAGTTGGAATCCAGTTGCAGGCTGATCTCGTGGAGACTCTACATTTGATGCCCATCGGCAATGCATTTCCAGCCAAGTTGACTGGAACTATATATATTTATATTGTTGTATAGTTAATATTATGAAAATTGATAGGTACTGTAATAATTTATGTTTACTTGACGTAAAGATTTTGGCACACTTGACGTCAAGCCGTCATTCTGTCCCGAACAGTCATGACTTCTCATTTTGTCCGGATAATCGACCAAATCGCAAAAACAAGCAGCACGTGACAAGCGATCCCAATGCTTGGCCGCCGGCAAGCTAAAGTTCTCATCACTGGCGGCGGTCCAGTCGGCCTGACGCTTGGTCTATTGCTGGAGCATGTGTACAAAGTACCTGTAGATATCGTCGAGCGCCAGATGCAGCCGACGCAGCATCCACAAGCTCATTTCATGAATCTCCGTACGATGGAAATCCTTCGAACGCACTTGCCACGCCTCCACGATCGCATCCTGGACATTGCAGCTCCTCCCCATGAGGTAAACTTCACAGAATTTATGATTATTTTCATCAACAATGGCACTGTAGTGGCGAGATTACGTTTATTGTTCAAGAGTCATCAATGGCGAGCTGGCACGGATTGATCAATTTGGACCAGGTTCGACATTTACCATATTCACCCTTGTCAAATCATCCCATATGTATCTAGACATTGTACGAACGCGCTCACCAAGCTTTCGTAACGAACTACTCGAGAGTTTGCATGGAATATCGCCAGCACAACCTGTGCATTTCCCACAGAACAAATTCGAGACCATACTAAGTGAGTATGCTGCAGAGAACGGTGTCCACGTTCGTCGCGGCGAGGCGCTAGAAAATCTCAAAGTGTCTGATTCAAAAATCCACGTGGGGTTTGCGAGATCGTAGGCCCATTTCGCCCCCAAAGAGAGGAACTGACGACCCAAATCGCTAGGCAAGACGAAGCGGCTTACGACTACGTCGTTGGTGCCGATGGAGCTCACAGTAAGGTGCGATCACTTCTCGGAATTCCCATGGAAGGACCACCACCACTTCAAAGTTTGGTCAATGTGCATTTCACAAGCCACGAAGTACCTCTTTGCCACGTATTACCAACTTAATCCCGATACCCTAGCTTTCCAATCATGCACGAAAAGCTCCAGCGATGCTCTATTTTGTCGTACGAGGCATATCTTATCTCTGTGGCTATCCTTTGAGCTAGTTCAATCCACAAGTCATTGGTGTGCTTATCGCGCACGACTTGGCCGCAGGCGAATGGGTGTTTCAAATTCCTTGCTTTCCAGTGAAAGATCCATCGTCTGAATACCCACCAAGTCGTTGTATCGACTTGATTCGACATGCTGCAGGTGGCTCACCGTCTTTGGATGTCAAACTTCATTCTGTTGGTGGATGGAGAATGACAGCTCAAGTTGCTCGAGAGTACGCAACAAACAACGACCGTGTCTTCCTAGTCGGCGATGCTGCTCACCAGTTTCCGCCTGCCGGTGGATTCGGCATGAACACAGGCATTCAGGTAGACAACAAGATGGCATGAATAGTTCTGACTGAATGAATCGTAGGATGCTCACAATTTGGCATGGAAGCTCGCTCGGGACGTGACCTCTCGCAATGCTACAACTCACCACTGGCTGAAGAGCTATAGCTCAGAGCGTCGAGCGGTGGCCAAAGCCACGAAACAGTTGAGTCTGCGTAACTTTGATCGCACTTTGCGCGTCACAACCGCTCTGCACTTGTCGTATGGTAATAAATACTCGACGGAAGGCTAGCTTGACCCGAGGTTTCGATGCTAGATAGCGCTAAAGGACTCAATCAATTGACGCAAACACCGCTGTTTAAATGGATTCCGTCCGATTTGCAAAGCACGCTTGTGTCGTCAGCCATGGCTGCAGGAAGTGCGCATTTGAAAACGCTAGACAATCCCTCGTCTGCCATCGGACAACGCCTTCGCCGCCGCGTCCAAGAAATTGTGTCGAGTTATCAAACACTCGGCATGTTGGTAAGTCATCCAAGGATATGTTAGGCTCGCACTCACTGCGATTAGTTTTACCATGCCGACATTGGATATTCCTACGCCAAGGACGCCGTGATCGACATTTCCGATCGTGTGCTCAATGCTGCCCATCGATTCAAGAAGAACCAAGGGTTTTCGTTTGCTCCCACGCTCCAAGTTGGCCAGCGACTGCCTCATCAATGGCTCACTGACGCCACTGACCAAACGGTTTGCTCGTCGCTAGATTTGCCCCAGCGAGCTGGACTTGACGAAGCCTCTCTACCTCGATTTGTTCTACTTGTTCAGCCTGCCACGTATGACGCACTAGCTCCATCATGGTCAGTGTCCGATGTGGCTTTGGTGCTTCTCCAGCCCGCAGAAGATGAGAACCAAAAGAAGAACGGATTTGTGTACAACGAACCATCTGAATTGACATCAGCTGCAGCAGTTCTTGTACGACCTGATGGTCATGTGGCTGGCATTTGGAAAGCTCAGAGCGACGTGATGCCAAGTCAAGTCGAGGCCAAATGTCAGGAATGGAAGAGCTAGAAAGACACTCTCCTTGGTAGAATAATACAACAACGCCGTTTGCACAATGCTTCCAGTGCGGTCATTTCACAGTCCATGGTCTTTATTGACGATATTTCACTCCTAAATTGCACCTTTGTAACCTGGCTTGACCGGCAATTTGTTTGGTTCGCGCGTGCCCACGCGGGGGACTTTTGGGTACGACACTGGCTTGAGAGAGAACGTGGCAACGTTGCCACGAAGTAGTTTGTTCTTGGCAAACTCGGAACGTCCCAAACTGTCCAGGACATGATGCTACGGAAACGTCAATCGATTCAAGTCGGAAATTCATCAGTACCATTGACGTCACGCGGCCCGTTTGTTTGCGAACTTTCTTGAGACGAAGCAGGTATCGACGAGTGCTTCCTTTGTTGTTCTTGACAATCTTTTCAATGTCGTCGTCCGCTTCTTCCGGCTGCGCATCACTCAATCGTCGGCGAGTTTGGTCTGGTTTCTATCATTGCAGTTTAGAAAATGCAAGAAATATTCAAAGAGAACCTTGTCGCTGTCAACTTCTTGCTGCCACATTTTGCCACAGGCTTCATGGAACGTTTTACCCGTCGCCATGACCAACACTGACGATGTATGTCGATTCCATTTGTCCTTCGAGTTGTATTGCTGGCTCATGCCGAACGGCGGTTTGCTCAAAACGACATTACAGTAGAAGCACACAATCGATGCAGGGGCAATGCATTTTGCCTGCGCACGTCGGAGAACCATCACTTGGTCGTGCAAATCCGTTCTACAAGTTGTCGTTAGCATCTCCATGCTCGGGGTGGTCAAGATTTACCGAATCATGCCATTTGCCGTCTTGTAAATGTTGTGTTCGTAGTTGTACGTGTCCAACATACCGAAAATCGTCGGACGGAAGTCACCAAACTCTTCATTGCCGTGCTCGTTGGTGATTTTGAACAGAATGGATTGCAACGACACGCATGAACTCATGCGTTCGAGAATCATGGCAATCATTTCGTTCACAGCAATCTAATCGTCGTGTCAAGCTGGAATGTACTCAACCACGTGTAGACGTACCTGGAACACAGTCTGAGCACCACGCGTGGATGTTTTGCCTTTGGTCTTGGACTGCATTTGCTTCTTGACGGTATTTTGCACCTTGAGGCATGCATCGAGAAGTGTAAACCAGAGTTTTTCACTTTGATCGTCGTGATGGCGGGCCGAGTGGCGCTCGCACATGGCAATCGCCACATCCAACGTCGATTTGACTTCTTTGCCTTCGTTCAAACTCTGCAGGATGCTGCTTTCGTATTGCATAGTGCTGCTCGATTGGAGCTCAGGGTTGACGTTGAAACCACGCAAAGCAGGTCGCAGCAATCCAATCTTCTTTTCCAAGCTTGCCAAGATGAGACTGAGCGCACCTGTCACGTCGCCTGTTCGTTCGAGCAAGTAAGCTTCGGCATCCGTAATGCTGTATTCCTTGCACAACTTTAAGCACGAATCCACGCGATAGGCTTGATGGTTGGCCAAGTATGGAAAGACTTGGGTGGGCTCAAATTCACAGAGGAGACGAATGTAGCGTTCTTGCACAGCTGGATCGTCGGCCATCTACATTTCACAGTCACAGAATGATGCAACACTTCGGTGGTAGACTTACTCGAAGTCCGTTCTTCTCGGTCAGATCCTTGATCATATCTACATCCTCACCTTCCACGGCGCTGCCGAGGATTTGACGCAAGTACGAGTATTCCCACTTGGCTCCGAGTTTACCACCAACGGAGACGAACTTTTGAATGATGCGGTTGTTGAGCAAGACAAAGCTTTCGAGAATGAGCACGACGAAAGCAGTCGCATCGACATCCATGAGTCCACCAGCATGATTGACCAAGCCCTTTTCAATTGTCTCCGACTGGATAGTCGTCTCGGTTGTTGCATCGGCATCAGAGTCCGAGACTTTGTCCTTTTCATTGCGAATGTACGAGAAGACACCCATCTTGTACTCGCGATCTGTGTCGGCCAAATAGGCCGAAATCGTCTCGCTGAATTCCCCACGGTCGCGATGAAGAAGCACAGCAGCACCTAGAGCGTCAGTCAAAACTCTCCACATTTAACACGGATAGATCTTACGGTTCATGCCCTCTTTCAAGACGCACGAGAGCAACGTGGTTTGGTCGTACGAGTCCTTCGAGAGGGTTTGCAAAAGACGCACCAACATCGATTGACGACCAGCTTTGTCGAACCCTTCTTCGTCGAACGAACCAACAGGGCCAAGGGCTTGAGGTCCAGTGGCCAAGAAAGTCATCAGGGAATTCATCATGAATTGCGCGCTATTGGCACTACGAGCAGTAGCGTACGTTTGAGGATCAATGACACCACCTAGATCACAGAACGATGTCAAAGCTAGTGCACGATCGAGTCGTACCGCTGAACAAGCGAGCTTCAAACATGTAAAAGTGGCCTTGGTCAGTGCTCGAGAAGAATTTACTTGTTGGGAACGCCGTCTTGTTGGGTTCACCAACAAGAACATAGGCGAGGCTCAAGACCATGCTGAGCCGCGATGGGCATTGCATGGGCGTCGATCCATACCTAGCAAATCTAAGCACATGTCAATGAACCGAGTTGTGTACCGAGATGAGCCAGTCGAGACAGTTTCCCCTTCGAATTCGACATTGGGAGCGTCAAACAAACGAGCAACCATGTCGAGGAAAACCTTTGTGTCCAGCTGGAGGAGCGGGATGAGGCGAGGGTATGGTGTCGTCTCTTCCGAGTTGGTCGGAGGGTCCTTTTCAAATAAGTACTGCGTCACCGTGGCAACCATCGTCTGCGTGCGCTTGACGGAAACAGGTTCTCGGCGAGGGAATGAACGGCCTTCAAAACAGTAGCTCAGGTACAACAACAATTTGTAGGCCCATTTGCGTTTTTGTCGGGCTTCCGCGTCAGAGTCTGAGGGCGACGGGGCGGAAGCTTCGAGCAAAATGCCCACTGGCGTCGTGAAATCGTTCTGCGCTTCCGTGTACATGTAGATCAACGCTGTGTACAACCGATGGGTGTGGCATAGGTTGGTGACGAGCTGGAAGTCCAATTCTTTGACGTTCAAATGCAAAAGAGACTTCTCCACCTAAATGACGTGAAGAGACTCGAAAACGAAGTCCGAGGGGTACGTACGACGTCTAGTTGGTTCTTATTGAGATAGTAGGTGACAAAAGCTTCCAAGACTGCAGGGCTGAGGACATGGAGTTGGTCGTGCAAGATATAAGGGGCTAGGAGACCCACAAAAATGTCTGCTTTCTCTGCTTCTTGGAAGCGCTTGAAGATTTCCGCAAACAACAAATCGGTACGGTTTGTTGACGCGCAGTACTCAATGGCAACACCAGCCAGCATTTGAAAATGCGAGAGATTGAGCGACGACGTCGGGGCATGGCCCATGGCGAGGCGGACATAGTCCATGAGCAAATCAGCCATGCGATCAGCGACACCAATCGGGACAAAGTTCTTCGGCGGCGCACCCGAACGAGCTGTTTGAAAGGCCGCTTCCAAGCGCTTGGACACGTCGGCAGGATATGGAGATTCACCGACACACCTACGGGATAAATCAGCTTCAGTGTGTGTAGAGCTGTCTTACCATCGTGGCTCTTCGTTCGCATGATCTTCGTGGCGGAAGACGTCTTCTTTGTCGCCGGTGCGTTGGTTCGTCTGACACATTTTGAAGATATCAACGACGCATTGATCTTTGTTGCGATCTGTGAAGAAGACAGGAGGGAAACGATCACGCTCAGCGCGGGTTTGCGCCGCTTTGAGCAATCCTTCGTAGTGATCCAAGGCCAATCCAAGACCTTCGAGCCACTCGCCATCCTCAATGAGCGTGTCAATACGCTGCGTCCAGGGTTGTACGCGGGCCGTATGCAATTCTTTAAGCCCGAGCAGGTACAACATGTCATTGCATGCTCGAAAGCTATCGGTGGCAGTGATAAGTCGAAGTCAATTGAGAATGTCAACCTGTTTGCAAAACTGCGACCATTGTTACCACGGTACGAAGCATACACGAGACCCATGCTGCTCACGTCAATTGTCTCCAGTTCTTGACGACTCATCGTGTCGTATACACACAATTCATCGTGGAAGTTCAAGTACATCATGACGTGGTCGCCCAACCATTGAGTTGCCACGACATCAGCGGAGGTTTCAAGCGGCGACGTCTCGGCAAAAGTTGGCCAGCCGTCCTTGGCATGGTCGTGGCGTGGAGCAAACAAAACTTCAAGAAATTGAATGTGGCGACCCCAACCACGTGCGAGGATAGGAGTGGGGGGATCATGGCGCGAGCTACCAGGGAGAGATACCCAGGCAAAGCCAAGCGACGGCAAGTTATCCGCCGTGAGGCCGTCTATAGGCAAGCGTAAGTTCAGGACGGAGCAAAATTGGCATACCAGGTTTGAACCATCGATGGAGAGCTTTGACTTCCGGTTCCACGGCAACGATAAAGGTGATCTTGTCTGTGCTAATGGCTGCCAATGTGTACTTGTCTGTGATGTGAGCAACCTTCAAGTGTCCTGCGGACTGGGGGAGAATCGCAACCGACAAAACTTTGCCCAAGGATCCGTCGTAGATAGGATCCACGTCTGCCACATAGTAAATCATCTTGCTAAAGTTGATCTTGTTGGCCACACCACTGGACAATGCAGAGCGATTAGTCAAGACTAGTCGTAAAAGGTTTTACTTGGCATCGACAGAAAGTACGCATGGCTTTTGATCCTTCATAAAGAGCAGCGACACGACTGGGCATTCATGCGCATCCGAGACAACCTTGAGTGCAGAGCCCTTGAGCATATCCCATAAAACGATACGCCCACTGTGGTAACCACAGATTAAAAAGTCACTTCCTGGAGAGACATCGATTGCAGTGACAGGTCCATCTGCATGAAAAATGAGCCCAAACGTCAAAGCTGTTGTCCTTACCGCTATAAGGCTCGCTGCTGCCTTCTTGATAAGATGCTGTGTTGCGGAGAACGTGACGAATGTTTTGAAAGTGGTCAAAAACAAGAACCAAGCTTTTGCTTGTCCCAATGGCAATGAATTTGGGATGGATTGCCACGACGGTCGGACTTCCCGGCCCATTGTCTCGAAACTCGGCATTCTTTGCAAGCTGTTTCGAAATGATTTGCATTGGTTCGACTTTGACGACCCCAGCATTTTGCGACTTTTTCTCCGTCTCCTTTCTTCGGAAAGGAACGAGGGTTGATCCATTTGAGCGCATCCGCCGTTTGACTGCGAGCGGGCTGACGAGCGTCTCTCTCGGCGGTTCGAGTAGAATATCTTCGAGGGATTTTGCAACCTCCAACGGAGCCTTTGCATTTGACAAGAGAGCTGTCGTGTTGGCCATCGACGTGCGAGCACGACTCAATGCCCGATGGAGCAATGGATTTTCGACCGGCATGGCTGCAGTTGTCGACGGCGTCGTTGCGGCCGCGGTCGCATCCAAGTCTTCGTTCAAGATCTCTTCCAGAGTCAAAGTCGCCTCCAATTCACTGACATCAATCATGTCTTCGCCATCGCTCTCCTCCGCGAGCAATTTGTCCACTTCACTCAGTTCCATCCTCCTTCTTCTTGCGGGGGCTGGCGCAGATTTCTAAGTGCGACTAAGTATTTGTACTGTTAAGTACGTTTCAACTCGCAGTCAGTAGGAACCCCTGCACCCCCAAACCCTCAACCCCTTTAACCCCTGATCAAACCCCTCCACCCCTAGTGTGTCGTTCGGTTGCAGGCTGCGCGAGTCGCAGCCTAGTGAACTTGAGACCCTCCGTGGATACGACGCCATGTCGAGCCCTGCCGAGCGAGAAAAGTGTAGAGGAGAAAGGTAGGATTGCCTTGTTTAAATATCAAACGTCCTGCGTATCGTCAGTAGCGCCCATGTCGACCTTTGGCAATGAATCGTGAGCGTCCATGGCGACGGACCGGGTCTTCAGTCGTTAAGTGATGGAGGAGCCAGTAAAAGATGCCAAGGAGCCAAGGCAGAGTGTATAGCCCAGTGTCGGTCAAGCCAAAGACCGACACAAAGAGAAACCGATACTCTGTCCACCCCAGCATTGTGAGCGTCATTTGCACCGCAACGAGCAGCACGAGGCTCAATACAAACGACACGACGACCAGCGTCTGCCAGCCTTTGTCGTGAGTCGTTGCTTTCATCTACAAGTCCGTCAGTCCAATGCCCGCCGGTGTCGCGACTTACGTGACGGAGATGATCGACCCCGGGTCAGAAATCTTGAAGAGTGATTTTGGCCAATCAAGAAATGCACAGTGATGGGCATGACGTGGCACGCTGAAACGCTTGAGAAACATCCTCAGTTCGAGCCAAGATCGCTCAGATCGACGGGTGAAACCCACGTGGAATCCAACCCGAGAGCAGAAAGCCCATGGGGCCGAACTTTGCGCAAGTGGTCTGGTGGGTCAAACTCGATCGTGCGGTGGCAAATCTTTGGCGACGCAAAGTACTTGGCTTCCAAGCTCCGTCGGTTTGGCGAGAGGTTGGAGTCTTTCCATACTGTCGACGGCGGCAATTGACCTCTGGAATGTCTTGCAGGCTCGCTGGAGTCAAGAGCTAGAACTGGTTTGGGAGAACAACGATCTCCAAGTGGTTTCAGCGGTTGACTTGTCGATTTGCGCATTTGTTTGGCTCGCTACGACCACAAAGAACAGTCAAAGTCGCAGACGAAGATCTACCAGAGGGACGTGGCGGCTCGGCGCTGTCAAGGGAACGACAAAGTTGTGTCTGGGACTGAAACTTGAAGCCTCTTGACCATGAAATGCCGCCGCCGTCTGAAGAAACTCCAGGAAGACCGTCCTCTCAGTAGCTGGCAGCGTTTGAAAGAACGCGACGGCAACAGAGACGCCTCGCGTCGTGGCAATCCCACGACGAGGCGCTGGCCATTCAAGCATTTGACGAAAGAGATGGCGTTGAGCTGGCGAAACAGCGTGGAGAAAGACGAGGAGATCCTACGAATGAGCAAGATTTACTTCCAAGTTGACAGGCTGCGGTGTTACGTGGTGGTTCGAAATGGACTGGCGATTGCAAAAGCCAAAGAGCGGCGCCTTGAGTGGAAAGCGCTCGAGCATTTCAAAGTATCGCTGGCACTCGACCGCGCTTTGAAACGGAGGCTGGCCTACGGTCATGACGTGGCAGCATAAATTTCATCCTTCAAACTCTACCGATGGGCGACGTGAAGACACGCCATGTATCGCAATCCATGGAGCGTAGCCAGGCTAGATTGTCGACAAGCACGGAGGCTTCCATGCCCATGAAGGCGGACACGATCAATGCCCGCGCTGCCTGTGTGAGGGGATCAAAGCGTAGCCGCATGAGAGGCGCTTGGTCAAACGACACTTGGAGTCGATCGAGCTGGGCATGCAAGTCACTCGTCGCGGCGGTGCTTTGTCGCTTGGCCAGCCACGTCATGACCATGTTGCGCCTCGAGCTCCTACTCGACGTGAGGATAAACTTGGGCGCCAGGCCGACCATCGGCTGTCGGACGGAACGGCATGGTCGAGGAAATGAGCGACAGCCTGCGTGGCTTGCAATCGCGTCAATGGCTAAGGTCAGTTCATGCAGTCTAGTCATCCTTTTGCATTCTACCTCGGCAGGATCGAGCTGTAGAAGTTTGTAGAGAAGGCTAGAAGGTTCCCATGATCCATGAGGCGACATGGAGGCGAGGACGTTGTGAATTCTCGTTGCAAAGCTGTAGGGATGGATCTCGTGAGCTTCCTTGAGCCTTCCAGACTCTATGAGCAGTACATGAGCCGAGTTCGATGCTCTAAAGTGTAGTCGCTACCAGAATCAACGAGTTCCTCCGTCCAGATTGTTAGGAATTGAGCCTGCCACCACGTCAAGTGAAGCGAGGTCGTGGTGACGCCACGTGTACCTCTGAGCAGTCGAAACGAGGAGCCCATCGCTTGGCCAACTAGTTGAACAGTATAAACTTGGAGCCATCGATTCGTTGTACCTCTTGACAGAGCGTTTCAAACCGGTGGCGGTCGATTCCAATGTCTCTGTCGCCTCCGTCCAAGTGCCAGTCTCGGTCCGTGTCGTCATGGGTCGACAGCGACGCAGTGCAGAACATGGCGACAGCTTGGTGTAGCCTTGCGTAGCTCTCTCTGTCCATGCGAGAGCTTCTCTAACCGTCGCTTCCCAAACGCGATACGTCAAAGCTCGTCGGCCATGTCCTTCTTGCGGCTCACGTGTTATCCTGCTCTCTGTCGGCGGGCAGTCAGTGAATTGATGGCAAGTAGAAAATGCACCTGAAGACAGCATGGCTACCGACGATGCGTGGCCTTCATGACTGCCAAAGAGGCTCATCGTGGCACTGTCCTGCGTCATTGCAACTACAAAGAAGGCGTGAAGACACTTAGAAGATCTAAATTTAGCGGTCCTAACGCTTGTCAAAGACCATGTCAGCGTTTCACATCTGGAACAACTTTTATCTTATCCCGTCGAACAACCACGTCATCTTCTTTCCCCTCGGATCCCAGCTCGAGACTTGAGCGGTTGTTATCCATGGCAGTCGCCCAACGACAAGAAATCTTCACCTCGTCAGTCTGTCCATCCAAAGACTCCAAGGCAATGGCCAAGATGAGTCCCATTGTATCACAGAAGTTGACGAGAGCTAAGTGGGTTTGCAAGGTTCTGTTGGCAAAGCTCTCCTCGGGCGGAAGCACGAGACGCGTAAACTTGCTTTGAGCGTCCAGTAAGTTGTTGGTTGCAACAGGTCGTTCGTTCTGACATTGCAATCCAATTGAGCCGCAAGTTGTTGGTGGCCGCTCCACCGCGAGCGCGACAAAGTTTTGACACGATAATCCAAACTTTCGCAACGGTGACGACTCGACAAGGCTCTTGTAGAATGGCTGGCGTCGCTGGCTTACTGACGACGTGCTTCAAACATCGAACGATTCATTTTCAAGTCGATGACCGCGGCACTGAGGTGTCAAACTCTGTCGATGTCGTCCAGACCTCATTCACACAGTCCTTGGAAACTTGATAGCTTGATGGAGATGCGACCACGTCGGCCATTGCCGAATCTCAAGGGCATTACCGCCGTCTTCTAGTCTTACCAGTTGGCGCTCTTGTTTTCTTGCGAGCTGGATTTGGGATGAAAGAGTCCCCCGTCTACAGTCGTTGAGAACCACCTGCCTCTGTCGACAGGGAGCTGCGATCAAACTCTTTTTTGAAGACAAAGGGTCGATTCAGCTGCGGGGACAGCTTATCTCCCTTCCAAGGTAGCTCGAGACGTGATAGCTTTATCCATTACTTAACGTCAAGGACGCTGAAGTTGGCCCATGCACAATCCTCCATGCTTTTCATGAGGAGCGACTCTAAGCAGACATGTACGAGATGTCGTTTCGAAGTTGGACGCGACTTTTGAAAGATTAATCCATTGCGAACGGTGTTTGATAGCTAGTCGTGATGGATCTCGACTACCGCGGTGTCTACTTGTTTGGCCACCGCCACTTTAGAGAAGCGCACAATCCATTGTGACCCACATGTCTTTCTAGACCATTCAACGATTGACCCAACATGCTGCTCGGTCGAGTTCAATGATTCAGACGACTTGGTGAGACGAGAGCTGGATGGACTTGCAGCGGTCGTTTGGAGCACCTCTTGACCTTCACGGCGATCCATTGTGCATGAAGCGTCCTGGAGAGGCCAAGCGCAAGGAGAGACACATTGAATCCCTTGTCAGTTGGAGCTCAGGTCGAAGGATAGCGTGAACAATTGTCGCCTTAAGGTAGATGGCGTCGTAGTCCACTTGGAGACAGCTCCAGCGAGAACGTGCGACAACTTGCTCTTGAAATTCGACCCATCCATTGCAAAGGTGACGGACAGAACAAGACGCGAGTGATTGGACGGACCTGTGAAGGTGAAGCCACGACGGCAAGAAAAATCCAAAACAAGTATCAGCTGTGGTGGTGGAGGGGCTGCTTTTCGTCCAACGCGACCGAGATTCGTTCATTTTCGAATTGGAGCTCGACCGCCATGACGATTGCGGACGTGAGGGTAAACCAACAAGGCTTGGAAGAGCGCGTCTCGTACATTCAATCGGCGACTCGGGAAGAGGACAAGAATGGCTATGAAGCGGTGAAAACCCCCGGCGAACTCGAAGGCGGGGCTTTGGCTGAAGGTGGGGCGATTTCCCTCAAGTCGAAAGAAGCGATTGCTTTGTTTACCCAGTATGCCGCGATCGGTGTCATCTACGGCATGATTCCATCGCTCCAGTATCCCATCTTTAACAACTACCTCAAGCTCGAAGGCTATCAAACCACGTCGTACGGCCAACTTGTCACGCTCGGGTGGTCATTCAAGGTCTTCTTTGGCATGTTGTCCGACTGCTTCCCCATCTTTGGCTACCGCCGCAAGTCGTGGATGTTGATCGGCTGGACCGTGACCATGGTATGCCTGGCCGTCATGGCCTTTTCGTCCCTCGGTGACCCGTACTGCAACATTGAAAAAGCTATCGACGATGGCCATCCCAGAGCCTGCTCCAAGGTGTATTCCAAGACGAACGACACTGACAAAGAGTATTTCAACCTCGACGCCCCCAACCAAGGCACGATGTTTATCCTCTTGTCCGTGCTTGTCTCGTTTGGTTATGTGCTTGCTGATTGTGCTGCGGATGCCATGGTTGTCGAGTATGCCCAACGCGAACCCATTGCGATCCGTGGTCGTGTCCAAACTGCCATCTATACCGTCCGCACGCTCTTCGAAATCATCGCCAACGTCGTGACTGGCTTTTGTTTGAACAGTCCCAACTACGGTGGTGAGTTTGCCTACTCGATGGCACCCAACGTGCCTTACGGAATCTGCTTGGCTCCTTGCGTTGTCGTGGTGCTGTCGACTATCTTCCTCATGCAAGAGAAGAAATCCAAAGGCAAGCCGTTCCTCGAGTACATCGACATGTTTTGGAACTTGTTGCAACAACGAGCCATGTGGCAGGTCTGCGCATTCAGATTCATCAACAATGTCTTCCAAGGCATTGGATCGACGGCCGGCAGTCCAATGTACAATACGTGGGCCAACGTCTCGCCACTGAACGATGCTTTGTCGACAATCCTCGGTGGTGCCATCTACTCTGCCATTTTAATCGTTGTCGGTCGTTGGGGACTGCACTGGAACTGGCGCTATGCCATCGCTGCAGGCTCGATCGGTGTTATCTGCATCGACGCCCCCATCAACTTCATCACGATCTGGGATGTTTTACGAAACCAATGGTTCTACAACGGTGTCGGTCTCGCTGATAACATTCCTGCTGGTGTTCGCTTCATCGTGGCCACGTACTGTGCCGTTGAAATCGCTGACGTCGGCAACGAAGGGGCGACCTATGGTTTGATCACGACTGTCTCCAACTTGGCCAGTCCGTTCGCGTCTGTGATCTACAAAGTCATTGACTCGCACTTCAAGCTGTCCCAAGACGACATCACCGACGACACGAACGAAGTCCGCTGGGACGTCTCGTATTCCTACTTTATCGCGTACGGCAGCAAGCTCTTTGCGTTGGTGTGGCTCTTCATGCTACCCCCTCAACGTCTTCCTCTCCAAGAACTCAAGCGAACGGGTGGCAAGAGCAAGATTGCCGGTGCGCTTTTGATCATTCTCTTCATCGCTTGCTTGGCGTTCTCTGTCACGTCGAGCATCATGGCGATCTATCCGTCGACCAAGTGCTACCGCATCGCCGGTGGCAACAGCGTCTTGGACCCCGTGACGCACAAGTGTCCCAAGGTGGCGTCCAAGAAGGGCTAGACAGACTTGTGTTGTATTCTTGTCTAATGTGAGCGTGTTTGCATCTTTGCTTAACTGAGGGGGGGGTAAATCCTGTTCAGGCTTTCAAATCAACCATTGAGTCGCACTTGTACTGTGGTAGCTCTCAAGGGGCTAACCTTCACAAGGCTGCTACTGCCTGATCAAGTTTGCATCTTGCTGGGCTGTGGCAATTGAAGCCGACGTTGAAATCATAAGAGAGACACACGCATGTCACGAACAGTTCTTGTCGACATCCTAACGACCCCTGCTGCTTGCTGGGCAAGGGGTGGTTTAGAGTCGAGCTAGAGCAGAGGGAGATCAATCATCCAAAGCAGTATATCAGTCCTTGGCGTGGTTATTTGTCGTTGGCATTCACAACTTTGCAGGTCGCAAGGTTTGATCTTCCCGCATTGAAAAGTTTGGCCAACTTTGTCTTGGGTAGTATGACGGTCACCAGCTGATGGAAACCTGGCGCAATATGTCTGTCTGCATGTGGTTTTGAGGGTCAGACTGGCATTCGTTTACCTAAAGTCATGGCTCGTGGTTGTGGTTTTCATGAGATTTCAAGTCCACCCGAGAGGTATCAATCAACCATAGACTTCACGACGAACCAGTCAGCTTGACAACAAACTCTTGTTGAGAATTCTTCCTAAGGTGAGTAATGGATGGCGCAGCAGCAGTTGACAAAAGAGATTTCATGGCTCAGTCCCCAAGCAGTGCTTGGGGACCTCAACCATGGCACATCAGCGCAATGGTGCTCTTCGCACGATAAGTTTCCAGATCTACGTCGTAGTCCTGCCAACCCAGACGTGGAAGAAGTAACCCTCACCCATGATTCTTCAATCCATTCAAAGAATGGTTCGTCTATCCGCGACCACCAAAGTAGTATATAATAGTGCCGCAGCCTGTCAATTTTTTTCACAACGTCTCACCACAACCAAACGAAGCATCTGTGAGCTGATTCCATCTAAATCAAGGAAAAGAAGCATTTCAATGATACATTAGCACAAGGGTAATCAAGAACAATACAATGAAATGGCTCATTTGTTGAGTCATTCAAGACACCTGTAGGGGTCTGATAAGTAATCTAATGATCCACGTGTACTCATTTTGACACGAAGTTTACATTCGTACCATCATCAAATTCCCACTGAGAATGTTACAAACTAGACGTTGATCAAATGTCTTGGCCTAGAGCTTGAAGATTTAACAGTGTAAACTCATAAACTCATCCTATTACATACTTAATGCTAAGTTATGCTAATCCTTTAGCTTAAAGACAAATACCTATAAGAAGTTTGATTATCTCCCCACAAGTTCAGCAGATAATCAAACCTGATTAGCTATCTTCCGGTTTGGATTCTTCTTCGTCTTGAGAAGACAATGCAGACGGCAAATATGAGGGAATTCCCTGCAGAGTAAAGCCATATGATTGATATTGCTCGTTTTTTTATGTTCCATCAAATCCACCACCAAGGTATCCAATAGGAATTCCCCTTTTGGTGCACACAATAGCACTTCCAGACAGACCAGGTACCGACAACGTAGAGAGAGTCATTTGATTCCGATTCGTACCAGTTACCTCAGCTGGGATTATAGCGTATTGGTGGTCAAATTTTCCAGCTTCAAGATTTCCTGGAAATCCAAATACGTGTACAGGCATTGTAGCAAAGACACCAAAGGCCATTTCACATGGGACGAGCTCGAGTTGGGCATTTGGAGGTGTAGGAATTTCCAAGATCGCAAAATCGAAAGTAGCTGAACACTCCCAGCAGATGTCACTTTTAAGGCTACACTTGTTGACTTCTTTCAATGCTTCTTCATCTGGAAAGAGTTGCTCGATTGCAATTTGGAAAATGCCATACGAATCTGGTGCCTTCTTACGTTTCGATCTTCGAATGGATGGACCTGAGTCACTAGCAGATTCATTCTTTCGCTTTGCATTCGACTTCTTCCCAGGATGGAGTTTCGAATATAGTTTGATTTGTTTCTTGAACTCTGGACTCAAGGCATCACAAAATAGTTCACCAAGAAACAGGTGCAAGTTGGTCAACACATATAAGTGATTCGACGTCCGATCTACTACCAAAGCTGTTGAAGAATCAATCGGACCCGACGAATCTTCGATAGTGATTCTGACAACTGACTTCCAAAGTTTCCATTGAACTTGAGGGTCTATCGTGGACAATTCCTTTGCGCTCCATTCGCCCTTCTTCGCTGCACCTTCCGGAACCACCACCAACACGTGAATTCTCCCAACGGAAGAGTCATTTAGTTGGGGGTACGAGGATAAAGAAAATGTCTCGACCATTACCGTTGTAGATCCACCGAAATCACTCAACAGCTTCGCGGGCATGTCATCAATCACAGCTCCATTGAAGTCAAATCGAGTTTTTCCAATCTGCGCCAGGCCATTCACGTGGTAAAGCTCCAATTCCTTCGCATCACAAGTGATTGTGTTCTTGTTCTTTTCCTTGATCTTGTCTTTGAGAATCCCAATGGTCTTATCACCGTCAATCTCAACGGGGAAAGGTCTCCCTTCACCAACAACGACGCAGAACAAAGTCAGCATATTCGGAAATGGACGTTGGTCGTTAAACCGCTTTGAAAAATAATATATTTGTATAAAATAATGATATAGAAAATTTAATCGCTACTATAAAATTTCGTATAATTAATTAAAAAAAAAACTACTACGTAGTATATGGTATATAGTATATAGCTAACCATGGAATTAAATTTCGGGCGATATAAAAACAAGACTATTCAGGAGGTTTTTGATTCAAATCAACCACTACTGTAAATGGTTGCTAACTCAGGAAATGATACTAAGTTCTCGACCAGAAATCAAAGAATATCTACAAGAAAAATTTAAAAACGCTGATCTCAGTTATACAATGACATGGGGAAAATATAGAGGAAAATCAATAAAACATATTAATCAAATTGATTCACAATACATCGACTGGTTAATAACCAATCAATACGTTCGAGAGAAATGTTCAAAGCTGTATGATGGGCTAATTAATTTAAGAAACCCGCCAAAAGAAGAAAGTTAACTTTACTCAAATGTTTTATCGTTTAAGTCATAATATCCATCAAGTAAATCAGGACGATGATTTTGTTTAGCATATAGAAATAATAAACACCAAATGCCGCAATACTCTCTATAAGCACTTTGATACTGCTTATGGTTGTATTTTTTTATACCTAAAATAAGAGGAGCTGGTTCACCTGCGCTGTCAAAATACTGATCATGGAAAGTACATACCCAATGTCCAATTCCATCACCATTTTCTAACAAAATAATATAATTTCCGTTTTTTGGCAATCCTTTCTTTACTTCACCAAGAGTAAAGATTCCATCCAATTCAATATCTAATAAATCAGCTAATTCAATTAATTCGTGATCAGAGGTAATTCCTTTTACTAGATCCATTCATTAATATTTTTTTCTATTTTTTGTCTCAATATAAGTATATATAAGTCTATAAAATAATATAAACAATCATGGCTGACTACCAGCTTGCAGATCAATATTTACTTGATGCTTCTAAACGAGAAGATGCTCCTGTAGAAGTCTCTCGAGGTAAGAAAATGGCCTATGTTCCCGATAATAATCAAGGCAGTTATTCGTCAGGTATTATCACAATTGACGCCGCTTCTCAACTTCAAGGTTCAAAAGGATTTGCTTCTCTTAAAGGTGCTTATATCACTTTGCCATACGTAGTTACTATGAAAAATGTTCACGGAACTAATGCATTTGCTCAAGCAATTAATCGATATTGCGTTGGCATGAAGGCAGGTGTTTGGAACGTGGTCGATTCGCTTACTGTTACTTTAAATGGCATTGATATTGTTACTGAAGCCTATTACAATTTTGGAATAATCTTCGAGCTCAAACCGAATGGAGTGCTAGCGACCAGCTAAAGCATGGCACAGATGCTTTCCATTTTCCTGATAGCTGGTATTCAATGAATTATGCTGGTTCTGGAGGAACCCCGCAGCTTCATCAGGAGGCGACGGATTGTAGAATACCGTTTGCAATCCAGATGCTACTACTGGTTTGACCGCTGTTGAAGCCCCTTTGGCTGAAAATAATGGACTAATTTCTCGTATCTATTGCAATCCTCAAAGTGTAGCAACAATCGATGCAACAACTGGAAGTGTTAATGGAGGCGTGAATGCATTTAACTGGCTAACTCAAGCGAGCCAGTGTAAGTTCAACGATTGCCCAACAAAATGCTCGAGGGGCCTTTGCTGTTAATTCCACTGCGCCCGTATCAGGGGCATATGCCGGTCATTGGGTTCATTTGTTGAAAATCCGTTTGATCGATCTCCATCCTATCTTCAAAGAATTAGAACTTACTGGTAATCCACAGCTCAAATTACGCCTTAAAATTGACTCTGGTTATGTTGACATCGATTCTACAGCAGCTGATACTATGAAATTAAAGTCTAGTGTCTTAACAAGCGGTAGAACTTGTCCAATCATGATAGCAAGTGCCGCAGCTAATAATCCAATGAATGGTGTTTTAGGTGCTTCGTTAACTACGTTTCGAGTAGCATTCGGTCCTGTTCAAAATAGTCTTTGCACGGTAGCTCAAACTGGTAGCATTGTACCTTATACAACGGCTCGCCTCAATGGTCCATTTTATGATTTAGCACGCCCAACTGAAATTGTACAACGACCAATCAAGACTATTCGTTACTTAGATTGTTTTGCTCAATATTTCCAAGGACGAGCTGGTCTTGGAGCCATTGATGGACAAATGAATGTTCCAATCAATCTGACTTTATCTGGCAGTTGGAAGAATATTAAATATGTCGCATTGATTCCTTTCAGCGAAACGTCTTCCGGTCATTATGTTAGTGCGGCTAATGTAGAACAATTCGCAAGCCCTTTCGATTCAGCTCCTTATACTTGCCAAGCTGGAAGTAGTATCCGACACTTCCAAGTGCAAATTGGTTCCGAGACAGTTTTCAATCAAACTGTTACCTATGATTACGAAGCTTTCTATGACGAATTCTCTAAATTACATGCTATTAACGGCGGTTTAACTCACGAAATCGCTAACGGTTTGATCGATTTTCAAACATGGTCTACTGTAAATCGTGTTCTTGTTGCTGACTGCTCTCGAATCACTCAAAAAGACGTTCCACAAGCCGTAACTATTTCTGGTATCAACGGATGCTCTCAAGGTGCAAATCTACTTGCTTTAGTCGTCTACGAACGTGAATTCAACCTTAACCGCTTAACAGGTGAAATTGAAATGTTGAGTTAAACAAAAAAAATATTTAATCAGATGCTCTTAGAGCTCTTCTAATTTTTTTTCAAGAGATGATATTCGATCATCTTGCAAAAGTATATATTTATGCAACAAGCAACAGATCTTCTGATATGCAATCGTAAATATGACATCTTTAGGGCTCACAAAACCATCATCATCAATAGTTTCATCTATTTCTTGACGATGTGTTTGAATCAATCTATCTACACCAGCTTTTAGCATATCTTGAGCAATATATCCATAGGATTCAGAATTGTCAGCTTTCAATTTATAGAAAACAGGATTAATTTTTTTGACAAAATTTGTTGCTTTTTCTTCACTGACATTTCTAATATCATCTTTAATACGTCTATCCGAACTGACGTCAATTTCTAAAGCAACGTTTATCCGTCCATTGAATTTTGCTGAGAAATTTTGTGATCCGCTTCCAGTTAATGAACCAGTAACACCAGAAGAATTAAGATATCCATATCCACCTGTAATAGTTTGTGAGCTATAACCTACTTCCAAAGGATATTGACTCGTGTTTTGAGTGCCAATACCAGTAGCTCCTAATGCCGTTACATAAACTCCATTCCCAAGTTGAACAGGCGTTTGCAAAAGCGTTGTCCGATTAAAACCGAAGAAATGAGCTGTTCCGCTAATATATTCAATTTTAGCTCCTCCTCCCGAATATCCTAATGGATTCGATCCAACACATCTGAATCCTGCCTGAGCTTTGATATTGCCAAATTGATCAATTTGAGCATTCAAAGTTCCGAGACTAGTCTGAGACCCTACTCCTGACAATGAACTTGAATTGTAAAAAGTATGACCGCTACTTCCCGAAGAAACATATTGAACAGCGTTGTTGTTGTATCCCCAGCCGCTGGTTGGCGTAATATTGGAAGGATTATATAAACAGATTTGAATATCAGAAGGTCCTCCGCCATTTCCAGCCCCAAGATCAAGTCTAAATCTTGGTGAATAACCAGTTAATGATAATGCTGGTAAAGTCCAGTAATTTGGTGATCCAAAATAATATTGCAAATATGCTGGTGTGGATTGTAGTGAATTAAGAATAAAGCTAAATGTCCCATCAGATTGGCTATTGAAATTTGTATAATGATTAGCATCATATGTGAAAGCTAAAGCTGAACCAAAAGATTGAATATTGACTTGACTATTAGTTGTTGTTGGCGTATTAACGTTTAATTTGCCATTTAGAAGCGTTGTTGTTCCTGAAAACGTTGCACAAATTGTTTCAGTTCCACTGCTATTTAAATTTCCTAAAATGACTCCTTGATTACCCCAGAGCACTGGTCCATCTACGGAATATGTAGAGCTGTTTCCCCAACCATTATTACTATTCCAAGATGAATTTCCATTTCCGCTGTACATTATTCCATGGTTACTATTGTTTCCAGCTTGTCCTCTGAAATAAATTGGATTGTCGTATAATGGCACTCCTCCTGATGAAGTAGATACATGACTTGATCCTACAAATTGAGCATTATTTGATCGCCAACCATTATACAAACCGTTTTTACCTATGTATAATCCTCCTGCTATCTGAACTGAGTTTGAAGTCGATATATTGGAAGAGCTTGTATTTGTAAAACTTGTTGTTCCAGCAATAAAGTTGAAGATCCTAATGAATTTATATTTGGTTGAGAAGCAGTTTGTAGAGTTCCTGTTAAATTAGTAGAACTAACATTTGTCACGCTTAAAATACTATTATTACCTGCAATAGCGACTGAATTATTATTAGTACTAGTCAAAGTTGATACAGTCATAACATCGACAAAATTACCAGCAAAAACGCTTGACAGAGTCACAGAGCCTTGATGAAGGCCCGAAGTTTGTAATTGGCACGTTGAATAAATTCTACCATAACTAATTATATTGTTTGTTTGATTTGGACCGTTGAAAGTTAAACCAATCCCAAATGAATTATTTGTCGGATTGCCGGATGATAAAGTATGTGTGATAGCTAAAGGACTCGATATTGATCCATTAGATGAGTCTGTTATATTCGGTGTGATTTGTGTGGCTGACAAATTATTTATACCTGATAAGTTTTTACTTGAATCAAGAAGTAAGGCTTTACCAGCTGAACCTGTTCCAGCAGTAATTGATGTTATTTGTGGCAAGCGAATATCAGATTTTGATACATGTAGTTGATCTGTTGTTGATAATGTTAATCCAGATGAAGGATCATAAAAATTATTTGGATTATAAACAGAATTAGACATTCTTTTTGATCTAATATATAATACCTAATAAAAAAGTATGGAAACTATTCCTAATTGGGGAGCTGCTCTGCCAAAAGCTTATCAATCGGATAATTCGGGGTTTAATAAACAAACAAATTTACAAATGCTTTTTAGGGGAATTGTTTTAGGAGCATCAGGATCTGGAAAATCAAATTTAATTTTTGATTTCATCAAAAAATCACCAAACGTATATTCACATTTGCATTTAATCGCTAGACAACCAGATCAGCCTTTGTACAGATATCTCAAAGATAAATTGGGTACCTTTTGCACTATTTATGACGATGAGACTGTTCCGAGTGTAGATGATATTCAGAAAAATGGCCTTCAATTGGTAATTTTTGATGATTGGAGCAATGATCAAAAATGGTGCGAGAAACATGTTGTTCCTTTCTTCATTCGAGGAAGACATAAAGGTTTGACAACACTATTTCTAGCTCATGCATTTTTTAAAGGTTGTCCAAAAATGGTTCGTTTGAATTCAGAAATTTTGTTTTTGCTAAGAACACCATCTAAAACAGATTTACGAATGATACTTAAAGATATGCCTATCGCAGGTGTTACTGTTGATCAGCTATGGGGTTATTATCAAATTATTTTAAAACAGAAAGGTCAAATGATTTTACTGAACACAATTGATCAAACAGTTCGATATAATTGGAAGAAAATATTACATAATGGGATGGAATAATATATCTCAGCATTTATATACGTAATTTATTAAAGCAATTATGGCATCTTTGATTACTTTAAGCTCGAAACATGTCCAAAATAATGGTTATAATAATACATTTAGATTTGACATTCCGACTGGAGCTGCTAATTTTCAAAATAGAGAAGTAGCATTAGCTTCAGTTAAAATGTTTAACAGTCAATTTAATATTAATGATGTTGAATATGGAAATAATACGTTTTCTATTATAGTTCCAACTGGTAATATCACATCGACAATCAATATAACCTTAAAGAATGGGTATTATTCTTATTTCGATATCAACAATGTAATTCAAACAAGTTTAATTAATGCAGGCGCGTATCTGATCGATGGAAGTGGTAATAATGTATTTTACATTAAGATGCAATCTAATGCAACATATTATAGTTGTCAAGTAGACGTTCTAAGCACGCCTACAGCTCTTCCCGCTTCATATATTCGACCTGCTTCAGGATTGTATAGTTTAAGTGGAACAGGACTGCCTACAACCGCTTACACCCCTCAAATCGTGTTTCCTGCTAATTTTAATACAATTGTTGGTTTTACTGCTGCTACTTACCCTTCAGCTCAAACGACAACATCTCAAAGCCTCCTTTCTAATATAACGCCACAAATAAATCCCGTATTGTGTTATTTACTTCGATGTAATTTAGTTAATAATATTTATAGTCAACCGCCTGATATTTTGTTTTCGTTCAGTTCCGGCGGAACGACGATTGATCAATCAATTGATGTGAAAGTAAATCAATTTACTTGGTTTGATATTACTGATCAAACTAAATCATACATTGAAATTATAATCACGGATCAGTTTGGTCGTTTTGTAAAATTCCAAGATAATCAAATTGTTATCCAATTATTGATAAGAAAAAAAATTAACTAATTAAAGTTAACAGTATGAAACATTAAACAAATGTGCAAATGATTAAGAATGGCATCTTTTATTCCATTTTTTAATTTTAATATTACATGTTTGACACATAATCTCATCCTTATTAATGTAGTTCGAATGCCTTTTTAATTGAGCTTCATGCATCTCTTTACTTTTTTTGATTAATTCATAGTTAAAGAACATTTTTGTTTGTTTATATATTTATGCAAGGAGAAATGAGCCAGCTTGCTTAACCTTTTTCTTTGAACGAACAGCTTTCATCATTTCCTTAGCCGAATCGCTACCCTTTTTAGGCTTCAAACCAACACCAGTAAGATTTCTTACTCCTTCGCACAACCCAGCGAGCTCTGGATTGCTATAGGCAATAGCATCACCGATTCCGCTAACAACTGGTTTTACGTAGTTCCAAGCCGTCGATAGCCCTTGTTTTATCGTATCCCAAATCGATCCTCCGGCGTGATGTGCTAGATCATGTTGAATTTCTCCATGAGTAATATCCAAACGTACTCCTTTGTTAGCCTTTTTAGCAGCTTGAATTTTTCGTACGGATTCGGGATGTAATAAAATAGGCGTTTCACCTGATACTTCATCTTTAGTCAACATTATAGTTCCTCCTTTCATAGCTTTATGAAGCTTTTTCTTAGAAATTGAACCAATTTTTACAATTTTGTAACCACTAGGATGTTTCATGATGAATGTGTTTTTATTATATACTATGTAATAGGAAATAAATAATATATGATTTTACAACGAAAATGTTGTTGGCTTCTTTTTTTTATAATCACTAAATGGTTTTCTGGAATTTGTAAAAACTGGTTCAGGATGATGATGTTCAATAACTAAATTCTCCATTGTTTCTATTAATTTTTGTTCATTTTCTTTAGCTTTCTTATTATAGTCATTTAGCGGTCTTTTTACATTGAATATTTTCATTGTATGCTTATATTAATTGACTGATAATTTTATTGAAATCTTTTTCTCCAATTTGATTGTTTTGAAAAAGATATATTGACATTTTCTTCAATTCTGATTTAACTTTTGGATTGTCGTTTCCTAATTTCAATTCAGCTAATAATTTATCAAATTCAGCTTTATATTTATCGAGACCTTGGCGAGGATCAAAAAGAGGTTTTCTAAGCGTTTGCAAAATTTTACAAAATTTCAATAGATCGTAGAATATTTCTTTATCTGAATTATTTAGTTGAGCATAAGCAGTATAATCGACGGTTTTATCGAATGCTAATGTCTTAATGATACTAACTAAATCATCAGATATTTTAAATCGTTTAAAGCAAACATTTGCACTCGGATAACGTAAGCTCAAATAGCCTTCAGATAAAGAACTCAACGTAATATATTTATCTCCAATTTGTTTATAAAGATAATCTTTTTCTAAATTATGATTTCCAGCACCAAGTAAGCCTCTTCCAACTAATCTACGTTTTCGTATAAATATTTTACTAAAACCCATTCCTTCTTCCTTCTTAATTTTGACATCTGATTTAGGAGCAGAAGAGTTTATTGTAAGACCTTTTAATGCTTTAGCAGCGTTGTTAGCCTTAGTTTCTTCTTCTAAAGTTTTGTTGATATAATCTTTTGTTTGAATCCAATGATATTTTGATTGAATACCATTAATTGTCACTAATTCATCGCCAAATGCTTTATAAATTTTACCTTCCGCCCCAATATAGTGCAAATTGTCTTTAGATCCATTTTGAAGGATTGGATTTATCTTTTTAGGGATTAAGATTTTACCTTTTATTTCATCTTTATAATCATCTATAATGTCTTTTCTTGCTTGTATGTTTTTTTTCTTCAACGTAGATGGTGATGATTTTGGAGATGGTTTAGGAGCTGGAGGTTTTTCTTCTAATTCTTCCTCTTCATATTGAGTTATCAATGGATCAAATTTGTTATTTGTTTTAACATTTGCTTGAACCCCTGCTTCTGTCTTAATAGCTGATTTTGTTTGATATTTTGTTTCTGGAGCAACTTTTACTAATTTCATAGCCTTAGGATATTGATATGAATTATCTAAATTGACTCCTTGTTGATCGCTGAAATAAGCATTTGCATATGCTTGTTTCTTTAAATTATCAATTTCTTCATCATATTTGATTTGGTCGTAATAAGCTTTTAGCTTTTCGCGCTTATCTTTTAGAGATTTGTAAGAAGGAAACATCGATACTATATAAATACTAAAATATTAGTTTACTCTTTACTAAAATAAATATTCTCTAACGTTGATTTTTTGTTTTTATTTATCAATCTAAGGTTTTTCTGAGGTTCCCATGATTCGCTATCGTCAGACCATTTAACTAGGTATTTGAAACCATTTTTAACTTTTCTATGATCTAAGATCTCTTTAGCTTCAAAAATATCGTTGTTTCCAGTCTCAGCATCAGTGATTTTAGCTTGAACAACCTTAAATCATTTGGTGATTTGTAAAGTATATGTTTATTTTTTGATCTAAGTTCGAACTTGTATCCATCTAGTCCAATAATTTCGTAAACAGCTTTAGACCATTGAGCTTTCTCCTTTTCAAATGTCCCTTTTTCTAATCTATATCGAACGTGATCTCCAATTTCGAATTTCTTCGATATGTCTTTAAGCAAAGTATCATTGTTTTTTAACTCTGAATCCATAATTTGACCTTTATTTTCATTCGGTGTGCTTCCTATAGAGCTATGATAAGTGTTATTGTAGTTGCTAATAACTGAATTTACCAGTTTCTGTGTTAATGTTTTCGGGTTAATTTTAATTAATCGTTGTTTGATAGTCCTAATAAACCGATCGATTTTTCCAAGCACTGTGTGATCACCTACCTCATTATTGTAATGCTCAATTTGATTCTTTTTTAAGAAATTCTCGACTGCATTCGATATAAACTCACTCCCATTGTCGCTCGTAATTATTTGTACATTATTCTCTTTAATAAATTTATCCAACGCCTTTATTATTGTTTCAGCTCTTTTATTAGCTAAAACCCTAGCAAAACCAATTCTTGAATTAATATTTACGGCGATAAAAACTGTTTTAGAACCGAAAAACATTAAATCCATTTGCCAAGAATCAGGATTATTACTTGCGATTTTAAAGTATTCTTTTGATTTATTTGTAGTTTGATGTTGTTGAACAATATCCTGTTTCGCATACCATTCTTTGATTTGCTTCAAAGTGATTTCTGGTCTAACAGCTTTTGCTTTTTGATATAGTTTTCCGCTGAAATGAAACCTGTTGAAGGATCGTTGTATAATTTTGATATAAAACGATTCATTTCGTTATCACTATAAGCTCTCAAATTTATATTATTAATATTAAATATTTAATGGGATTGTTGAGATACCATCTTCAAGGACTTGTCTTTTATCGTAATAATAACTACAAGCATTTTTAAATGTTTTATATGTGATCATTGTATTTGTCTCCTTATCCATGCGAAATCCTGTATTACTTCCTTTCAGAGTAATTTTATTTTTAACGATATCTTCAAATCGCTTTGGTTGAAGCAAGTCTTTGTTTCGACCTTTTTGAACCCCTTTAGCTGAGAGTTTAATCTTTGGTGTTACCATTTTTTTGTCTTTTTTCGAATAGACTTCATCAGGTAAATAGCAAATATAATTCTTCGAGGCTAAGGAAATCATAGCATTGCATCTGTATTCTTCCTTGAATAATCCTGCTCGTCTCTTATCACATGAAGCATTTTCTTTAGTATCTGTTCGTGGAAACCAATCAAATTTATGATTCTCGAAATGTTCTTTCATCTCTGGTTTGATTAGATTTTTGAATGGTTCTTCATTGCTAAAAGCAATGTAAGCGCTATCCGTATCCATTTCTAAATATTCAAAGTCGCTACGATCAATGTATTTATCAACGCAATCATAATAGAATTCAAGCATACGTAAAATAGCAAGCTGATAAATCGCGATACTTAGATGAATAGGATTGTTCATTTTGATTCGGCGTTTCACTTTAGTAATTTCATAAGACCCATTTAATTCAACAAGATCGTAAAATCTATTTGATTCAATTAGTTTATCCAAATTACTATCATCACTATGATATTCAACCTCTTTATGTTTGCTCTTATCCATCCCACTTCGTCCAAAAGCTGAATTCCCGATTAGTTTCATTGTTTCTGCTTTAATTGATTTATATGTCCAATCGTTATATTTTTCTTGTCTTTGACTTTCTTCTCTATCACCTTCTCGTCGAGCATCTGAAACTTCTATTTCAAATTCTTTAAATGGTTGATACTTACTGGCTTTAACAAATGAATACATTTGAGTAATTACTAAACCGTGTTCTAAATACCATTTTAACAGAGGTGTATAAATCAAAATCTTAGAACCAAAGTAGCTTGAAATCAATTTTCTTGACTCTTTTCTTCTACTATTCATTTCAAGAGATTGGTTAAATTCATACATATGATCTCCAATGATCTCCTTTTCTGGAACAATAGAGGCATTTTTAAATATCGGGCACATTTCTGAAAAGTATTCTATTAGGTGATCAGGGGTCTCAATATCGCATTCAAGAAATCCAAACAGTTTATCCGATTTAATATCTTCAATGATATTGTCGTAAATATCAATCGTCGTTAATCTACCACAAGGCATATCATTTCCTAAAGCCCAAAGATATAAAGCGTTTGCGTCGTATCCAATTACCTTCTTACAAATTTTAGCTCCGTTTCTTATATATGTCTCGTTTCGTTTAGCAAATCTTTTAAATATGATAGAGGGCCCTCCAGCAATGTTTTGTTTCATCTTGTAGAAAATATCCTTGTTTTCTTCATCAATCTCATAAACTAAACGATGAGAATTATATTCAATCAACTTCATTCTTCTGAAATTAGCCATATTCATATCTTTACGAGCAACATTACAACTAATGCAAGTCATTGTAATATTACCATCAATATGCCCAATTTTATTATTGATTCTATCAGCTGATACGTTTTCTTTATTTAAAGCACATTTACAATGACTACAAGAATATTGCTGCTTTTTCAATTCATCATTCAAATGTTCAATTGTTAAACCAAATTCTCTTTTAGCTTTCTTATCTTGGTCGTAATATCCATTGTATCTATTTTCTGGAAAATCAAATGCTTCTCCCTTTTGTTTCGGAATAGGTAGCATATTTTTATTAGAAATTTGATACATCACTTTTTCAGCTAAACTCGGTAGAGAAACACCATCAATCAACATATCTAAGTCAAATCGTTTATAGAGATCTCTTTGAGCAATTATTGCTGCTACAAATGGCTTTACATCGAGATTGTTATACCATTCAAGTAAATCTTTAACCGATGTCATATTATAATGATTCCATACCCATTTAATACGTTCATAAT
This sequence comes from Aphanomyces euteiches, assembly GCA_021527685.1. Lineage (NCBI taxonomy): Eukaryota > Oomycota > Saprolegniomycetes > Saprolegniales > Verrucalvaceae > Aphanomyces > Aphanomyces euteiches. Next base: position 1,271,028 of record JAJGMV010000280.1, read on the forward strand.
CATCATTACTCATTTTCGTTTGTCTGAATTCACTATCAAATGCTTCAATTGGAGGTAATTTAGTTTCATCAAGAACTGCATAACTCGTTAAATATTCATACGGAAACAATCCTTTTCCTAAACAACAAGTGCATTTAATTTTATTTGGGCACTTACATCCACCAATATACGTTTTTAGATACGAATCTAATGAAGCATCAGGTGGTAAATAATTCTTAATGTCAAGCATTTTTAGATTATCGGTAGTTATACACATGTAATTTGGATTTTTAATCACTAATTGCTTTTCATCTTTACTGAAATCTCCAATGATTGAAAATAATTCGTTTTTAACTACATTTAAATCGTATCGGCCTGAATTAAAGCCAACTAACGGAACTTGGTATAAAGTTTTATATAGACTCTTGATGTCTCTGTTAAAGTCATTGTTTAAGATATCATATCTAACGTGGTGGAGATAATCAATTAAATTTTTAACATCATCTCCATATTCTTTTTCTTGAATTAGTTTGATAATTTGTGTTTTAATTTCATCTGTAAGATATTTTACTTTCTCACCAACTTGATCATATGTATCTTTTTCTAAAATTGCCAATATTAATTCACTAAATTTATTAAAATTGTATTTTGATATTTGGTTTGATACTTCATTGATGTATTTAAACATATCGGTTAATAATTGTTTTGAATCACTATTTGTGATAAATTTAGTTTGTTTAGTCAAACTATCACAAATTGATACGCTAACGAGTTTATGCCGAGTCGTATATTCAGTTGATTCCCCGTGTTTTTCAGAAATTTTTTCAAGGATAGCTTCAAAATCGTAGCAAATAAAATGATCGATGTATTGATCAATACTAGAAATATCATATTTTCTCAATAGAGATTTGATAGTGTTTTCTTGAGGCTTATATACTTTTGGATTCTTAGAAAATGAATTAATCGTTTCATATTTACATTCAACATTTTGCCTATGAGATTTACGCTGACTTGATGTCTTAAAAATCATATTGCATATTGGACATGGGTAATAACTATCAAGTTTATTAATATCCTTAATTAACATAGCGTGGCCTTTGTAGCTAAGAATATTAATGTTTCTTAAGTAATTATTAACTTCTCCACATTTAGCCATATATGAAGCTGGTTTGTCATTATTTTGTCTAAATGTGGTCTTAGAATCACGAATTGATATTATACGATTGTTATCCATATCCCATTCGAATACATTTAGATTAATTTTAAAACATTGCTCTAATTTATCAAACTCCATTAAATCAATCGGATCTGTTTCTCGAAACTTTTTCAGGGTGAATTCTTCACCTTTAAATTTGCAATAATTCTTAAAAGCATCTTTAACATCAGATTTTAATCTTCTTGGATTATTTACGATTCCTTTTAGATAATAAGCAATACAATAGAATACGCATTTATTTTCAGTTGGACCGAAATTAGAGATAATATAATTACTGGTTTTTATCTTATCCGGTATTTCAATTTCTTCGCCTAAACGATGCGATCTATTAATAATCTTCATTGTAAATCCAATGATTCTTTTCACTTTCCAAGAAGAGCTTGGATATGAAATTTTATCAGCTAAATCATTTTGATTGAAGACGTCAACAATTTTAGTTTGAATATCATCTCGTCTATTAATGAATATTGCTCTCGGAAATATACTTGTATTGAAACCATCTCTAAACTCTCGTTCTTCTCCGGTAGTGATATTAACCAAAATATAGTCAAGAAATATTTGAACTTTGTATGCAGTTGTTTTAGATAAGCAAATTTGTTTAATTTTGTTAATTACTTGTGTTTGGTTTGAATTAAAGAAATGATGAGTATCAGTTTTTGTTCCTTGAGTAAATTTATAGCGGGACTCTTTTTCCTTAATATGATTATTTAAAATTTCTAAGCGATATGCTTCGGTAGATGATTTTGGAAAAAGATTTTTATATTCTTCAACCAATGCTCTTTTATTTTTTGGAGTTAATTTGCTTACGTATGTATATCGTCCATTGATTGATCTAATTTTAAATCTGTATCCACCATCTCCCCATTGTTTTAATGGAACTTTTAGAAATTTTAATCCTTTAAATTCTTCGGGAGTCATTGGATATATTTGTCAAATTATAAAATTTTTGAAAGTTTTAAAATCTTGATATTATATTATAATATTAAAATTATATATCAAGATAGAAATTTTTTTATATGATACAAAAAAATTAAATAATTATACTTCAATATTACTTAATTCTTTTATATATTTCTTCAATTGATTACGACTTTTTCTTTCTTCTGCATGTGCTCTGTCATAGTCTCTCTGCCAAGCAAGAAGTTTATCTTTTACTTTAGCTCTATATTTTCGCAATGATTCACGCTGAGCTGCGATTCTTTCTTCATCTGTTTTATAAATTGTTTTACCCATATCAACGTATGTATATATTATTAAAAAAAAATATCAAGATTGATTTAATTATTTTCATAACTTAAATACAATTCATATTCAACTCTATTTTTGAACCAATCTTTACTCATTAAAAATGTCATATAACTATCATCATTAAAAGCTTGTTTAACTAATTTATACTTACTGCTATTAAAACTAAGCCTTGAGTCTAATCTAATTTTCACACAATTATCACATATTATTGTTTTCATTCTGTGGGGATTATCACAATCACTACATTTTTCACAAGTTAAATTATCATCGTGATATATGTTCTTTTTATATACTTTAGAACAAGGATTACATTTAATTCTACATTTTCCACATCTAAGTGTTCTTTTACTGTGTCTAATATCACAATCAATACAAGTTTTAACCATAGCGATCTTACATCTTTTTGACCCTATAAATGCTAATTTACCTGTTTCTTTATGTTTAATTAGATGATTCCAAATAATTTCAGTTTTGCAATAGCATTCTATTCTTATTTCTAAATTAACTGTAAAATTAGGAGTATTTGTTAAAACCTCAGACAAAGGATCATCTTTTGATTTATAGCAATAAACCCATCCATTATCTTTTGAAATTTTCCAGTTAGTATTGCAAATTTCTTCTCGAAAATTTCTTATTTCTATTCCCCAGAGGTTTTCAAGTCCTTCTTTCAAAAGTTTGAACTTTGCTCCATCTTCAAAATCTTTTTCAGTCATCTTGATATTATACTTAATAATTCTTATATCAAGATGAATCCATATTTTGACGATGATTTTGATAGCTTCGCATATGAGTCATTTGATTGTTTATAAAACCCCTTCCATGTGTCGAGAATGATTCACCTTACGTCATTGTTTCATCGTAATCCACTTGTTTGGGTGAATGCTAGCATCTGATGAAAAGGATGAAAAATCTTGATATAGCATCACTAGACTCAGAGTCAGCATACAGATGGGACGATTGGTAGTGGTGAGAACTTTTGAAAAAAAATTGACAGGCTGCGGCACTATTATATACTACTCACCAAAGCTCCAGTCGGGTTCAAACGAGGTTTGCCGATCAACAAGCACGAGTTAGCTCAATTCCACCAGCTTAAGGAAACGACGAGCTTCTCGTCCTTGGATGTCAGTCGCTCACAGTCGCGCCAGACGCCATGGCAGTCATCCACTCACTCTTGGGGATACCATTGCCCATGGCTGTGCTGATCATCATGTCCAGACAGACTCGGCACCGCACCGCCAAGCAACTCGTGAAAATAAGTAACTTTGGTTGAAATACCGCATCCGCCACGTTGCCTTGCGAAGTCTGGGTTGAAGACATTCGGTGAAGATCAGCTGATAGGACAGCCGATCCCCCTGACAGCCCTCGAACACCAGTTGTAGGATGCTCGATTTCGCATTCCCTTCTCTCCATCAGGCCCAGAGATAAACCTGTGGACCTGACGCAGTGTCTAGGATGTCTTGCCGTCAGTGCGAGGCTAGCTGAAAGTCTCCCTGAAGTTGGACAAGTTCTAGCCGACATGTAGTTGAGATGGACCAAAATACACCTTGTATACCCAAACCCATCAACTTTTATAACCGTCGTCGACATGAATGTGCAATCAAATGCGAGCCACACGACCAACTCTTCTTGTTTCAAACGTTCGATCGTGTACTCTTTCGCGGCCACTGCTCCATGTAGTTCAAGGAATCACAGTCGCTGAGACGAGAGCAGGGCAAAATAACTTATAGGGATCTCCACTGTGACAAGGGTTGAAGGTTTTTCAAACGTATGCACGACTGGTGGAATGCTGTTTGGAGCTCCCGACGACAAAATTGTGGACGACAGTTCACGTCGACTTCATCCAGACAAGTCTTTGGCGAGCGCACTCCATTTCCACTCTTGTTACACCGCCATCACCCCAAGACATGGCGTGCATGTTTTCGGGGAACATCCCCATCTCGGTGACGTACCGTTGACAAGATTCGTGCCAAGCCAACTGTTGAAATTTGAACTATGGCTGCAAAAGGTGACGGAGAAACCCAGACCCGACTGATTGGCAGGTTGAGATAAGTTGAAGCGAAGCACGATGTGTCCCGTCCGAGACGACGAGAAAGCAGAGATAGAGAGAGGGGATCAGCTTCCCCGTCTTTGCGCACAACCAATTTGGTCATTTTCCAATTGGAACTCGACGGTTATGCCTGTTGCGGACGTGAGGGTAAACCAACAAGGCTTGGAAGAGCGCGTCTCGTACATTCAATCGGCGACTCGGGAAGAGGACAAGAATGGCTATGAAGCGGTGAAAACCCCCGGCGAACTCGAAGGCGGGGCTTTGGCTGAAGGTGGGGCGATTTCCCTCAAGTCGAAAGAAGCGATTGCTTTGTTTACCCAGTATGCCGCGATCGGTGTCATCTACGGCATGATTCCATCGCTCCAGTATCCCATCTTTAACAACTACCTCAAGCTCGAAGGCTATCAAACCACGTCGTACGGCCAACTTGTCACGCTCGGGTGGTCATTCAAGGTCTTCTTTGGCATGTTGTCCGACTGCTTCCCCATCTTTGGCTACCGCCGCAAGTCGTGGATGTTGATCGGCTGGACCGTGACCATGGTATGCCTGGCCGTCATGGCCTTTTCGTCCCTCGGTGACCCGTACTGCAACATTGAAAAAGCTATCGACGATGGCCATCCCAGAGCCTGCTCCAAGGTGTATTCCAAGACGAACGACACTGACAAAGAGTATTTCAACCTCGACGCCCCCAACCAAGGCACGATGTTTATCCTCTTGTCCGTGCTTGTCTCGTTTGGTTATGTGCTTGCTGATTGTGCTGCGGATGCCATGGTTGTCGAGTATGCCCAACGCGAACCCATTGCGATCCGTGGTCGTGTCCAAACTGCCATCTATACCGTCCGCACGCTCTTCGAAATCATCGCCAACGTCGTGACTGGCTTTTGTTTGAACAGTCCCAACTACGGTGGTGAGTTTGCCTACTCGATGGCACCCAACGTGCCTTACGGAATCTGCTTGGCTCCTTGCGTTGTCGTGGTGCTGTCGACTATCTTCCTCATGCAAGAGAAGAAATCCAAAGGCAAGCCGTTCCTCGAGTACATCGACATGTTTTGGAACTTGTTGCAACAACGAGCCATGTGGCAGGTCTGCGCATTCAGATTCATCAACAATGTCTTCCAAGGCATTGGATCGACGGCCGGCAGTCCCATGTACAATACGTGGGCCAACGTCTCGCCATTGAACGATGCCTTGTCGTCCATTCTTGGTGGTGCCATCTTCTCTGCCATTTTGATCGTTGTCGGTCGTTGGGGACTGCACTGGAACTGGCGTTATGCGATCGCTGCAGGCTCGATCGGTGTAATTTGCATCGACGCCCCCATCATCTTCATCACGATTTGGGATGTTTTCCGCAACCAGTGGTTTTACAATGGTGTTGGGCTTGCCGACAATATCCCAGGGGGCGTTCGCTTCATCGTCGCAACGTACTGTGCCGTCGAACTCGCTGACATTGGCAATGAAGGGGCCACCTATGGTTTGATCACAACGGTTGCCAACTTGGCTGGTCCTTTCGCGTCTATGATCTACAAAGTCATTGACTCGCACTTCATGCTGTCCCAAGATGATATCACTGAAGACACAAACGAAGTTCGCTGGGACGTCACTTACTCCTACTTTATTGCTTACGGCAGCAAGCTTTTTGCATTGGTGTGGCTTGTTCTGTTGCCCCCTCAACGCCTCGAACTCCAAGAACTCAAGCGAACGGGAGGTAAGAGCAAGCTCGCTGGCGCGATCTTGATTTTTCTCTTCGTCGTTTGCTTGGCGTTCTCTGTCACGTCAAGTATCATGGCGATTTACCCTTCGACCAAGTGCTATCGCATCGCCGGTGGCAATGGCGTGTTGGACCCCATGACGCACAAGTGTCCCAAGGTGGCGTCCAAGAAGGGCTAGACAGACTTGTGTTGTATTCTTGTGTAATGTGATTGTGCTTATATACAACTGCCTTCTCGCTTCACAACACTCAGAGATTGCCCCCCTCTGGTTTGACACATGACCATCTTGTCAGGGGAATGAATGCATTTGACACATAGGCGAAACATGTTGGGGAAGCTCGCACCCCTCGTTTGACCATATTCCCCCCTGAACACACTCTACGACGGTTTTTCGCATGCCTGGCTGGCATTAGCTCAATGCAGGCAACGAAAGTGTTTGGACGTCATCATTCCTGCCTTGGGCATATGCTGGCGTTGTCACTCTCGAGCTAAATGGACAAATTCTAGTAGTACTAGTATTAGTGCCTCTATCCAAAGATTTATTTGTTTATAAAGGGAATTGGTTTTGATACGCTATTTTAATTTAACTGTTCAGGTAAACGGATAAAAGTTTCATGATTTATGAAAAGATATTTTCTTTCAGAGGTTTGGTATCTCTATGAACTTGTCAGTATAAATCGATGAACCTCTGTAAATACATGGACTCGTAGTAGTACTATCTTCATAGTTTGAGTTGGTTGAACAAATCCAAAGTATCATAGACCCATTTCTTTTCTGAAACCACGATCTTGCATCTCAACTCTCACGTGGTCTCCAATAACTTCAATATATACTAACGTTAGTACTACGTTCACCGCCAAATTTTACACTCTTCTCAATAATTATCCCGATATTTTGCTCGTTCTTGTATCCTGTAAACCAAATTCAAGTGGCTATATATATCTGGATAATTTTGCATTAAAGCCCTACTATTAATAGTATTTTGATACAAAAAATTATTGACAGTCCACGAGACCATCGGGGGGGCTGTCTCCATACTTTGAGCAATCCACCATTCAAATGGACAAGAGAAGTTGTATATTTTTCTATGGAGATTCGATCCTGCAATCAAATCGGCGCAAAATTGAACATGTGACGACAATACACATCAAATTTCGCCGAAAATCACCTTATAAAATTATAATTTGTAGAAAAGTATAGTAGTATACATGACACTAGAAAGTTTATATTGAATTCAATATTAAAAATTATCCGGATTACTGTGGCAATTTTTAATATTTCCGTCTCGCGAACTGTGAGTTGATCAAATTGAAAATCATTGAAACCAGTGCGACACGCTGTCTCTGCAAGGCAGACGTTGCATACCTTGACAGTCCGTCGCTGTCGACAGCCTGTGCTTTCTTGGCCGTTGATCCCCTCCACACTGAAAGAATAGGCCTTCGAGAAGCGCCCTGGAAGACCTTCTGTGCATTGATAACGCACACCGAGGGCTGAAGAGTTCCAGAGCCGTAGCCTGTCATCAAAGTTGTCACTTGACCGTGTGAGCACGACGAGACTGGTTTCCAAGGTCCCGGTTACAAATCAGTAGCGTAATAGATTGGTCCTTTGAGGGAACAACTCCAACTCCTTCGAATGGGACAGTCGCACAAGATTCTCCAGGAGGGCCATCTTTTTGTTGGCGATCGGTGTTGCCCTGTTGTCACTGGACGCAACGACATTCGCCAGTCACTTTCAATTGGATCGATACCCTCGCGGTCGACCAAGCCATGGGAAGGAACGACCGAGACTTGGAAACAAGCACGTCTTTTATTCCCTCGCCAAGCCCAGGCGAAGACTCGATCCACTATGAAGCTGTGAAAAGCTCTGCGGACATTGAAGGCGGCGCGTTGGTCGAAGGAGGCGCAATATCGCTATTGTCCAGAGAAGCCATGGCACTCTTTGCGCAGTACGCTGCGATCGGCGTCGTCCTTAGCATGCTTCCAGCGCTCCAGTACCCCATCTTTAACAACTACCTCAAGCTCGAAGGCTATCAAACTGCATCCTACGGTCAACTTGTCACGTTCGGTTGGTCGTTCAAGGTCTTCTTTGGCATGCTATCTGACTGTTGTCCGATCTTTGGTTACCGCCGCAAGTCTTGGATGCTGATCGGCTGGACTGTGACCATGGTATGCTTGGCCATCATGACCTTCACGTCACTCGGTGATCCATATTGCAATGCTGAAAAGGCTATCACTGAAGGTCGTCCTGACGCATGTTCCATTATCTACTCCAAGACAGCGGACGAGGACAAGAAGTACTTCAACCTTGATGCGCCAGACAGCGGGACGATGTTTATCCTCTTGTCCACGCTCGTGTCGTTCAGCTATATTACCGCCGACTGTGCTGCCGATGCCATGGTAGTGGAATACGCGCAGCGCGAACCATTAGCCATTCGCGGCCGAATCCAGACCACGATCTACGTCGTGCGGAATCTTTTTGGAATCCTATCCAACCTCACGACTGGATTTGGTTTGAGTAGTCCCAACTTTGGCGGTGAGTTTTCCTTCTCGTTGTCGCCCAACGTGCCGTATAAAATTTGCCTCGTTCCGTGTGTTGCGGTAGTTCTCGCGACGATCTTCCTCATGGAGGAAAAGAAATCCCGTGGCATGCCCTTTCGTGACTACATCAACATGTTTTGGAACTTGTTGCAACAACGTGTGATGTGGCAGATTTGTGCGTTCCGATTCATCAGCAATGTCTTCCAAGCGATTGGATCGACTGCAGGAGGTCCGATGTACAGCTTATGGGCAAAAGTAACTCCATTGAACGACGCCCTCTCGACAATTCTTGGCGGCGTCATCTTTTCAGCAATCTTGGCTGTCGTGGCCAAGTGGGGATTGCACTGGAATTGGCGCTATACGATTATCAGTGGCACGCTTGGGGTCATCGCGATCGACGCCCCCATCGTTTTCATCATAATCTGGAATGTCTTTCGAAACCAATGGTTCTACAATGGCGTCGGCCTGGCGGAAAATGTTCCCGAAGGGGTTCGTTTCATGGTCGCGTCGTTTTGTGCTGTCGAAATCGCCGACGTCGGGAACGAAGGCGCGACCTACGGCTTGATCACGACCGTCGCCAACTTGACTGGTCCATTTGCAGCAATGATCTACAAACTCATTGACTCCAACTTTAAACTATCCCAAGACGACATCACCGAAGACACGACGGAGGTCCGATGGGACGTCACGTACTCGTACTTGATTTCGTACTGCAGCAAGATCTTTTCCTTGGTGTGGCTCTTTATGCTCCCCCATCAGCGTGTTCCCCTCCAAGAGCTCAAGCGAAATGGTGGCAAGAGCAAATTTGCAGGCACACTCTTGGTCGTTTTGTTCATCGCATGCGTGGCGTTTTCAGTCACATCCAACATCCTCTCCATCTTCCCCTCCACGAAATGCTATCGCATTGCAGGGGGCGATGGCAAATTGGACCCTGTCACGCACAAGTGTCCCGCTACCAGCGCCGCCAAGGGATAGATATAGTTTCTATTTGCTTAAAAATGTGTTTGTTGGTTATTGACTCTGTCGTCATGACTGATGTCAACCTCGGTGAAAAAGTCCGACGCCACCACTTAGTCCGTGCTAGGAGGCTGTACGGCGCAGAGGCGGTTCGACGACAGCAACACGAGCTGTGAGTATTCGCCAAACGCTCTACCCCTTGATCGAAAGGCAATGAGGAAAATGAACCCACAGGATCAACTTTCTCCAATGTTTACTGTGCAAATTACTATGTAGTACACTGTACTGCACGTGTTGTCCAACTCAGCGCGTGATTGTTGAAGACAACGCTTGAACCCATCGCAGTCGACCACTCATTCGAGCTGTACAGCCTTGAGCTGTCGCCATGTCGAACAACGACGACGCATGTTGCAACTTGCTCTTCAAAGTGAACACTTGAAAGCTGTGGCTCCTTCGACGTCGATGTCAACGCTGTGTTGCCTCGACGTTTCAATCTTCCTACGACGCTTTTGGAGCTGACAGCGCAACCATCTCGTGGTCCTCCACAGTAAACCATGACGAGTTGATGTGCATCTGTGTCTCAAGACTGCATATGAAGCCCGGGAAAACAAAATCGGTCTTCCTCTATAAATTTGTTCTCGAGATAATGAGTCCAAAGTTTTCACCTCTTGAAAATTAATAATGGAGTGACATCAAGAAAACACTTTTGTGCGTGGTCAGTGTGTTCTAAATATTCTTTGTGGTTGGCAAGGTATGGTGTCAAGCGACGAGGACTACAGCAGCTCGGCAAGTGAAGATGACGAGTACACACCACAGCAGTTTCTCTGTAGACTACACATGAGCGACGATGATTTACGTGATGTTGACAACCTGCTCAGCTATGCTTGCTGCCCTAAGCGAACTGAAATTGTGAATTTCTTTGGGTCAATGAAATCGCTCTCAAAAGAGCAATTGGTCACATGTATGTATACTACACTCTCCCTTTTTGGAACGTTTGACTTGATCACCCAGCGACGAACACGAGGCAAGGGTGCTCGCCGTTGCTTTCCATACGTAGTGCCATTTATTGGAGAAGTATGTAAGCCTGCCTTTCACAAGCTATTCGGTGTATCGAATGACAAATTGACTGCCATTGGGAAGCGAGTCTTCTCGGGGTATTTGACTCCAAAGTCCCACGAAAACAACGGCAATGGTCACGCTAAACTTGTTGATTACGATGCATTGTCGGTATGGTTTGAGGAATACGCAGATACATTTTGTGAGGTTGTACCTTGTCGCAAAAGAGTTCGAAGAAGCTCCAATGGTGATATTATTTCAACTTATTCAACCCACAAGTCGCTTCTTTTTCCGTCATCATTTACCTGGGAATTTGTATTTAATCAATACTTGCAATACAACAAAGACAACAGCACCAGGATTTACGAGCCTTCGTTCTCGTCGTTCAAAAATTTGTCAACAAAAAGTACCCCCATGTCGATATAAGAACACCACGAGACAACGTTTGCGACCTTTGTGTAATTTATAAAAATTCCATGTCCAAGGCTCCGAGTTGCGATGAGACAGAGGCATTTGGTGGTCACGTTCAAGAAGCTATGGTCATGCGAAAACAATACCAAGAAGATTCTCTGGCTGCGTCAGATACAACCATGTCGTTGCAATGGATTTTGCACAAAATGTATTTCTTCCCCATGCTTCCGTCACGCCGTCGTCGTTGTACTTTTGCTCGCTTTGGTCAGTGTCAATGTTTGGGATATATCATGCCAACACAGCAACCAACAACCACTACATTTACACTGAACGAAAGGGTGGCAAAGGGGCAAACAATGTTGCTTCAATGTTGAACAAATTTCTGGACGACAATGGCTTAAAAGTTGAGCACGGGGGAAGCGAAATGAAACTCACAATTTATGCTGATAACTGCGGTGGGCAGAACAAAAACAATACGATTTTGAAGTACTTGCTTTGGTTGACGGGTGCAAATTACTTTAAGGTATGCTGATAGTTATGATTGAGATGCTGACAACAGACGTAGGAAATCAACCTCAAGTTTTTCCTTAAAGGGCACACAAAAAATGCCTGTGATAGGGGCTTCGGTCATGTCAGAAATAAGTTGAAACGTAATGATGCTTGGACGTTGGACCAACTTGCCCACTTGGTAGATTCTGCTGCTTCAAGCAGCAAATGCCACAACATTGAAGGTGATGAGTTCAAATTTCTTGATTTCAAGGGCACTCTGTCTACTATCTACAAAGATTTGAAGTCGATTCAAAAGTATCACGTGTTCCAAATGCGATCAAATCGACCTGGTATTATAGAATGTCGTGTCAATCCCAGCTCTCAACCTGATGCTCACGTTCTGCGTTCAAAGGTTAAAAGTGTTGACAGAAACTTGACTTCCAAGTTGGTGCAAGTACCTCTGCCTCCAGTGAACGACGAGAAACTTTGTGAAATGTTCAAAAAGATTCGACCCCACGTTCCGCCTGAGTACAGCAGCAATGAACTGTGTCAGGCACCAACTGACGATAACATGAAGAATGCAGTATTGAGGAAAGCAAGTCGCCGTAAACGAACTCATACGCAAGTTGAAAATGAAGATGCCGTCATTGTAGACGAGGAGGTCGAAGTGTATGAGCTGTAGGAGGAGATTGCACGTCGGTAAATTCAAAATCAGTCTTGTTGACAACTGAAATCAAAATCAGTCTTATTGACAACTGAAATCAAAATCAGTCTTATTGCCAGTTGTTTAATACATGTGTTTTACAGTTTAATACAAACTGTTTTGCCTTTTTTCGCAGTGTTGCTCAAGCAGTTTGTATACGAAAACAACATCAATGAATACTCTCAGGATTCCAAAAATGTATAAAACTCAAAACGCAAAAATTGTCGGCGATTCCATCCGCCCGTGGCAATATCTCCACAAATTCTGCGAAGTTGGGGGTGCATGATAGCTTAAAATGTAGCTATTGATGTGCTCTATAGCCCTGTGGGCGTAACTCGAAAGTACCTAATTGGCACTAAGACCGATTTTGTTTTCCCGGGCTTCATATGGCACAAGTTGGCCAAAAATGTTCATTTTCGGAATTGGGTCCGCACTGCCAAGACCACGGCGGCGGGCATGAAGAGAGACCGCCAGGACGTGGATGAACGCCTGGCGTCGTATAATCACTCGCTCGTCCAAGACGAGGACGACAGCCACTACGTCACTATGAAAACCACGACGGAACTCCAAGACGATGGCGCATTGGTCGGTGGTGGTGCAATCTCCCTCTTGTCGAGAGAAGCCATGGCACTCTTTGCACAGTACGCTGCAGTTGGCATCGTCTCGAGCATGCTTCCAGCACTGAGTTTCCCCATCTTTAACAACTACCTCAAGCTCGAAGGCTATCAAACGGCATCGTACAGTCAGCTCGTCACACTCGGGGCGTCGTTCAAGGTGATTTTCGGCCTGTTGTCGGATTGTTGTCCGATCTATGGGTACCGCCGCAAGTCTTGGATGTTGATCGGGTGGAGTGTCACGACGGTGTGCTTGACCATCATGACCTTTTCGACACTTGGGGATCCCTACTGCAACGTTGAAAAGGCCATCGCCCAAGGCCGTCCTCGTGCCTGCTCGACTATCTACTCCAAGACCGCCGACGAGGACAAGAAGTTTTTCAACCTGGATGCGCCAAACAGCGGCACAAAGTTTATCCTCCTGTCGACTCTTGTGTCGTTTGCGTATATCATGGCGGTCTGTGCGTCCGATGCCATGGTGGTCGAATACGCGCAGCGCGAGCCGTTGACCATTCGTGGTCGTCTCCAGACCGCCGTCTACATCGTGCGCGAAGTCTCTCAACTCGTCACGAGTCTCACGACTGGGCTTGGCTTGAGCAGTCCCAACTACGGCGGCGACTTTTCCTCTCGATCGCACCCAATGTGCCATATGCAATCTGCTTGCTTCCTTGCCTCGTTGTGATTCTCGCGACGATCTACGCCATGGACGACAAGAAAGCCAAAGGCCAGCCGTTCCTTGAGTACACGCCATGTTTTGGAACTTGTTGCAACTGCGAGCGATGTGGCAACTTTGTGCTTTCCGCTTTCTCATTAATGTGTTTGATGGCATCGGGTCGACTGCAAGTAGTCCCATGTACAGCACGTGGGCGAATGTCTCGCCATTGAATGACTCGGTCACGTCGATCCTTGGTGGCGCCATATTTTGTCTTGTGCTAGCCGCGGTGGCCAAGTGGGGATTGCACTGGAATTGGCGCTACACGATTGCCGTGGCGTCGTTTGTGGTCCTCGCGATTGACGCCCCCATCACGTTCATCACAATCTGGAATGTCTTCCGAAATCAATGGTTCTACACTGGTGTCGGGCTCTCGGAAAGTGTTCCCGGGTTTCATGGTTGCCTCGTTTTGCGCCGTCGAAATCGCCGACGTCGGGAACGAAGGCGCGACCTACGGCTTGATCACGACCGTCGCCAACTTGACCAGTCCATTCGCCTCGATGATCTACAAAGTCATCGACTCGTACTTGAAATTGTCCCAAGACAACATTCGAGACGACACGACCGAGGTCCGATGGGACGTCACGTATTCGTACTTGATTTCCTACGGCAGCAAGGTGTTTGCATTGACGTGGTTGTTTCTACTGCCTCCCCAGCGTGTTCCCCTCCAAGAGCTCAAGCGCCATGGAGGCAAGAGCAAAGTCGCAGGCGCTCTCTTGGCCTCCTCTTCGTGGTCTGCCTCGCGTTCTCGGTCGCGTCCAACATCCTCTCCATCTTCCCCTCGACGAAATGCTATCGCATTGCGGGGGGCGACGGCAAAGTAGACCCTGTCACGCGCAAGTGTCTCGCTGCCAGCGCCGCCAAGGGATAGCTCGCCCTCCCCAGAGAATAGTTTATGCAATTTTGAATTTAATCCCTAGCGAACTTTACGCGGTTGTTTCTTGGGGGATTCGGGCAGACAGTCCTCGAGGGATTCCTCCAAGACGTCGTCGTCGTCGTCCCCTCGTTTGGATTTCTGCGCCGACGGGAGCGGCATGTCCTTGTAGTGTTTGACCTTGAAACTCGCTCGAGGCGACGGCCGCAGCTCTTCCTTCCACAAGTCTTGTTGCTCCCGCAAACCGCGGACCCATCGCTTCAAGTCGCCTTCCGAGTCGGTGCGGAGAAAGTAATTGCGCTCTTTCGTCTTGAGCACAAAGCTGTACAAGCCATGGTCACCGGAATCAAACGGACGAATCGATTCAATCGCGAGGAGATCGATCGACTTGGACGCATCCGGGCTCGACTTGTTGCGGTAGTACTTGAGTGTCCTCCCCTCAAGAGAAAACCACCGCTTGGTCCAGTCGGACGTGAGCATCTTGGGCTCCCGCTTCAGCTTACTCAAGTACCCGCTGATCGTGGCCATCCGTCGAGAGACGCCTTTTCACAAATGTGGCCACCACGTCGAGTCTATTTCAAGACGACCGACCGCCCCATTGGCATGTATTTCAATCCCCCCCACAGCTATTTAAAGCCCCCCCAATCGACCATCTCCTTCCCTTGCCTCGTTCCCATCGAGCTCGACGAACGGCGGTGTCGCTGGAACGACCGACGGCAGGACTAGGCGCTGGTATGGTTTTGAAGCGTGGGGTGTACTCTGGGGCGGGTACAGCGTTAACTGTTGGAGTCGTGTCGTCCACACCTTCAGCGATCTTGCCTTGATGGAGCTAAAGGACGCCGTCGCCGCCGCTTCGGCAGACTTGCAAATCGTATGATCTTGGAGCGTGAAGTCACTCGTGACTGCTGCCATGTCCCAACCACGGGCCTGAGGGTTGGACGACGACGACGGGAACGACGCAAGTGACGGCAACTGGCACTTCGTCACCGAAAGAAGAGTGCCAAGTTCAAGAAGGGGCATGGATGCATCGTGGCTGATTGTTTACCCGCTTGGATGCGACTAACGTCTCGGTAGTCGTGGCGTCGCCTTCATGACACACCTTCAGCCATGCGTTTGGAACTTCCAAGGATTCCAATCTTCCCCGTTCTTTCTAGCGGTCGGACGCGCCGACAGAGCGAAAGACTTGGCGGTGGTGGCATGGCCAAAGACATCTTTGTTGAGCATTTTCGCGTCTTTGCGGATGTTTCCTCGTCGGATCCCATGTGGGTCGTACAGTGTAGATGGTCAGGATTCCAAAAACTGAGTTGTTCCGATTCGAATCCGACCGCCAAGACGACGGCAGTCGGTCGACCAAGCTCTCCAACGGCGTGGCAACGCGTCTAGACGCCGTAGACGCACTCGTCGCTGCGTTGAGACTCGTTTCGCCCCTTTGTAGCCCCCTCGACGGCTGCAAGGGGATGTCGATTTCATCCAAGACGGAACGAGTTGCTCCTTGAACTTCAAACTTTTGTCCCGACAGATGCCATGTTCCGCATTTCCTCCCCTTCGTCTTCCGAGGAAGATCTCTCGGTCCATTTCGTAAAGATCGTCGTCGCCGCCACACTTATGCGAGCCATGGTCCACTTGCAACAGGACGCCGAAGCGACGCCGCTGCTCTTCACGCCGCCAAAGCCACACCCGCTCGTTGGGTTGAGTCTCATTGCCTTGTCCGCTGGCTTGGCGAGTCTCATCTCGACATGCGCCAAATACGAAAGCATCGACTTGGTGGCGATGGAAGCGGTGTTTTGGCGCTTTGTCGTCGCCTACGTGTTTGTCCTCGTACGTCCCCTCTCTTCCCAACCACACAAGCTCAATCATCTCTGTAGGTGCTCGCCTTGTACGGCAAGGTCAACTTGGTCGTGCCGTGGGAATTCCAAGGCGATCTCGTCGGTCGATGCGTCTTTGGCTTTGCCGCTGTCGGGTCTCTCTTTTGGGCGATTTCACAAATGAACATGGCGGACGCAAGCACGATTGCCTTCACGAGTCCCATCCTGACGTGCTTCCTTGGCGCATGGATCCTCGGTGAACTTGTCGGGCTGGTGGAAATGATCTGCGCCTTTGTCTCGCTTCTTGGCGTTGTCCTCGTTGCCCGGCCGTCCATCTTCTTCCCACCACCGATTATTGTCCATGGCTCGTCGTACGCTCCACTAGCCGCCTTGGCGTCGGCCGTCTTTACAGCGCTGTCGTTTGTTCACTTGCGCAGGCTCAAGTCGCTGCACTACATCGTCGTCACGCACTACTTTTTGCTCGTCGGCGCTGCCTTCTCTGGCCTCTGGGTGCTCGTCCAACAAGGCGTAAGTTGTCCACGACAATTGTCCTCCAGAGTCTCATCTCCATATTGTAGCAATTCGACCTCGACAAGAGCAGCAACAGCGTGGCGCAAACTGCCATCATGACGGGCTTCATGGCGTTCTTGGCCGATCTTGCGCTCACGAAAGGACTCCAATTTGAAGGCGCGAGCGTCGCGTCCGTCGTGCGATACCTCGACATTGTGCTCGTCTTTGTCTGGGACACCGCCATCTTGCGAGAACGCTTGAGCTGGTGGAGCGTCGGTGGGGCTGTCCTCATTACATTGGCCGTCGTCGTGCTCTTCGTGCGGCGCGTTCGCCAAGGCGACAGTCGCGACGACGAAACTAGAGTGTAGTTGTCTCCACAAGGAATATTATTTGTGATGCTCCATGTCTCCAACGCCCATGTCCCCCCCTTTCTAGCCCCCTTTGCCTAACATCTAGACGTGTCCAGGGGGGGCGAGCCCCCCTAGCAACCACCACGGCTATGACTCCAAGCTACAGCCACAACTGTGCTGTCAGTCGGACGGGAACGCTAGCAACGCTCGTATTAAGGCTGAACAATAGCTTGGGATCACCCTGGACAATCCTCAAGTCCGTTGAAAACTGTGGGGAAAGTTGCCAAGGATGGAACATGCGGTGTCCATGACTGCTGCTTATGGCCTGTCAAGTTTGGTTGTCCAAGAATTAGACCACTCAATTCAAGCAGAGCTGACTGCCAAGTTGACAAGGTCTGTTCCATGGGCGACTGTGTTCAGCTAGCCCGCGGTGTAGACTGTCGTCGTCGGGTGCAAAGACTTGGACGAGACGCCAAGGATCATCGCCATCGGCTCCACCACACGATGTTTTCCATACGTGGAGAACCTCCTCGTGGCAATGACAAGCTCGTCCATGGACACAACCAAGCCTGCAATGCTAGCCTCGGACCTCCTCCTCGTGACAAAATCCTCTTGGTTGGCTGTCGATGCAATGCACAATCCACTACAACCTCCTCGACAGACCACACGACTCGACTCGACGGTGATGTCCAACGAGTCGCTGAATTCATCTTTCAGTGGCCACGACGTCAATGATTGAAGGGCAATCATGAACCCATCATCGCCGTCTGATGGCTCATCAAAGCGCTGCTTGGATGCACCATGCAGTCAGTTGTCGATCCATCGGTCGAGCCATGGTCACTGTCACTTTCTGACGACAAAGTCAATCACATGCGCTCGTCCGAGCCAGCGTCGTAACCAGTCACTCAATCGACCGACCGACACTTGCAGTTTGAATCTCCCACAGCAACTTGAGGGCAGAGATCACAACCCGACGGAATGGCATGGTAGGACTCCAGCTGTGGCATGTGGCGTCTTTTCATGGGTAACAAATTTTTTCGATTGCGGGTGATTGGCCACGCTGGCCATTACTTCTCTCCCTAAAATTGTTCCCAAGCAAACGAAAGTCGGAGGACGTCGGGAATGCTTTGTGCCGACTGTCGTATTCTTGAATTTCATTCTCCACTGTCATGAGATCCCTCGCACTGATTGTGCTCTTCGTCTGTCTGGTCCACGTCGTCGCGGCCCACACGGCCGACCAAATCGCCGTCCAGCAAGCTGGCAGCCCCATCGCCAACACTTTGCGCAAGTTGATACCTGCTAAAGGCGGCAAGCCAGGTGGTGGCGGTGGTGGTGGAAGTGCGCCCAAGCCAGCTCCTGCCCCAGCACCGGCACCAAAGCCAGCTCCTGCGCCAGCTCCTGCTCCAGCGCCAAAGCCGGCACCTGCTCCAGCTCCAGCTCCGGCGCCCGCACCAGCTTCTAGACCATCTCCTCCTTCCGCCCCATCTCCGGCTGTTCGACCACCTCCTGCACCACCAGTTCCTCGTCCTGCCGGTGTTCCATCGCCAGTACCATACCGACCTGTGACTCCAGTCGTGTACGCCCAACCAACGGTCGTGCGTCCTGTGGTTGTCGCGCCTGTGGGTTATGTCTACTACCCAGTGTATTATCCTCCCGTCTACGTCGTGCGTCCTGTGATTATTATCCCTCCCGTCTACTGGACAACCAACGCTTGCTACCAGAACTACTGCTACTATGACTACAACCGCTGCCTCAACTTCTATGGCGACGCTTGCTTCTGCTATCCTGGTCTTCTCCGCTGCCTCCAACTATCGTGCTTCACGTACTACCAACCTGCGTACGACCAATGCGGCCAAGATCTCCGCAAGCCCTCTCGCTGTGTCTTGTCATGCCAACCTGCGCCGTATGCCATTCCTGCCGTCGCTGCTGGTTCCGTTGGATCTGCGGGCAACATCTCGAACTCCTCAGCCATTGCCGAGCCTTCCAAGATCCAATACTCGGTCGTTGCTGTCGTGCTCATTCAAGGCCTCAACCAATCCACGATGGACGATGCCTTGTATGACTTTGCTGGCGCTGTCGCCAAGTCGGTGGAACCTGTCAACCCTGGCGTCATTCGCGACAATGTGACCTTGACCTACCGTGGAGTGATCATCAACAGCACCAACTTCTTGGAAGTCACAATCGGTGTTGCCACGCCATCGGTCGAGGTGATGAACGCAACGGATTTGCGCTTCCAAGGCATGATGTATGGCAATGTGACCAACAACACGCTCAGCCAAGACTTGAAAGCGAACAATGTCTTGTTCAATGAATCGCAACTCAGCTTTGACACGATCAAGTCGAACGTTTTCGTTGCGAATGAAGACGGTGCGACCACCGCCCCAAGTGCTGCTTCAACTCTTGCGCCAGCTCAAAGTGGTGTGGTCAGCACTGGATTGGCCGCTATCGCCTTGGTCTTCTCTGCGCTCGCATTGGTATAAGTCGAGTAACTTACGAGCTTAACTTAATCCATTTCAATTCCGTTTGAATTCATTGACGTCGAGAAATGTTTGCCGTACAGTTGCATTGCACGTAAAGAACCTGTAAAGTGTGAGACAACATTGACTTTGTGAAGAGTGAAATATCTTTTCACTGTACGTAAAGTAAATCGAATCTGTAATGGACATTTATGAAGCTTGCTTGACGACACATATTCCGCACAAGGAGCGTACAAAGTTGAGAACAATAAATGGGCAGATAAACTAATACTAGTGTACAAGTTGTTGATAACTCAAACCGAGCAGATGCAACCAGAAGTCTAACGTTACGCTACACAAACACACTTTACACTTTACGTAAACTAAATCTGGTCCATTTCCCTGTTTATCGACCTGGAGATCTACAAAGTCCCTACGGCACTATAGCCGTAGTAGCCTTAGTAGGTAGACAACGCCGCTTGAATTCATACCTTCGCGGTCGAGAAGTCGCTGTTATTGCTTGCTTTCTCACTTGGGATTACACTTTACCGTTCACTTGACGTAAAATCACAATTGAAGAATCAGCATCTGGATAAGAAATATGTTTTCCGGATTCCGTCGGTGGAAGAGTCAGGAGGACAAAAGAGCTCAGCAGGATGGCGCAGCCACGATCGACGCCTGTTCCATCGAACGCCCCTCCGACTTCAAGATCGCTAGGAGAAGCTCAATCAGGGGATCATTCGCGCCTCCTGAATGCGCTGCCGTCTCACGAAGAAGTTCGAGACGTTCGCCTCAATGTGCTCAATACGAGCGTGCAAGGAGCACGTGAAGCGGGAAGTACACGTCTGATGCTTATTTTCTCTGTGGTTGTGAACCTTCCACAAGTCGTGGCTGCTGCTGTTGTCATGGGACTCTTCTGGAATGATCCCGACCTGGCGAAATGCAATCGACTGCGATATTGGACGCTCGTGCAGACTCTCCATCTTCTCTTTACAGTTTTGGTTGAATGGGCTGTGTACTACGTACATATCTTGCACCCGCGCGCCCGATGGTCAACACCAGTCGTGAAGAATATGCTCAATTCTCTCAAGTATTCTCTGGAACTGCTCGGCTTGTTTTGGTTTCTCGTTGGGAATATGTGGGTCATCAGCGACGAAGAACACTGCGCGCTCAAAGCTGGTGGACACATGTACAATTTGGCTTTAGCCATGATTGTCATTTGCTACGTCAAGATCTTCCTACCATGTTTGTTATTGGTGGCGCTTCTTCCGATTGTGTGCTTCTGCTTGCCATGTTTGATTCGCATATTGAATCGAATTCACGACCCCATGCGTGGCAAAGGCGCGTCGAAAGAGGTATAAGATCCCAATTCGTTTACGTCTCTCATTGTTGTCTAGACGATTGCGACGTTACCAAGCGTTCCTTACTCGCCGTCACTCTTCCCCAAAGAGGTTTGATGGCCACAACCTTGTCGATTTAATCTGAATTGGACATGGCGTAGGATGCAAGTTGCTGCATCTGCCTCAATGAATACACACCCAACCAAACGCTGCGTGTGTTGCATTGCACGCACCACTTCCATCAAGAATGCGTCGACGAATGGCTCGTGGTCAATGCGACGTGTCCAACATGCCGCAAACCCATCGATCCAAACGCCGTGCCATCGTCGACTAGCGACGACCCCAACCTGATTGTATAGCTCCTAATGACTTGAAGTACGTTTACACGAACGTGCGTGCGATTGACGACCATGCGATGGAAAAGAATAAATTATTTGATGCCACGTACGTGCTGCTTGAATCTCTCAAAGTCCCTCCCTCCATGCCACAAAGCAGTGGCGGCGCCATAATGGCGATTTGGTTCACCGCGTACTTCGACGGGGTTTGCAATCTTGACGGAGTCGTTCCAGTCGACATTCAAGGCCACAATTTCCCCACTTTGCAGCCACTTCAAATTGGCCTTCATGGCCATTTCGGTGACGCAAGTTCGCCGCCATCAATCCTCCATGGCGTATTGGGGAGACGGAAATGTTGTGAGCTCCAACATCGTTGACTTTCAATCGTCCAGTTGATGGCTAAAACTCCTGGTGGTTGTAAAAAGGGAAGACTCGTCCATTACGAGCTCCAGAGTGAGGAGCTGTTGCGGTTCGACTCGATCGACTCGTTGAAAAGTTGTTGGATCCGTCCTTTCGTCATGACGACGCCTGCGTGTATCTTGTCTGCCCGAGGGATAAATTTAGAGGCGCCTTCGTGCATGTTTACGAGGAAACGTTTGGTGATTATGTTGCCCTCGACGCGAAGTGATCGAGGGGAATCGATAGCCCTTCAGTTGAGCATCAATCGAGAACGAGGGACTCTAGCAAAGATCAAGCTTTGTCTTCCGAACCGCAAGACAATATTCACTCGATAGCATCACATGCAGTCACGCTCTTGGGCCGTTGGGGGCGCCACTTTGTCTTAAAATAGAAGCGACCTTCCGTCGCCTTCACAAAAGAGTTCGAAGGGTCCAACGACCGACCGACCGCCTCTGCACCTCGGCCGTCAACAAGTCCAATGCATCCTTCTCCGAGCACGCATGCAATCGACGAACACGAAGGAACGCTCATCCGTGTCAAGTGGTTTTCCCGGGCGTCCAAGCTCATCTCGTACTTTTCGACGCTCGTGAGCTACTTGGCGGCCATTCTTGTCGCTGTCGACATTGTGGGCAACAATTGGGAGCTCAATGACTTTGCAGGGGACGCCAAGCACTTTTTCACACCGCTTTTGGAAGTCAATTCCCAACAAGATCTCGAAGCAACCTACGCCTTTCCTCTCGACGCATCGCCGTCGGCTGTCTCCAACACGGGTCGGTTCATGATCGAGTCGGCGATTTCGCAAGTCCACAGCGTCGGGACGCACTACTTCCTCACCCTCAGCTCGTTCCCGATCGTCCACGCTGCCAACGACATTTGTGGCCGCCTCGTTGACAGCTATCCCGTCGATGTGACCCAGCAGAGCGCAGTGTACCTTGGCCACGTCCAAGACCAAGTCACGTTCATCCGTGGAAACACTCTCTCCCATGTCTTTGGGGACTCGATCGTCCGCACCAAGGCCGAGCTCGATGCAAACTCGAGCACACTCGTCGAATTGGGCTATGAGCCTGGCCGTGTCGGCCTCGACATGCGTCTGACGACTGCGATACCAATTCCTCCTCCACGACAGTCCGTCCGTCTCAACGTGACCATGTATCGCTTCTACGGCAAAGCGTTCTGCACAGGCTGCAATGCCGGCACCGAGCTCGGCATGGACACTTGCTCGATCGTCTATTCGTACAACGACACGACGAAAACCCTCAACGTCTCGTCCAGCTCGGCCATCCATGGCCAGTCCCATGCCGTTGGGTTTGTCTTTCTTCGACGACTGGGGCCCGTCATCTCGCTTTTCTTGCGGGGCTTCTGCGTCGTCATGGCTTGTGCAGGCTACGGCGCGGCTCGCAAGACCGTCAAGTGGACAGACTCGTCGACGTTGACATCGTGGTTCAAGAAACAAATGCACAAATTCGCGCCGCCATTGCACCGTCAACCGAGTCATGCGTTTGACTTTTCGTACTTTTGCTTCAACAGCGACGTCTTTGTCATTTTGTACTCGATTGCCGTCTTCATTGACGAAGATGTTGCGATGGTCTACGCCCGCGTGCTGACAACTTGGTACAAACCAGCGCCGTTTGACCTCTGGACGGAACTACGGCTCCGTGCCCTCGCCTTTCGATGGCTGTGGTTCAATCTTCTCTTGGTCAAGTTTATGAAATGGATTTGTCATTTCCTCAGCACGGCACGATACAATGGGTCAAATTTTGTCATGGGTTGGCTCAACTTTAGCACCGTCACGTCCGTCTACATGACGGTCTTTGCGCTCTTTGAACGGACAGACTACATTGAGTATGGCAATTCCGTCCGTGTCTACGTGACGTCTGTGAATGAAGACCTCGACTCGATCTACGTTGAGTTTGAAAATAGCTGGTACATGCGCGGCCTCTGGTCGCTTGTCTTTCTCATGGTGGGCAATTTGATCGGCGTCTTGATTGTCGACCACGTCATCAATCGACGGTGGTGGCGTCTCGTGGCCAAGAATTCGCTTGGGCGGCAGCACATGTTCAACTCGACGTCGATTCTGAGCGATATGAACGTGCCGTACGAGGACTGGTCGTTCCATTCAATCGTGTTGGTCCGCACGAGAGAGCTCTGCACGATTCAATGGTTCATTACGAGCCACATTTCGTGCTTTGGTCTGCCGGAAGAACCAAGCTTGATCCGCAAAGTGACGTCGTCCAAGATGGCCGCCGCGGGAATTCGCTCGACTGGCATGGGTCAATCGCCCAGCAAGACAAGCCTCGGGACCACACCGTCGTCGGCCAGCAACTCGCAAAAAGTCGTGGCGAAACCAAGTCCGCCACGCATGTCCATGGGCAGGTCGGCGGATTTACGGCCAACAACCAGCGGTCGAGCTGCCGACAATCGCAATTCTACCGGCCGCGCGGCAGATATGAGTTACCCCAGAACGTCGATCGGACGAGCTGCTGACTTGGAGGCTTCCAGGACGTCGCTTGTAAATGGAGAAGGCAACCACTCGAGGTCGTCGCTCGGACGAGCGGCGGACAACAACCACTCGAGGTCTTCCCTTGGCCGCGCTGCAGATGTTGTCCCATCGTCCCATGCATGTAGCGAAATGGACGGCGTTGGAGACGTGATTGAATCGTACTTGATTGCGCAGGATCAAGACGGCTGTCTTCACATGTGCGACTGCGAGAAACGAGAAGTCTTGGCCATCGGTCTCGAAGGCAAAATCATGCGCGATGCGTTTGTACGAATAGGTTAGCTAAGAAAATCAATGTACGTGGCACAACTACGTTGCAGTCTGTCGTCTGCTCTGTCTGCCTTGGCGGAATTCGGACGCCATACCGCTTGTCTACATTATGATATGCCTTTCGTAAAACCGTTGCAAATTCCGGTTACATGGATGAAACCGACAGGAGCCAAAGATAGCCACCTACCACGACACACTCTCGAATTTACCCTCTCGTGCGAATTGATCATGTGGAATCGCGTGCGCGAGCGTGTGAACGACAATTCTTTGGCGCCAACCAGCCCATCCAAGCCGAGGAAACCATCGTCGTGGGATTCCATGGCACACTCCGCCTTGAAGTACATCACCAAGACGATCAATGCGTTTGCCATCTTCCTAGTCGTCGTCGACATTCTCGGCAACAATTGGGAACTGCACGATTTCACGGGCGACGCCAAGCATTTCCGAGTCCCATTGCTCTCGACCAAGTCCCGCAGTCAACTGGAGAGCGGCTACGTCTTTCCAACACTTGCGTCGCCGTCGTCGGTGTCCAATGTCGGACGGTTTATGATTGACAACACGATCGAACAAGTGCACTGCGACAATGGCACGTTCTACGCCATCACGATGAACTCGTTTCCGATCATTCACCCTGACAACGACATTTGCGGTCGCTTGGTGAATGTTTACCCTGTCAACACTGTCGACGGCGGCAAAATTCGACTTGGCACTGTCGAAGACCAAATCACATTTGTTCGGGGCAATACGCTCTCCCATCTCTTTGGGGACACGGATTCAGTACCCCCCGCTCCCCCTGGAACCAATGCATCAGTGCTGACCGACATGGGCTATCTACCTGCACGTGCTGGCCTGGACATGCGACTCACGACCGCCATCCCCGTGCCCCGTCCTGGACAAAAGTTGCCATTCAATGTGACCATGTACCGGTTCTACAGCAAAGCGTTCTGCTCTGCGTGTCATCCAGGCACAGAGCTTGGCATGGATACGTGTTCGATCGTGTATTCGTACAACGACACGACGAAAGCAGTCACCGTCCATTCGAGCTCGGCGATCTATGGCCAGTCGCATGTCCTTGGTTTTATCTTTCTACGCCGGTGGGGCGTTCGAATCTCGCTCGTCCTGCGCGCTTTTTGCCTCTTCCTTGCCTTTTCAGCCTACGGAGCAGCGAGGAAAACGGTCCGGTGGGTGGACATGGCAACGCTGTCGACGTGGGCGAAAAACCTCGCCCACATGATTGTTCCACCCATGTACAGCCACAACAGCAAAGCGTTCAGCGTCATCTACTTTTGCTTCAACAGCGATGTCTTTGTCATTTTATACTCGATTGCAGTCCTGATTGACGAAGACGTGAGCATGGTCTACGCCCGAGTAGTCACCACTTGGTACAAACCAGCGCCGTTTGAACTCTGGACGGAATTGCGTCTCCGAGCTCTGTCGTTTCGATGGCTCTGGTTCAATTTGTTCCTCGTCAAGCTCATGAAGTGGGCGTGTCATTTTGTGAGCACAGCGCAGCACAATGGGTCGAATTTCGTCATGGGATTGTTCAACTTTAGCTCCGTTCCGTGGATCTACATGACGGTCTTTGCGCTCTTTGAGCGGACAGACTACATCGAATATGGCAATTCCGTCCGCGTGGATGTGACGTCCGTCACGGAAAACCTCAACTCGATCTACGTCGAGTTTATGAACAGTTGGTACATGCGTGGCCTCACGTCGCTGGTCATTCTCATGGTGGGCAATCTACTCGCTGTCTTGCTGGTCGATCACTTTGTGAATCGAAAATGGTGGCGACTCATCGCGAGGAATTCGCTCGGACGACAGCACATGTTCAATTCGACGTCGATTTTGAGTGACACGGGACTGCCCCTCGAAGACAAGACCCTCCACTCGATGACGATGATCAAAGCGCGAGCCCTGTGTTCGCTGCACTGGTTCTTCACGAGTCACGTTGTATGTTTTGGCCTCCCCGAAGACCGAAGTCTTGTTCGAAAGTTGACAAAGTCGTCCACGAATGGTGGTGCCAAGCCTGCGACTGGCAGCCCAATGCCGCATTCTCCATCGAGAGACCTCGTCGAAGCGATTAGGCCATTGACAGGAGGCACACCAGAAAACAAGACAATTGACGCTGACGTACATACTCTGCGACAGAACGACGACGGCGAGTTGTTCCTCTTCGACTCGGACAACCGCGAAGTCCAAGCGCTTGGCATCGAAGTCAAGATCCTACGAGACGCCAGCTACATAATTGGATAAGATGTATGTGATTTGCATTAGACTCTTTAAGCCTCTGACGACATAAACCATGGAGTTTCCCATCCATCACGACCATTCATTTGACGTGGTGTCGTACTCCAGAAAAAGCTGCCAAGCTTGTCGCCCTTGGATAAATTAACAATGGCAATGCGGTTGAATTTCTCTATTCGACATTTATCCAAGCCGTTCATGCTCTGGAACTACCGCAATCGACTTCTCTTACGAGGTTGCATGGCGCCATGACCGACTCGACAAACTCCATCGTGAACATTCCTGACGACCTCCGGTATGGCGCACAGAGCTAATCGCAATATTCAATGGAGTAGTGGCAACGACGTTGGCGGCCGTGGCTCGTTGGGCTTTTAGATCATTGGAAACTATTTGAAGCAATCACCAAATGGCGACATGGGATTCATTCTGACCCACCGTCGATATTTCTACGTTGCCTTGCCATCGGTTTCACAAATACCGGCACATCCAAGACGGTTCTTTGTAGCTTTGCTATCAGTTTCACATACGCCTCGACCTATTAATACGACCACCGAGTTTGGGCAACGACGTGGGCGATGGGATGCGGACAAAGCGCTCGTGTGAGTCCAAGCACGGTCGTGGTTCAGAGTACCAACCAAGACGCCGACTTGCAAAAGTCGAAATGGATCCAGATGACCTCACGCACTGTGAAACTCGTCGTGAACGGCTCCGCCATGCTTCTTGTCGCCGTTGACATTGTCGGCAACAATTGGGAATTCAACCATTTCGTCGGCGAGCCAAGCACTTTTTCACACCACTGCTCACGACCACCTCCCGCGACGAACTCGAGCAACACTACAGCTTTCCCGACCACGCATCGCCAACGTCCATCTCAAACGTCGGTCGCTACATGATTGACGCAGCTCTCCATCAAATCCACAGCAGGGGCAACGATTTCTTCATCACCATGAACACGTTCCCGATTGTACACCCCGAGAACGACATTTGCGGCAGGCTCGTCTCCACGTATCCCGTCCAAGCTGGTCAAAACAACACAGTACGCCTTGGCTTTATTTATGACCATGTCACGTTTGTCCGTGGAAACACACTCTCGCACATCTTTGCAGACACGTACCACAAACCCGCAGCGCCCCCTGGTACGAACGCATCCGTGCTGACAGAGATGGGCTATGTTCCAGCCCGAACTGGTCTTGATATGCTGCTCACCACTACAATCCAAGTGCCCCCGCCTGGACGACTCGTTCCGCTCAACCTGACGATGTACAGGTTCTTTAGCAAGTCGTTTTGCTCCGGATGCCACCCAGGGACAGAGCTGGGCATGGACACTTGTTCCATCCTGTACTCGTACGACAATGCGTCGAACGCAGTCACTGTCTACTCGAGCTCTGCGATCTATGGTCAGTCCCATGTCCTTGGATTTATCTTTCCACGGCGATGGGGACCCATGGTGTCGGTCGTCCTGCGTGGATTTTGTGTCTTCATGGCAGTTGCTGCATTCGGTGCATCTCGGAAAACAGTTCGGTGGATCGATACATCATCATTGAGGTCCATTTTGAAAAAAATCATGCACGGTTTGGCCCCACCATTGCATCGCCAATCCAGCCATGCGTTTGATTTCTCCTACTTTTGTTTCAACAGCGACGCCTTTGTCATTTTATACTCCATCGCTGTCCTCATTGACGAAGACGTGAGTATGGTCTACGCCCGTGTGGTCACCACTTGGTACAAACCAGCGCCGTTTGATCTATGGACCGAATTGCGGCTCCGAGCTCTGGCATTTCGATGGCTCTGGTTCAATCTATTCATGGTCAAAGTCATGAAATGGCTCTGCCATTTCCTCAGCACGGCTCGATTCAATGGGTCGAATTTCGTCATGGGATTGTTCAACTTTAGCAACGTCCCGTGGATCTACATGACGGTCTTTGCGCTCTTTGAACGGACAGACTACATTGAATATGGCAACTCCGTCCGCGTGGATGTGACATCGGTGACGCAAGACCTCGATTCCGTCTACGTCGAGTTTGAGAGTAGTTGGTACATGCGTGGTTTGTCGTCGTTGATCTTTTTGATGGTGGGCAACTTACTTGGCGTGTTGGCTGTGGATCATTTTGTGAATCGACGGTGGTGGCGGCTCATGTCGAGGAACTCGCTCGGACGACAGCACATGTTCAACTCGACGTCGATTTTGAGCGACATGGGCCTCGAGTACGAAGACCGATCGTTCCATTCGATTACAACCATTGATGCCCGTGTCTTGAGTACGTATCACTGGTTCTTTGCGAGTCATGTCATGTGCTTTGGTCTACCTGAAGAGCCAAGTCTCGTACGAAAGGTGGCCTCTGCCAAAGTGGCCAACTCTGGGGCCGGTCGATCGACCAACACCGCACATATGTCGGGGCCTCTCCTGAAGAAAACCACAGCATTACCGTCGTCTGGTCCATCGAAGCAGTCGCTGGGCAAGTCGGCTCGAGAGGCTGCGCAAAGCACAGCCGTTGGCGATACGGAAGAGACCACGGTGGGCGAGCCATCCGAGTCGGAATACCACATCGTCATCCAAGACCAAGACGGCTATCTCCATCTCTTTGACTCGAGCAAGCATGAAGTGGCTGCTACTAGCATGGAGAGCAGGATTGTCAAAGATGGCGTGTATCGCATCGGGTAGTTAAACTTATCAACAGTGAGAAGTGTATTATATCAAACGCCCAAGCTCGCTCGTGCCTATGGATCAAATGTACATGTCTACAACGTGCCAGAGAGGCGATTCCATCACATCGCCAGTATAAAGACAGGGGAAAAGAGCAGAAGACAGTTCAGGGCAGCCAGACATTGCATCGTTGGGACCAAGCCGTTACGAACGGTTTCAGTGAAACCGACTTTAATGTGAAGGAGCGACCCTTTGGCCAAATTTAAAATCAGCTTGGCAAGCCGACATCATGCCGAGTGATGGGAATTCCACTCGTGGCGGGGAGACAACATCGTCTGGGAGATCGTCGACATTCCGATCCAAGTGGTTCCACCTGGCCGAGGTCGCCATGAAACATCTCACAACTCTGGTCAACGTCTTGACGATCATCTTTGTCCTTGTCGACATCATTGGCAACAATTGGGAGCTGAATGACTTTACTGGCGACGCCAAACATTTCCGCACGCCGTTGCTGACAACCAAGACCCGTGACGATCTCGAAAGTGGCTACGTCTTTCCCGCCACGGCGTCCCCATCGTCGATTTCCAATGTCGGACGATTCATGATCGCCAACACGATCGACCAGGTCCACTGCAACAATGGCACGTACTATTCCCTCACGATGAGCTCGTTTCCAATCTTGAACCCAGACAATGATATTTGCGATCGTTTGGCCAGTGATTATCCCGTCGACGCGGCCATGCAAGCCAAAGTTCGCCTTGGATCAGTGCAAGACCTCGTCACGTTTGTTCGAGGGAATACGCTGTCGCATCTCTTTGGTGACACGGACGCCAAGCCGCCTGCTTCCTCCGGCACGAATGCATCCACACTGACAGAAATGGGATATGTTCCAGCCCGCTCTGGTCTCGACATGCGACTCACGACTGCCATCCCAGTGCCCCCACCGGGCCAGAAAGTGCCTCTCAATGTCACCATGTACCGGTTCTACAGCAAATCGTTCTGCTCGGCATGCCATCCTGGCACAGAGCTGGGCATGGACACTTGTTCGATCGTGTATTCCTACGACGACGCCAAGAAACAGCTCACAGTCCATTCCAGCTCGGCGATCTATGGCCAACACCATATCCTTGGCTTTATCTTTCTTCGGCGGTGGGGCGTCCGTGTGTCGTTGATCTTGCGTGCGTTTTGCCTCTTCCTAGCCTTCTCGGCTTATGGTGCGACGAGGAAAACTGTCCGATGGACGGATATGGCCTCCTTGACGTCGTGGTTTAGGAAGATCAGCCACATGATTGCCCCACCGCTGTACAGCCACTCGAGCAAAGCGTTCAGCGTCATCTACTTTTGCTTCAACAGCGATGTCTTTGTCATTTTATACTCCATCGCCGTCCTCATTGACGAAGACGTGAGTATGGTCTACGCCCGTGTGGTCACCACTTGGTACAAACCAGCGCCGTTTGATCTATGGACCGAATTGCGGCTCCGAGCTCTGGCATTTCGATGGCTCTGGTTCAATCTATTCATGGTCAAAGTCATGAAATGGCTCTGCCATTTCCTCAGCACGGCTCGATTCAATGGGTCGAATTTCGTCATGGGATTGTTCAACTTTAGCAACGTCCCGTGGATCTACATGACGGTCTTTGCGCTCTTTGAACGGACAGACTACATTGAATATGGCAACTCCGTCCGCGTGGATGTGACATCGGTGACGCAAGACCTCGATTCCGTCTACGTCGAGTTTGAGAGTAGTTGGTACATGCGTGGTTTGTCGTCGTTGATCTTTTTGATGGTGGGCAACTTACTTGGCGTGTTGGCTGTGGATCATTTTGTGAATCGACGGTGGTGGCGGCTCATGTCGAGGAACTCGCTCGGACGACAGCACATGTTCAACTCGACGTCGATTTTGAGCGACATGGGCCTCGAGTACGAAGACCGGTCGTTCAACTCGATCACATCCATCAAAGCACGTATGCTGTGCTCGTTCCAATGGTTTTTCACAAGTCATCTCATTTGCTTTGGCCTTCCCGAAGAGCCGTCGTTGATTCGCAAAGTCACGTCGGCGAGGCTGGCTGGTGCCAAAGGCACCTCTTCATCTGTCATCAACGTTGCTGCTTCGAAAGCCGTGGCCGATGGCCCAAAGACTGACAACGCCACGGACGTTGAGACCCACATGGTTGTGCAAGACGAAGACGGCCATGTTTATTTGTTTGATTCCGAGAAGCGAGAAGTCAAGGCATTGGGAGTCGAGGTGAAGATCCTCCGAGACGCAAACTATCAAATTGGGTAGAACTCACGTTTATATATACTATCTCTGCACGTATTGGATTTCAACGACGTGCTTCCTTGGTTCAGGCCAAAGCCTGCACTGCTTGTCTCTCTCTATCCACTGAACAGTGCGCTCTGTCTGTGAATTATGACACTTTCACAATCTTTCGTAGCCAGCCGTAAGATTTTGCATTGGGTGAAGTCACCACAGTCTTCTGGGCCCGCAAAGCTAGCTCAAACCAGCACGCAAGATCGAGCTAGACTAGTTGGAATGCATCCTGTTGTCTGACTGAGCTGAAGTTCGATAAGTTTCATATATGCATTTTGAATTTGTTACAGCTAGCTAGAAGGGGACGACGGTGCTGGTGGTCTGCAAGGGACTCGTCTTAGCCGAGGAAGAATGGAGAGTCGCGCAAGATTTTCACCTCCATGGCGAGGGCTTGCAGCTCCCTCTTGTCCGCGTCGTAGAGGCGAAGATAACCTTCTCTGTCTTGGACAACCAAGTGCAGTTCGCGAGAGGTAGGGTCGCCAGCAGACTCGGACGCTTGGGTTGTTTCTTCAGCGAGGCTAGGAACGACTGCAGCTGGTTCAACTGAATGGGACACTGGTCTCGAGGTGATTGAGTATCGAGTTGAATTTTCGCCGTGAGTGTGTTGCGATTTTGGTCCATTCTTGGTTGCGACGACATTCCGAATGACGCTGGGATGTTCAGGCAGTCCAAAGCAGACGAGGTGACCCGAGAAGAACCATTGAATCGTACCCAACGCTCGGGCTTTGATATCAACGACGGCATTCGTATAGCCCGGTCGTGGTATAAATGCAGCATTGGCATCGCACAGAATCGACGTCGAGTTGTACATGTGTTGTCGTCCGAGCGAATTTTTTGCCACGAGTCGCCACCACCGTCGATTGAGAGCATGGTCAAGCGTAAGAATCGTCGTCAAATTGAGAAGAATGCCAACAAAGAGCGGTCCTGCCGCGCGGATATACCAGCTATCGAAAAAGTTGACAAAGATGGCATCGAGGTTTTGTGTCGTCGACCAGAGATCCACTTGCACCGAATTGCCATACTCGATGAACGAATCGCGCTGAAAGAGGACGATCACGCCGAGGTAAATCCACGTGACGGAGCTAAAGGTAAAGAATCCCAAGGACACGTTTGAGCCTGTATGGAGAGCTTGGCTCATGTAGCTTGCCAGCCACTTGACCAATTTCACGAGGAGGCAATTAATCCACAACCACCGAAAGCTCAATGCCATCAATCGAATCTCAATCCACAGATCGACGTCGGAAAATCGATACCATTTGTACATTGTCCGCGAGTAAACCATGCTCATATCTTCGTCGAGGGCGACGGAGATCGTGTAGAGCAAGACAAACTTGTCGCTATTGAAACAGAGGTAGGAAAAATCAAACGCATAGCTCGGGTGGCGGTACAGTGTTGGCGACACAAGATGGACGACTCGCTTCCAAATTGACGACAAGTCGGTCGGCTCCGTCCACTGAACAGTCTTGGTGCTTACAAAATACGCTGCAAGGGCAAAAAGGACGGTGATCGCTCGAACAATTAGCGATACAATCGGCCCCCAATGGCGCACAAAAATCATGCCCAGCTCGTGGTAAGCACCGACAATTGCCACGCTCGACTGGATTGTGATCGAACTTGTCGTGTCGTCGTACGAATAAGCAATCGTGCACGTGTCTAGACCCATTTCAGTCGACGGGTGGCATCCCGAGCAAAACGCCACGGTGCTGAATTGGTACACAGGCAGATTGGACATGACAAGTTGACCAGGTGGAGGCACAACCAAAGGAACAGTCACGCGCATGTCAGTCATGGCACGAGCGGGGAGATAGTTTAACGCTCGCAGCGTGGCGTCGTTGGAGCCAGGGAGCGCCCACGGTTGAGAGTACGTGTCGGAAAACCAGTGCGAGAGCGTGTTGCCTCGAATGTACGTGATGCCATCGACAACACTGCCAGTGTGCACGGTCGAATTCACCGACGCGTTTGGGATTAGGTACGTTGCAACCATTTGACCACAATTGTCGTTGCGACTGTCGAGGACTTTGAACGAGCCAAGGCTGAGGTAGTACGACGTGCCGTCGCGGTTGAGGATTTGCGCGAGCGAGCTGTCGAGCATGAAGCGACCAATCTTGGACACTTGGTTGGGCGACGCCCCGACGGGAAAAACATAGTTGACTTCAATGTCGTCGACAGACACGACGTCCAGCAGCGGCGTGAGAAAATGTTTGGCATTCCCGACGTAGTTGATCAATTCCCAATTGTTGGCAAACACGTCGACGCAAAGCAAGAGAGCACACGCGACACCCGCAAGTCGAACCGGAATATGCCCCACTTGCTGCAAGAACCGGTGCCACGCAAACTTCTCCTTGCCAAATAGCATACGCTGCCACGTTGCAATATGGACAAGCTTGGAATTACTCCCGAGAGAGCTCGTTGATGGCGAGACTGCTGGCCCTGGCATCTTGGCAACGTGGAAAGTGTTGTTAACTTATCAGGCGGTGGTGCTATTCATAGCCAATGTATTTTTATCGATTTGGGAGACGACGGCTCGAAAATCACAGAAAGAATTTCTCATAGCTTACCAGTCTTTGGCGCCTGGAGCCTACGCGACACGATAGAGCCCACAAGATTGGTAGAAAGCTAGGCTAGAGAGCCTTCATGACTTCGAAGCTTGTCTTCAGAGTGATGAAGTCGTCGATGCCCCGCTAGGGGCGTCACTCGTTACTCGATCATTTTGTCAGTTAAATTAGCCGCCAAATCAACAAAGAACAGAGCTCACCACAGGCCACAATACCTTTGTTTTCGATGGCATGGCTCTGTATCCTCGTAGCAAGTGACTTTATGGAGCTCAGAACGGCCATTCCAGTTGTCGGGATTCCAAATGTCTTTCAATTCAAGTCGTGCATCTCGTCTGTTGCTCTCTGCTCAAGCAGTGGCTCTAGATTTAGCTCAACTCCTTGAAATGACCGCTGCGGTGATGCTCGACGCAGTAGTAGCGAAGAAAGAAATGCATTAACTATGTACCTCTCAAGTTCTTCCTGCCTGCATTGTCGCTTGGTTGCAACGAAGTAGAATTCGTGGTCAGTTGGGAGGCTAGCCGAGGAAGAAGGACGAGTCGCGCAGGATTTTCACTTCCATCGCGAGAGCTTGTAGTTCCCGCTTGTCGGCATCGTGGAGTCGAATATGACCGTCTCTGTCTTGGACAAGCAGGTGGAGTTCTCGCGAGGCAGGATCGCCTGGAGATTCAGACACTTGCAATGTTTCGTCAACGAGGCTCGCCACGACAGGTGTGGCATCGACTGGATTGGACATTCGTCTAGAATTGATCGAGCTTTTCGTGGCTGTGGTGTCGCCGTGATGTTGTGGAGTTTTTCCAAGCTTGGTCGCGACAATTTGGCGGACGACACTTGGTTGCTCGGGGAGGCCAAAACAGACCAAGTGGCTCGAGAAGAACCACTGAATGGTGCACAACGCGCGTGCTTTAACATCCACGACCGCATTCGTGTAGCCTGGTTTTGGTACAAACACAGTGTTGGCTTCGCACAGAATCGACGTCGAGTTGAACATGTGCTGCCTTCCCAATGAATTCTTGGCCATGGTGCGCCACCACCGGCGATTCAAAACGTGGTCCATCGTGAGAATCGCAACAAGGCTGGCCAAGATACCAACGAGGAGCGATCCCGCTGCACGGATGTACCAGCTATCGAAAAAGTTGACCGAAATCCCGTCGAGGTTTTGCGTCGTGGACGATAATTCCATGCGAACCGAGTTGCCATAATCGATAAATGTGTTGCGCTGAAAGAGGAACGCCACGCCCAAGTAGATCCACGTCACGGAGCTAAAGGTAAGCCATCCCAAGAGAACATTCGACCCTGTGTGGTGCGCTTGGGTCACATAGTTGACGAGCCATTTGAGCAGTTTGACGACGAGACAGTTGAGCCACAGCCATCGAAAGCTCAGAGCCATCAATCGAAATTCAATCCACATGTCCGTGTTGGTGTTTATGTACCATTTGCAAATCGTACGCGAGAAAACCATGCTGATGTCTTCGTCCAGCATGACAGCCACAGTGTAGAGCAAAACAAACTTGTCGCTGTTGAAACAGAGATACGAGTAGTCAAACGCATAACTTGGATGGCGGTACAGCGTCGGCGCAACGAGATGGACGAGGCGTTTCCACGCCGACGACAGATCGTAAGACTCTGTCCACCGCACAGTCTTTTGGCTTGCAAAGTACGCCGCGAGTGAAATCAAAACGGCCAGTCCTCGAATCAACCACGACGCCATGGGCCCCCAGTGACGCTCAAAGATCATCCCAACGTCGTGGTCAGCGCCAATGATCGCTTTGCTTGACAAGATCTTCAGCGAGGTCGTCGTGTCGTTGAAAGAGTAGGAAATCGTACACGTGTCTTGGCCTGTTTCCGTCGTGGGGTTGCAACCCGTGCAAAACGAGATGGCGCGGAAATCGTACACGGTCAGATTGACTTGGACAACATGGCCTGGAGGGGGCACAACCAAGGGCACCGTCAAGCGCATATCCGTCAAGGCACGAGCGGGAACATAGTTCATCGCTTGCAGCGTGGCGTCGTTCGAGCCAGGGGGAGCCAACGGTTGAGTCTTCGTGTCGGAAAACCAGTGCGAGAGCGTGTTGCCTCGAATGTACGTGATGCTGTCCCTGACATTACCAACGCGGACTGTCGAATTGACGGACGCGTTTGGAATCGGATACGTGGCGACCATTTGACGACAATTGTCGTTGCGACTGTCGAGGATTTTGAACGAGCCAAGGCTGAGGTAGTACGACCAGCGGTTGAGGATTTGCGTCAGCGTCGTGTCGAGCATGAAACGCCCAATCTTGGACACTTGGTTGGGCGACGCCCCGACGGGAAAAGCATACTCGACTTCCATCTCGTCAATCGACTCGACGTCCAAGAGCGGCGTGAGGAACTTTTTTCCATTCCCGATATAGTTGATCAATTCCCAATTGTTGCCAAAGACGTCGACACAGAGCAAGACGGCACAACCGAAACCAGCGAGACGGATCGGAACGTTGCCCAACTGCCGCACAAATCGATACCATGCAAACTTGTCCTGGCCGTGGATAAATCGCCACCACGTCTGACTTTTACCAAGCTTGGAATGGTCCAGCCCCCTCGAGGATGGCGAAACCGCGAGTGTTCGCATCGTGGCTACGTGGAAAATGTCGTCCAGGAGGTGGCGTCCATCTATTCTTAGCCAACGATTCTCGAGGTGAATCCACCAAAATGTCCATGGACAGATTTGCCACGCTCCATGGGCAAGCGCGTGGACTTGGATTCGATCAAAACAGGACGATCGCGCATTGCCTCTAGGGAGAGTTGATGCCAAGAAGCTGCAAATTGATCGTCACCGCCATTTCTCGAAAGCTGGCAATCGCTGAAATGATCCCAACGGTTGCCTCGATGTGTTGTAGTTATACTTAGCACGGCCAGTCAGTCACTCCACCACAAGGATCGGCGGCGGTTTTTCTTGCCTCTCGACGAGAGCTGTGTACTGTTCTTGAAGCCACTTGCCAAGCGCGGCGTGGCCATTCTCGACGGCAAACCGCACGGGTGTGAATCCATCGTCGTCTTCTTGCATATGCTGGTGGCCAAGACCGCCATGAGCAAGAAGCCATTCGCACGCGGCCTGATGGCCCTTGATTGCTGCTTTATGAAGCGCACTGTGACCATTATGGTTGAGCAGCGTAAAGTTGACGCCTTGGGCGCAGAGGAATTCCATCATGGATACGCTGCCCGTCATGCAGCTCCACTGCGTTGCATTGCAGCCGTACGAATTCAAATGGTGGACATTGCATCGTGCCACCGATCTACAATAAGTTTGACACGTAATTCCAGGCATTGACGGACGTACACGAGCCACTCGCACATGGAAAGCTGGTCGTTCCAGACTGCATAATGGAACGCAGTGGTCCCATCGGCGGTGGGCATGTCGACAGGAATGCCCAACTCCAGCACGAGCCACTGGCAAATCTCCAAATGGCCATTGCGCGCTGCCCAGTGGAGCGCATTGCGTCGCATGCCTGGAGAAGACACGGTGAACGTGGTTGTAAGTTTGACAGTACCTCGTTTGCCCTGCAGTGCGGCAGGATCCATGTTGCATTCCAGGACGAGGTAGTTGCAAACGTTCAGGTGGCCACCGCCTGCAGCCCAGACGAGAGCATTGCAGCCATTGTGGTCTTCGTTGGCAGGATGCCACTCGCTTGTAGCTTGGAGCTCTTGGAGGGCTTTGAGATCGCCTTGAGCTGCTGCTCTGATGCCTTTGTCTTGGATTTTAGCCAGCGTTGGAAGCATCGCCGCCGGTGACGACGACGGAGCTGGCGCCTGGCACGAGGCGAAAGACGCTGATGGAGTATAAACAATCAACTGCCACTCCGTCATGAGCGCCTCTTCCTGGGCGGTGCCAAAGTTGGCGTCGTGTTGTTTCATTTGGTGCCATCGGATTCCACGCGGTCCATTGAAAAACAACCCGCAGAGCGAGCACGGCAAGCGACCGTGGAGCGCATGCCATTCCAAATGGCGATGGCTTGTAAATACGAGCAGGCCTCGCTGATTGCATCGCACGTCGGCCACGAGTGGCCGAAGCAAGTCGTCTTCCAGCAATCGCGCCGCCAACGCTTGTCCGATGGCGTACGACGAGGTATAGACCCGCTCTCGCTCCAGGCCATAGCTTGAAATCGTTGTCAATCGAAGTGGTTCATCAAACGACGTCGCGCCTTGTGTATGCAGCGATGTAATGTGCGCTTTGAACACTTCGATCGCGTACGGCAGCTCGAAATCGCCGCTTGTCGCGCGGTTCTTTCCTACGAACGATCGCTACGCCGTGCTCCACGATACACACTGAGTACCTGGCCTCAGCTTATTCTTGCTCGCTTCGTATTTCCTCACGAAACGCTCCCCAAGCACGGTATGAATGGCGTTGACAACGCGGCCTTCAATCTCGTCGTGGTCGTTGGCCATGCCACTTGGTCGAAATAGCTCGAAAAACTTTACACCAACTACCGTATTTCTTTTAGGTAGAAAGACACCCACATGTTCACCGGATAACTTCATCCAGATTTTTAAGAGGCATACAAATTTCAAGTATTTTAAAATATCCTTTTATAGAGGTTATATTGAATGTTACAGGATACATAGTATCAAGACAAGACAATCAACACTGTGTTCCTATATCGGTGCGATATCGCTGTGATTTTGAGTAGATTAGGATTGAGACCATTTTTGAGACGATTGAAATGTTCTCTGGGCCGGGTTGCAGGCTTGTCTGTGTCGGAAATTGGAGCCAGAGTCAATATATGACAACCAACCAGTAACTACAATGGAATTTATATTATGGTGGACATAAAATTTGTAAGTATATTAAAATTTACAGGAATGCGGTAATGCATGTCATGAAGGCTTGGATTAACTGCACGCAGAGTGAGTTCCAAAGATCGTGGATGGAAATTATAAAAGCAGCTCTGTATTCACCACGTTGTTCCATGTGACTTGTCCAGCTAGCAGATACGGGGGGATTGCCCTCGACCCCCCCCGTCAACGATGGAAATTACAGTTGAATTTCATACTGTAGCTGTAACCTCTAGAATATATCAGGCGCAAGCAAACTCAGGCACTAGAAGGCACTACAGCAGCCCACCTGCTGGAGCTTGAGAATGCCAATGCAGGAGACGTGGAGGCTGGCAATGGCAACAAGCCGACGACGGTGGACTATTAGTTTGGTCAAAATAGTTCGATTTGGGATTTTTTGTTGGTCGCAGTTGAACGCATGGCATCCGTCAGCGCGATTGTCGCCGACTTGCGGCTTGGTACGACGCCATTCCATGCGGCTTTTCTGATGGAATTTGGTCTTCTGTATTAGGCGGAGGGCAAGCACTTAAAGCCGTCCAGCGACTTGTTCAAAGCGAGCGCGTTGAGACTGTCTTGGCGCCGGACCTTGTGAAACTCGTGTCGTCAGGCGAGCCAACTCTCGCCGTGCCGTCGTTTCTCGCGTTTTCCAAACTGTGCCGCAACCACGACTTGACAACGCACCCGCTGACGACGTTTGATCCATCGGCAGTCGCCTCCACCGTCTCGGAGCATTTGACGTCGGCGGATGTGCGCATGCAAGCTGCAGCCGCTTTGACACTCAACAATTTAGCCGAGAACCAACTCGCGCTCGAGCCAAATGTGTTGGAACGCGTCGTAGACGCCATCGAAGAAAGTGACCACGAAAGCATCCAACGCGCCTTGCTAGGCTACATTGGTACACCGCGCTTCGTCGATAGCTGGTTCGATTTACATTGGACTTAGGCAATGCCACTGCGTCGACGGAAGCGTCTCGCGCTCTCGTCGCGGAAACCAACTGCCTCAGTGTCTTGTCGGAACTGCTCCAGGCTGGGCAAAGTCAGCCCTTGCATCAAGTTATCAAGCTCATCGCTGTCTAGGCGAGTCTCTCCGCAGTGCAGCAGCGCTGGCGATTGGGAATGTCTGCTCGTCGCGCGACATCTTGGCTCAAAATCAACTCCGTGAGGTCAACCACGTCGGTCGAAACAACGTCTTTGACCTCCTGATAGACCGGTGGCCTTGCCGACTTGGTCCTCCTTCTATCGACGACGTACTCTGAAGAGGTGAAGATCCTTTCAACCCCTGAACGAGCACGTTTATGTTGTCTGTAGGCCAACGAATGCTCGGCGTGGGCCATCAGCCACGGCGTGCACCAAAATACTTTGAGCCAAGTCCGTCCTCCACGTCTGGACGCCTCTAACCTATAGCTGGCTTAGGACTTTGTTGGCGACGCTGGTGCTATTGGCTTGCTTCTCAAGCTTGTGCTTTCCCCAGTCGACGTTGGCGCCGCTGAAAGCTTGCAGGTTTCACAAACATTACGTGTAGGACGTCCGCCGTAATGCACTCATGGCGCTGCACAGCAGTACAATCGCCCATCCAGTCAATTTGGAACGCTGCAAGAAGAACAACGGCGATGAAATCGTCCAAGAACTCCTCAACGACGACGTGGACGAATGCCGGACATACGCCGAACTCTTGTCAAGGGAACTCTAGCCAAAGTTAGGTAGTTGACGCCCACCCAGGCAATTGTGAACAAGGAGAGCCCCTCCCCCCGGGCTTCTTGGTTTCTTTTAGCTCTTCCATGGACACATTCCTTGCATTGTAGCCATGGCAAACGTTATAGAATCCAGCGCAGCTCGCCGCAATTGTTTCTACGCGCGGCGTACGCGACGGGGACGTCGGGGCATGAAAGACACGGTGGACAACAATCTACAAATATATTTAATGTCACAATATATAAATTCACAAAGGTCGATTTGAACACTAAGAATCGTTTCATCTATTTATTTTAACAGGTTATAACATTTTAATAAAAGGTGACAATGTTGAAATCTCATCACAGTTTCTACAGGATCATGGTTGTCGACCAGCCACAACTGCATTTTCGCTTTGTGGGCTATGCTGGCACTGCAATATCTTGCGCTTGATGTCCTGCAGCTTGGCAATGCGGTCGCTCACTCGTGGGTCGATTCGCTCTGGTGTGAAACGCCCTCGATGTTGGGCTACCCACGGAGTTACTTGAATCGGACGGAATCCCGCGCTGCGCTTGGCAACGTCGCGTTTGACCGTGCCATGACGTATCGCATTGAAAACTACAAATCGTTGAGTCCGTTGTGCTCGCCCTCGCAGGAACATCCCCGGCAATTTGATCGCTACCCCCGATTGACTTGTCCCCTCGGGGCGATTGTCCATTTCGCGTATTCCCCCAATGGCCACGTCGCCAAAGATCGCTGCCAACCGCACGATCCCCGAGGCTGTGACGGCATTTACCCCCCGCCGACGACGTGGTATGTCTTGTGGCACATGACTCGCAATAAAACGCTCCAACGGGGCGATTTGCCCAAGCCTTTCAATGGAACGCTTGAATCCAACACTGTGCCGCTAGTTGTCATCGGCCAAGGCCCGTATGACGACGGCGTCTGCGGTGAAGAGCCCAAGAATGGCAAAGCCCGCCTTGGAGCCAATTTCCCCTGCCGTGGAACGTTCCAATTGCCCAAAAATGCGACCAACCAACGCATGTCCCTCATTTGGTTTTGGGCGTTTGATCGCACCTACGGCGTCGGCGAAGAGTACACCACGTGCTTTGACATTGACGTGCTGGATGCGTCCAAGAAGGCGTCTAAATCTCCACGCTGAGTAGACTTCGCCGATGTTTTAACCGCGAATTCAATGGACATTTGCATTTGTTTGCTGTGTCTTGGCGCTGTCGCCCAGGTTTTCTCCCCTTGTCAAACTATTTTTTGCGTCGTCGAGCTGCCGAGCCACACCAGTGCCTTTGCAATGTTGCTATAATCTACAGGGAAGACAAAGATAGACTTTGGAAGCTGTGAAAGCTCGAGATTTTCAAAGTGTTGTCTCGGTTGACCACGTGGGTTGTCAACGTTTTTCAATGAAAGTTGCAGGTTAACCGGATGGTCACATTTTGGTGGAGTTTGACATGGCAACCACTTTGCACACTCGCGACACGGGGCTTCATGCCGACTGCGTCGAGAGCTGCCCGATTGATGGCTTTGAGGATACGATGGCAGTCGGAACGTACCATTTGACAAAGCATGAAGGGGCACCAGATACGCGCAGCGGCACGATTGCGTTGCATTTCCTCCATGAGAACCAAACCGACGGTCTCTCGTCAATCGAAATGGTTGATGGCCCCGTGGCGCAAATGGACAGCGGTGTCTTTGATATGAAATGGTCCTTTCAACGTGTTTACAATCAAGCCCTCGTCGGCGTCGCGACGGCTGGCGGCACGCTGGACATTCTAGCGTTGAGTGAGGTTTGTTTGACTGGCTGAGCGGATTTTCACCCAACTTGGTAGACGCGCAAGTTGGTGCCAGTGGCCTCCGCGTCCAGTGAAGGCGACGCTATGTTTATATCACTCGTAGGCTCTAACAGTCGACCAGAGTCGCTTGACAAGACTGTCTTTAGGACTGGAACAACCGTGTCCATGCTGTCCATAACCCACAGATCACAGTGAGCCAATCCAACGGGTAATGCTGAGCTTGACTAGCCACGACTGACTGCTCGCTAGGTTCTTGTCCGTGTGGCAGCTTGGTAACTCAGCACTGGAGCCGCTCGCTGAGGTGACACGTCCAGTGCATTGCATGGTCTGACTTTGTCATTTAGTGGCGAGCGCATGATTTGTTTGGGTCTCCGATTGAAGTGTGGATCACGGCTTGGAACTACCACGACACGAATTTA
Source organism: Aphanomyces euteiches (assembly GCA_021527685.1). NCBI lineage: Eukaryota > Oomycota > Saprolegniomycetes > Saprolegniales > Verrucalvaceae > Aphanomyces > Aphanomyces euteiches. The sequence goes on from JAJGMV010000280.1 coordinate 1,313,996, forward strand.
CTCTACTCTGGAGGCGACGACGCAATGTTCAAAGGGCAGGGAGACTCAAGTTCTAGCGTAGCTCATGGCGACTGTAGATGGGATGTACGTGCGACTGCTCGGCCGACTTTTATAAAGCGCGACGTCCACACGATGGGCGTCTGCAGCATCCAAACGCATCCGTTGGACGAGCACGTCGTGGCTGTCGGCAGCTACGATGAGAACATTACGCTCTGGGATACGAGGCAGTTCAAGCAACCCACGAAACAGTTTTCAACGGGCGGCGGCGTCTGGCGACTCAAATGGCATCCTCGCCACAAGGTATGTACCGCAGTCGTCTCTAGCCCAACTTTGACATTGTTTAGTCGTTATTACTCGCTGCTTGTATGCACAATGGCTTTCAAATCCTCGACATTGAGTCGTCCCCTGAGCCTGCCGTGCTATCGCATTACACCAAGCAGACATCGCTGGCGTATGGCGTCGACTGGTGGTACAAGCCGTCTGTCATTAGCTCGCCGCGGCAAGTTGTCGGCAGCGCGTCGTTTTACGACCATTCGTTTCACGTGTGGCAGGTGACGACACTCTAACATTTAGATTACATTCTTTACACATCTAATTCTTCCTGGGCGGCTAGCTCCGCGTCGGTCACGTCTTTGAGTTGTTGATACGCTTCCAGGAGCTGCTCGTAGCGATTCTGGCGGTGATCCGAGAGAACTTTGAGCTTGGCCAGTCGCGTTTGTAAATCATGGACAAGTTGTTCGATATGAGCTTCACGTTTCGTTTGCTGGCGGAGCCTTTCCCAGAGGATATCGCGCTCTTGTGTCAAGCTGCGGCATCGTCCTGTGAGTTCCTCAACGAGGATGCCGCTCCGGTCGTCCGTCGTGGAATGGCGTCGAACTCGCTCTGGAGGAAACTCCCGGCCGTCGGTCGTTGAGTGGCGACGTACACGCTCTGGGGGAATCTCCTGGGGTTGGACTTGGGCACGTTGCGGCATGCTTTAGGGAGCTTTACACTCTACGATTCTAATGCAAGAATACGTAGCAGCTTCCAAAGAAAACAATCCATCGGCATTACTTACCACATGGTCGAATGTGTATATACGGGGCATGTTGCGAGAAAATGTTGTAAAAGTACATGTTGTCGCCTATTACTTTACGGTAAAGTGAAGAATGTTGGTCGAATTGACACCATTCATAAAATTATTTTCAACTTGTCCATACTACTTTGCTTCATTTTAATAAATTTGTAAAATTCACTGGAATGTTGGTAATTGTTGAACTGGGAGCATTTTGCTGCTCTTTTTGCGTCTCGTCTTTGCACTTGACTTCGATTTCATAAAAGTTATCCTGAAGATTCAGCGAGTAAAGCTAGGAGACACTGCCCAGTCTTTGTCAAGAGCGGAGAGTTTGGACCGCTGGATGTCTGCAGCGGCCACGTTATATTGGCCACAACGTCGTAGGCGTGGTAGAGCATATCGTGGAGAAATGGCGACGGACCAAGCGCAGAAGCTTGGGCATCGTAGTATCGCTGCTTGTCCACTTGGTTCATCTTGGCGTAGACGAGCGCGAGATTGCGGTGGGCGCGCGCCATGCCTGCGTACGAATTGAGCTGCGTGCTGAGACTTAAATCCTTGGCGTGGCTTTCCACAGCGTCAAGGTATTGATGCCGAGCCAAAAAGACATTGCCCAAATTGGCATACGTCCGGGACGCCAAGTCAATGTCGTGCTCCGACGTCGCGATGGCCAAACACTTGAGATGGTAGTCGTACGCGAGCGCATACTGGCTAGAGCCCACGTAGACGACGCCAAGACCTTTAAACCCCCGGCCTTGCAGCTTGAGATGATGCACAGATCGCGCCAAGTTGATGCACTTGGTCTGACTGGCCAACGACGACTTGAGATCCCCGAGCTCCTTTTCAGCGGTGCCCATGTGATGATACACGAGTGCTTGCAGTGGAATGTCGTCCAGTTCTTCCGCGAGCCTCAAAACCTACGCAAAACAAGCAGCTCAGCCACGTTTGGAGCTCATGGTGTAGTCGTTTTACGCCTCGAAACGTGGCCAAAGCCGTGTCAAACTTGGCCTCGCCATAGAGCTGATACGAAGCGAGGGCCAGCGCGTCAGCGACGGGAATGTATTCGCTCGGTAGCTCCATTTCAGTGAGGAAACAACCCATGTCTTGCACTGGCGGGGGATCTATTGGAAAGTTATCATCTTGGACGCCAAAGCAGGTCGGTAGTGGCTGCAAAGGCGGCGCCAATTTCGTCCATCCAGGCTGGCTGCGCCTTGCATAACGCACTCGGTGTCTTTGCTTGCCTCTAGGGACGTTGTCACGAGATAGAAGCGGAGCTTTCTTACAAAATCAGCGGTGCAATCGGTTGTGATGGAAGGCTAGGTGGGTTGTGGGCTGCTGGCAGTACTGGAGCCGACTGGCTCTGACTCAGTGAGTTGCTTGGGGTCGACTGGAGGACTTTCTCCCTCGCTTTTGCCACATTTGGCTGCGAGGTTGAACGGTGTACGAGAGCTGTGGCTACCGCTTCGACGGCTGGATCGTCTGCCGCTTCTTTGGGTGGAGGTGGAAGTGTTTGTGGTGACTCCCTAAGGTGAACCCGCTCGGTTTGGTGGTTATTGTTGGGTTTTCGAGTTGGACGAGGCTTTCCTTGCCGTGGCGAGCGTGTTTCTCGTATGGCAGTGAGTATTGGAGGTGCTTTACGTCCCCTCAGCTCTGCATTCAAGTTGGGGTACTCTTCAAAGACCATCGTGTCGGCCACGTTGGCGGCGATGAGATCAAGATGGAGCTAAGCTAAATATAGATTCGTGCGTGTCAATGAACAGTTCCGAGTAATTGCACAGTCTGGCCTGCTTCAGTTGTATGATCGGTGGATTGAGCATTATACACGACATCAATTCGTGAACTTTATCAACATGTCTTTAATGGGAGTGCTTCCACTTGAGCAAGGCGTCAACAGTGGCAGGCGAAGCGTTGGCACCGAGGATCTTGCTCAAAGCTTGCTTTTCGGCAGTTTCTTGCGTTTGCTTGCCGTGGCTGTCCACATGGTCGGCTTGTTCCTTCAACTTGGCCAAGAGCTTGCGAAGGGCCTTTTCGTCTTCCTTGCTACAAACACAAAGATATCACTCTCAACAAAACCGGGAATCGCAGCCTACTTGAAGAAACGAGCTTCTTCAGCCTTTTCCTTTTCAGCGAACTTGTCCGAGAACGAGCGCGTGGGCATAGCAGCCGAGAAAGATGGCATTTGGACACGGGCAGCGGCGCGGCGAAGGGCGAGCATGATGTAAGATGGGAGTGGCTTGGTAAGTTGTCGACTGACCGCCTCACATTAGAAAATTGTATTAAACACTTGCGTGTTTATGCACCAAGGAGATTTAAAACACAATCGAATGCAATATTAAACTTCACAGGTTGTATGTAAACAAGATGCCAGGTAGCTCATAAGCAGTTAAAACAGCACAAGCAAGATAAAGGCGTAGCGACATTCGAAATGAAGATCGTCGTGGTGTGAAATGAGCAGAGTCAATTGGGAGGTGATGTGCTGTCCACGAGTATGATGTTGAAGTCCATTCGCATTTTTATACACCAAATAAGTGAGTATAAATTTTCACAGTAGGTATTGAAAGTTAGCCACAAAGTGGCTTGAGTGGGGGAACCAATGCACGAGGCTTTCGAGGTCTCGTGAGCGTTCAATTTAAAGGATATCCTAGAGGGATCATCGGGGGATAGATTGGTCAATACGTTCAAGCTCTTATGAATTGGAATTTCCACATTACGATTTTTAGTTTTGCTCTTATAGCTCAGCAAAAACTGCCCTTGGCGCCCACCATACAGTTTGCACAGGACAAACTTGTTAACGTACTCATATATGTTCTTTGGTCCAGTGTTTCAATCATCCCCCTATAGCTATACTAGCCCCCGACGGTGTGAGGCTCGTTGTGGTGTGCATTTGGGCAATCTTCATTGCCGTCGTCTGCGTCCCTGGTGGTCCCAACAGCGCAAAATTGAGACTTTCAATGTTTAGAAGGATAAGGCAAGCAGTTGGCTATTGCAATCATCTCCTGATGCGCTTTGGTCTCATGAGCTCCACTAGCCCCACAGTCAAACCCATCAAACAAGTCCAAAAAATGGAATCAAGTGAAGTTGGCAGATCGAATCACCCATGGCCAAGCTCGAAGTCGGCAAATTGACAAAAGAATGATCCTGTTGAGTGTATTGTAATCCTACCAAACGCACGTGCATCCATCTTGTGGACGGAACGACGGTCGCACTGCAAAAAGTTGGCCAGAGCCACGTCGTACGAAATAGCCAAAACTGACGCTGATGACCCCAATCACAAAGGCCAAAGCGTGGACGAGTCTATTGAAGAGAAATGCCGTGTCGAATCCATCCCATGCTGAAAGACTGGCAAAAACGACCAAAATGGCTGCAACCAGCGCCAACATATACGTTTGCTACGATCCCATGAGCAGCGCCGACTATGGAAATGACGTACCAGGATGGCTGAGTGGACAAATGGTGATGGTTTGTGTCGGGATGGAGTATATCGTACAAGGAGAAGGTCCATCGCATCTTGGCGATATCCATCGTAGAAATTGTTGAGAATATACCGCAAGACAGAGTTGTAGCCGTCTTGGAGCGCTCCTCGCGTCGTGCGTTTACCCGTCCTTGTAAAATCAGTCTTCAAAGCGCCCGTGCCAGCGTAGAGAAAGCTAACAGCATCGGCATTGTTGCCCCAGACATTCTTGAACGTCTTTTCAAAAGAGTTGAACGGGGATGTAAGCACATTGCCTTCGACAGATTCGCCCAACTGAAGCAGTAAACTACGTCGGCCAAAGAGCGACTACATGGCATTTTTGTCAAGAGGCAGACAGTGAGTTAAGGAATACCTGCACAACGTTTGTCCGATCGAGGTTGTCCATGCAATTTGTCCGAACGACGCCCGACTGCGTGCTGGTGACTTGACCGGTCGCGGACTTTGCAAAATAACCATAATCCATGAAATCGTCGTCGACTTGCGATATCAGTTTACTCAAATTGCCATACTGCATGCGCCGGCATTCATGGTGGAAATCAAACCAAACATAACTACACAGCAACGTCAAACGCGTCAATCGACAAAGTCAGTACCGAATGTTGGCCAAGATGTGCGTGTCCAACGCAGACGCATGCCCAAATGTCTTCTCGAACGCTTCACCAAGCTTTAGTTGCTCCTTCTTCTTGTCAATCAAGTTGACCATGATGACACGGCCGTAGTATTTCATCATTTCGTTAGCATGTAGTTGGAACGCAGCTGTGTTGGGCTCTAGTTGGTTGCGTTGGTAAACTTTTGGGGCATATTTCAGTGTCACGGGCGAACTCCATACAACTGGAATACTTCCTCGTATCTAGAAGAGAATTAATTGTCTTGGACTTGTTCGGTGCATCAATTGATTACCTGGACGAAAGAAGTTTCTCGGCCGTCAGGGTACAAGCAAGCTTGCTCGGTTTCGACAAAATTGGCAACATTGCCTTCCTAAATGACAAATCCATCAGCAATCAAATAATGCGGATCGAGAACTGACTTCATCTATGCCACGCATGGTGAAACGAGTGCCTTGCCGCCGACAAGAGCGACGAGAGACGTACAAAAGGTCGAAGGTCTTGGCCCCGACAGTCACACCCTTGGAGATTTCAATGTAGCCTTGCATGATGGGCACAACCCAAGCAAAGAGCTTCTTCTCGAGCAAAAAACCGCTCGCGGCATAATTCCAACAAAAGCGGCGATCTGCTCGCTCGGAAATTGACATAGTTGGTGACACGGTCGTCGAGATACGCTGCAACGTGTGGGTCAAGTCGTAGTCGTAAGCGAAATACAAGAGCTGCGCTTCGACATTGGTCGTAATCATAGCAATGTACCTAGGTTTCAAGGAATCAGACGGGCAGGAGTCAGAGTCATCGCACCTTTCTTCGTCCTCGAGCTGACTCGGTGTGAGGTGTGGGAGTTGCTGGGTCGGCAACAAGACCATTTCAATCGCCGTGACTTGGCGGACTTCAACATCACTGCCACGGACGGTAAATTTGCCGACAGATCGAGATTCCGTCACGAGAGCCAGGTATTTTCCCCTGAGCAGCGTATAGATGCCAAAGATGGCATCAAATTGCAGACTACGCCCATGGGCGTGATTGAGCTCCGTGACATCCTCCAGCGCAATGCCAGTCCCTGACGCCGAATTGCGGTTCAACAGCAAGCACTGCGCGTTGCCCTTTTGGGAAATAGCCAAATGCGTTAGATCCGACAGAATATGCAGCTCGAAGCGGCCCGTTGATCCCTTGGTCAACCGACTCATGCGTCCTCGTCGTCGGGATGGATCAACAAGCGTGTGGGGCCACAGATGTTACAAATCCCAAGATGGCGAACATGTACACTACAATAATATATTTTAATTGGTCAAAACTAAAATATTCTGACCAATGGAAACTATTTAATTTCCATAAAGTAGTTTTGATTTGCTGATTATAATCCAATTAATTCATTTCATAAGTTTCAAAAGAGTTTTTCTTCGAATTTGATACAGAGAAGAATGATTAAACGGGCGACGGAAGTCTTTCTATCGCAATATGGTCGACCTTTCTTGGACTCGCTTGCTTGTCGAGAACCAGGGGAAGCATCGCTGCATGTTTATTTCAAACATTGCAAACACTGTACTGCGCAGGTTATCCGCATAACATGCCATTTTATCCGGAATGGTGAAATATTCTGCATTTTTACAATTTTTGCAAATAATTTTTGAGAAATAATCAACAGATGTCGCCGTCGTCTGCATCGGAATTTTGAATTGAAAGTTCAAAGTATGATGTTCGATCCCCTTTCTTAAAAACAGCGTCCTCGGGGCCAAGGAATATTAAAAAGATGTTCGGCTCTTCATCCAGAGTGTTGCGATCGAACATTAGACAAGGTTTGACCTCCCACGCTGGAGAAATGCCTGCTTTTCTCCGCATATGGTTCCTGTTATGTAATCCATATGATTTTTCATTGACCGCAATTTAACGGCAAGAATTCCGTCGTCCTGGGCTTAACATTAAGGGCATTGGACTCGAGGCCTCAAACTGCGCATGGCCAAATACACACAGAGCTTCTTGGCTTTCGCTTTTGTCCACGCTCTGTCTATAAAGCATGAATTTGCATTGGACTTTCAGCAGAAACTTATATAGTTGTGACTATTTTAAGCGGAGTATATTATGACTAGGTGGTCGAAGGATTGTGCACTTTGGGTTTTGCGCCGCCATGCGAACGACAACGACATTGCGGCTGCTGGCTTTGCTAGCGTTTGCTGCCGTGCTCGTCACGTGCCATGCTGCAAAACAAGCCACGGCTCAAGACTTGACCGGCGACCTTGGTCACGTTGAACACCAGCGTTTTGTCCATGTTCGAGCCAGAGGAGGTTCAGCTCCAGCTCCAAGGCCTCCACCGCCAGCTCCTCGACCGCCGCCTCCTCGACCGCCGCCTCCTCCTCCACCAGCTCGTCCTCCACCACCACCTCCAGCACCACCAGCCCGCCCGCCATCTCCACCGTCTCCACCATCCCCTCCTTCACCTCCAGCGCGACCACCGTCGCCTCCTTCTCCACCTTCACCACCAGCGAGACCTCCTTCGCCTCCATCTCCACCTTCGAAGCCAAACAGCCCGCCAGTGCCACCTCCCGCTCCAGTACGTCCTCCAAGTGCTCCAGCGATTCCACCTCCATATCAAGCTCCTCCTGGTGCTCCACCGAATGGAGTCCGACCTCCTCCTGCACCTCCGGTTCCTCGACCTGTTGGAGTTCCAGCGCCGATTCCATACGCCCCCGTGCGACCAGTTGTGTACGTCCAACCTACCGTTGTGCGTCCTGTCGTTGTCCACCCCGTGGCTTACGTCTACCATCCAGTGTACATCGCCCCAGTCTTTGTCGTTCGCCCCGTGATTGTAATCCACCCTGTCTTCTGGACCACCAACGCATGCTACCAAAATTACTGCTACTACGACTACAACCGCTGCCTCAACTTCTTTGGCGATGCTTGTTTCTGCTATCCTGGTCTTCTCCGCTGTGTCCAGACTGCATGCTATTCGTACTACCAACCTGTGTACGACCAATGCAACCAAAACTTGTTGCAACCATCTCGCTGCATTCTTTCATGCAAGCCAGCATTGTACCCACTTGCAGCTGATCCGAACCGTCCCGCCCTTCCTGCCGGCACTCCTGCCAATGTTTCTTCTGCCTTGTTGGCCACCACGCAACCTCAAATTCAATACTCGGTTGTGGCGGTGGTTTTGATTCAAGGCTTGAATTCGTCGGGGTTGAGTGTGGCCGAATATGACTTTGCATCAGCCGTCGCCACGTCGTTGGAACCTGCCAACGCTGGCGTCGAGCGCAACAATGTTAGCTTGTCGTACAAAGACGTGATTATCAATTCGACCGACTTTTTGGAAGTCACGGTCGGTGTGGCTGTCGTGTCGGCCAAGGCGATGAACGCGACGGATTTGCGCTTCCAAGGCATGATGTTTGGCAATGTGACCAACAACACGCTCGGCAAAGACTTGGTGGCAAACAATGTCTTGTTCAACGAGACGCAGCTCAGCTTTGACGAGATCAAGTCCAATGTGTTTGTCGCCGACGAGAATCCGTCCGTCACCCCGTCAACAACTCAACCAGGACCAGTCAACGGAGTGCTGTTTTTGGAGCACTCTGTTGCTACCCTGCTTGGTCTCCTCGTAGCCGTAGGCATCCAAGTCTAGCGTCAGTACATTTACACAATTTTGTATTCACATTTCATCTACCCATTCCTGTGGTTTTCCTTTGGGCTGGTACATGTACTTCTCGATTGACTTGTCCACTTTCATCATCTAAACAAGACTGAAAGCCCTGTGTGAACAATTCAGCACCAAGAGGTGCTCGTGCTGAAGCTGTCCTCCTTGGCGAGTCGGCCTGCTTCTTGGGTGAATTGGAATTGTCACCTTGTCACGACGTTTTTGAGTGGTTTAGATAGGCTATCTGTTGTTGTTGGTCGGTTGTGCGCATCCTCACATCACCAGATTGGTCTTCGCCATGCGAACGACGGCAGCTTCGTGTCTACTCGGCGTGCTCATCCTTGCTGCAGCGCTCTTCACTCACCGCATTGGAGTACAAAGGGCAGTCGAAAGCACAGACAACGATATCAGACGATTTGAGCATCAGAAGGTAGTTCATGTTCAAGCCAGAGTAGATTTAGCTCCACGACGAGGACCACGTCCAGCACCACGGCCAGCTCCAAGGCCAGCTTCTAGGCCAGCTTCTAGGCCAGCTCCGAGACCAACTCCAAGGCCAGCTCCAAGGCCAGCTCCGAGACCAGTACCTCCGCCGCCTCCACCATCATCAAGGCGACCACCACCTCCTCCTCCACCATACCGTCCACGACCACCACCAGCTCGACCACCGTCGCCTCCATATCAGCCTTGGAAACCAAGAAGCCGACCAGTTCCACCGCCGGTTCCAGCAATTCCACCTCCATATATAGCTCCTCCTGGTGCACCACCGAATGGACCGCGACCACCACCTGCACCGCCAGTACCTCGACCTGCTGGAGCTCCATCGCCAATTCCGTACGGCCCATTGCGACCTGTCGTGTACGTCCGGCCACGCATCGTTCGTCGCGTCGTTGTCCGTACTCCAGGCTACATCTACTACCCAAAGTTCGTCGCCCCGGTCGTCGTCGTTCGGCCCTACATGACTTTACCTCCTGCCTTTTGGACTTCCAATGCTTGTTACCGAAATTACTGCTTCTACGACTACAACCACTGTCTCAACTATTTTGGTGACGCTTGCTTTTGCTATCCTGGTCTTCTCCGTTGTGTCCACATTGCGTGCTATTCGTTCTACCAACCTCTCTACGACCACTGCAATCGTATCTTGCTCGGACCATCACGCTGAGTTCTTTCGTGCTCGCCAGCTCCGTACCCACTTGCAGCTGACCCAAACCATCCCCCGCTTCCCATTGACACGCCAGCCGACGTTGCTTCCGCCTTGTTGGACACGACACCTCCTATAGTCCAATACTCGGTCGTCGCTGTGGTTTTTTGATCCAAGGCTTGGATTCCTCAGCGTTAAGTGAAGCCGAGTATGACTTTGCGTCAGCAGTTGCCTCGTCCCTAGAGCCTGCAAATGCTACGGTTCGCATGGACAATGTCAGTCTCTCCTACCGCGATGTGAATATCAACTCGACGAATGTCTTGGAAGTCACCGTTGGAGTTGTGGTCGGCTCTGCCGTGGCAATGAACGCGACGGATTTGCGCTTCCAAGACATGATGTTTGGCAATGTGACCAACAACACACCCACCAAAGCCTTGGTGGCGAACAATGTCCTGTTTGACGAGACACAACTCAGCTTTGACGAGATCAAGTCCAATGTGTATGTCGTCAACAACGACCCGTTCGTTAGCAATGAGGTACCGCCTTTGGTGCCATCCTTAGTCGGCATGGTCATTCTCGTCATGGCAGCATGGCTGTAAAGCAAACTCAGACAACACTCATGCAATTATCGCGCTGCCCCACTTTGAGCTCCACACATAGCAAATCCCAAGCAGTGTTCACCGTGCCCTCTACTTTATCCCCACCGCTTTGGTCCCCTGAAGCCTTGCCTCCTCAACAAGCTCATAAATGCTTAGACCAGGGCAATAGAAGGGGGGAGGTCGCGCCCCGTTCATCTTCGCTATTCATTCCCATGCGTGCATCTCCACTACATGAATAGATTACCTCTCTGGCCCTTGCCTGCCTTGCCTCCATGTCACTGCCCTCAGTTGATTGTCTCAAACCTTCGATTTCGAAGTCGTTTCGTTGCCCTTTCAATCCTTCTCGCAAATCTACAACTATTGCACCGCGGCTTGGAATGCAGCTACACCGTCGCAAGGTAAATCCAAGCTTTCTTTCAACATTTGTCAATATCCCCCCCACATTCAAGCAATCCTCAGCACTTTTCACGAAATTAATGTCTTAAATGCAGAATGTATGCTATAAAAGACATTCTTTTAATCAAACCTCGACATTACTGTGTTCTTAAATCTTGAATCACTGCAAGCTTGTTAGAGACAGGCATCCAATGGAGATGAAGCGGCGAGCGACACATCTTAAGGAGTGGTTTCATCTTGGAAATTCAGCTCTCCATCGTTGCATATCTTCACAACACGGCACGGAAGTGGAAAGACTCGATGGGTCACATTGTAGTCTCTCAACTTCACGACGACCAATCCAATGCGTCCATTCAGAGTCAATGAGCCAATCAGAGACGTCCGTTTCAGCCGGACGAAGGGAATCTCCGCGGTCATCATGCTGGTCATTTTCAAAAAAGTCCTCAAATGGGCAATCACCCAACCACACTTCGACCGACGACGGACACGGCGGCGGTCCAATACCTTTCGCCAGATAACAATGCTCCAGAAGGCTACGAATCTGTCCTAGACTACGCCATGGCCCATGAAAAAGTGGTCGGCTTTTTCGGCGACGAAGGTGTCAAACTCTTTGACAGCCTCATGGACGACGGATCGCTCTCTCGCCATGGAGCAATGCCTCCTGGCTTGATTGATCTCCTTGGTCCTATCTTGCAGTCGCTAGACGGCAAAGAATTTGAAACGACCAAGGCTGCGCTCGTAAAAGCTCTCAGTGGCTCACAGTTGGAAGTGTACAAGTCAACCATCCGCTCAATTATCAACGACGAACATCACCGCTGGGTGGCTCGTGGTGGCGTCATCTCGCTCGCCAAACTATCTCGTGAACTGGTGTTCAAAGTTATCCTTGCTATTGTCTTTGGCATGGACGTCCAACACGACCAGTCTGAATTGAGAGCGCAAGTCGACGAGTTTATCCAAGGGATGCACCAGTCGCTCGCCCATGTCGACAACGGGGCCAAGAAATTACGTGAAAAACTCATCGAATCCCTCGTTGCGCCATCGCTAGCGTCGGCTCGCAACCGCGTCGCGCAGGGTAAAACCAAGCCTTGTGTCGTCGATGTCTTGGTGTCGGAACGCCAGCTCGACGAACAAGTTCTCCGTGTCCATGTCTTCCATTTGTTTGTCAATGGCTTTAGTGGCATCGACAGCATGGTTGTGAACTCTATCACTGCCATGTGCTTGAATCCTCAAGTTCACGACCAACTCATGGCTGCTCGCGATGCATTTGCCGCCAAGTACACCAGCGTGGACGACCGCTGGAATCATCTAGACGACTTGGGCTACATCCAGCGTTTCCTCAAAGAAGTCACGCGGTTCTACGTTGAAGGAACCACGCATTTATACGGCCGCGCGACTCGAAATGTCCAAGTCGTCGTGGGCAAACACAACTCGTTCGACCTACACAAAGGAGCCTTCGCGACTGCCATCCTGGACAGCCCAACGTGGACGAATGCATCCAAGTTTGATCCTGACCGCTTCCTCAAGCAAGAACACATTGAACTCTTCCCCCGCACCATTGACGAGCACGTCAAGACGTTGATTGTCCAATCTGCCTTTTTGTCCTTGTTGGACTTTGAGTGGAAGATGCTGCCTCTGCAAGATTACACTGTCGGACCGCCGCATGGCACTCCCGTCGGCGGATTGATGGCGGTCAACTTTCGCCACCGCAATGGCCACGACGGTCAATTGTTTGAAGTGGCTGGAACTCGTGCCGACTGGACATTCCTTGCGCTCCCTGAGGCCAAAGTCTACCGCGATGACATTGAGAGTTTCCATGGTTTCTTTACGGACTCCCGCCTTGACTTGTGGACGCATATGATGCTTCAGCTCTTGCAAGTAAAACAAACGGGCTGGTCGACACCCAAAGCGTCGACGGCGTTGAAAATACCAAAGTACCAAAAAGTGTTGCCCAAGATCAACTTGAAAGGAACCAACATCATGGTCCCGACGGAAGACGAAGACACGCCGTTGGATCCATGGTACGAGAAGGCATTGATGGTCTTGCTTCGAGACACGCTGCCCATTTGTGACAACTTTACGGACAATTGGCTTCCTGGCGAAGACATGGAGGCGTACGTGATGAGCAAAGTAGGAAAGATGTGGCCTCGTGTGTTGGTCCACTGGAACGATCGCTACTCGGACCGCGCCTTGCAACTCCTCGTATTCAATGGGTTTGCTCAGCACATGGTGGAAAAACTTGCCGAGCCGCACGACGATGGCTCCTACTACGCCGTTTTGTTGGACTTTATGCAAGTGCTAGAAGTCCGTGAGGGATATGCCAAGTATGGAGCGGACGCCTTCTTTGACAAGCATGGCAAAGTCGTCAAGATCGTTCGCGGTGGAAAGACTTTCCACCCGGACGACATTGAGTGGGAATACGTCAAGTTTTGCTTCCGCAGTTCCCTCAACACCAAAGTCACTGCGATTGACCACCTCCTTGGTATTCACTCGACTGTGGCCAACTACTTGACGACGGCCAACCGTGAACAATTGCCAGTGGACCATCCTCTTCGCCGTTTGATCAAGCCATTTACCTTTCGCTCCGTCGTGATCAACTACGCGGCGGCGTGGGCTCTCTTTTGGCCAAAAGGAATGCTCCATCGTGGGTTCGCACTCACGGAAGATGGCATGAACCAAGTTTGGGATTATGGTCTCAAGCAATTCCAATTCCGAACATTCCCGGAACTCGTTGCCCATCAAAATATCGATACGCTCAAGATTCCATTCCATGAAGATGGCATGGACTATTGGACTGTCGTCCACCAGTTTGTCAGCGACTATATTGATCTCTACTACTCGTCGGATGCGGAAGTTACCGCCGACGCTTCGATTCAAAACTTTTGGGACTTTTTGGACAAGTTGCCGGGGTCGTTTCCAACGCTGAGCTTGGCAAACCTCAAGGATGTGCTTGCGCAGAGTATCGTTTGGGTAAGCGCGATGCACAATCACTTGGGCACGCTTGCAGAATACGTGAGTGATCCTGCGTTCTGTGGTTCTGCGTGGGTTGAAGGCGAAGCGGCCAATCGCCCTGGCAGTGCCGTGCGTAATGCTCTCATCATGGCAGCGACGGGATTCAAACAACCTTCCATCTTGGAAGATTTCTCGCATATCATGCTCGACGACAGAGCCAAAGATGTCTGCCATGCCTTCATAGACGCCCTCGACAACCTCGTCGACGTCATCGATGCGCGCAATCAAACTCGTGAGCAAAAGTACATGTCGTTCAACCCCAGCACGATCGAAATGGCTGTGAGCATTTAAAAGTTGTCCAACAAGTCTGCCTGTTGTTGCATGTTAGCTATAAATTTCTAATTCCAATTTTACTTCAAATCGACTTTTTGCAATTCTACACTGTTTTGCCGATGCTATCAACCTTGGTGAGCTCTAGAACCTGCGTGGAGCATTATCTCCATCTCGATGGATTTGACCTGGTTGATGCAACGTCTACTTTGCAATTATATGTACTTTAGTACTAAATGCTCACAGCCATTTCGATCGTACTCGGATGGAACGACTTGAACTTTTGTTCACGGGTCTCGTTGCGAGTATCGATGACGTGGATGAGACGATTCAAATCGTCCGTGAATGCACGACACACTTGTTTAGCTTTGTCGCCTTCTTGGACACATTGCCAGGACCATTTCCACGTTTGCGTTTGCCAAATTTGAAAAATGTCCTCGCGCAGTACATCGTTTGGGTGACTGCGATTCATAATCACGTTGGGACGCTTGCAGAATATGTCAGCGATCCTGCGTTTGTCGGCTCCTCTTGGGTTGAAGGCGAGATGGCGAGTCGGCCTGGCGACGGCGTTCGCTATGCACTTCTCACGTCCATCACGGGATTCGAGCAGCCGTCCATCTTGGAAGACTTTTCCCATGTCATGCTTGATGTCAAGCGAACCACCATGCAATCGAATAGAGTGCCAACGATATTCAAGCAGGATGTCGAGCAATTTTTTGGTCGTTTCGACAAGCTACAACGGTGTCGTCCCCGACTTCAGCTTGAAAAAGACAATTCAATGGACTAATGCAAACTTACGCTAGTAATATGGAAAAAACAATTCCAGCTTTGGCTTCAATTAGATGCTCACAGCCATTTCGATCGTATTTGGGTTAAACGACACATACTTCTGTTCGCGGGTCTCATTGCGCGCATCGACGACATGGACGAGCTTGTTCAAGGCGTCCGTGAAGGCATGACATACTTGCTTGGCTTTCTCGTCGAGCATAACGTGCGAGAAATCTTCCAAGATGGACGGCTGCTTGAATCCTGTCGCGGACATGAGGAGCGCAAGGCGAACGCCATTGCCAGGTCGATTCCATGCTTCCCCTTCGACCCACGCAGAGCCACAGAACGCAGGATCGCTCACGTATTCAGCGAGGGTGCCCAAGTGGTTGTGCATCGCACTCACCCAAACGATGCACTGCGCGAGCACATTTTTCAAATTCGCCAAGCTCAGAGTTGGAAACGTTCCTGGCAAGGTGTCCAAGAAGGCCCAAAACTTTTGCATCGAGGCATCGGATGTCAGCTCTGCGTCGGACGCGTAGTAGAGATCCACGTAGTCGCTGACAAACTTGTGCGCGATCGCCCAGTAGTCCAAACCATCTTCGTGGAATGGAATCTTGACCGTGTCGATTTGTTGGCGGGCGACGGACTCGGGGAACGTTCGGAATTGGAATTGTTTGAGACCATACTCCCAAACTTGGTTCATGCCTCTCTCGGTGAATGCAAAGGCGCGTTGGAGGACGCCTTTGGGCCAGAAGAGGGCCCACGCGGCGGTGTAGTTGGTCACGACGGAGCGGAACGTGAATGGTTTGATGAGCCGACGAATCGGATGGTCCACGGGTAAGAGTTCACGGTTCGCGGTCGTCAAGTAGTTGGCCACCGTGCAGTGAATTCCCAACAAGTGATCCACGGCTGTCACTTTGGCCTTGACGGAGCTTCGAAAGCAAAACTTGACATATTCCCAGTCGTCGTCGCCAGGGTGGTAGGTGTTGCCACTGCGGACAATCTTGATGACTTTGCCGTGCTTGTCAAAGAAGACGTCGGCGCCAAACTTGGCATATCCAGGACGGACTTCCAAATCTCGCATAAAGTCGAGCAGAACGGCATAGTACGAGCCATCGTCGTGCGGCTCTGGGAGTTTTTCCAGCATGTGCTGCGCGACACCAGAGAACGCGATAAGTTCCAAAGCTCGATCCGAGTAGCGATCGTTCCAGTGGACATTCACACGAGGCCACATCTTTCCCACTTTGCTCATCACGTACGCCTCCATGTCTTCGCCAGGAAGCCAATTGTCCGTAAAGTTGTCACAAATGGGCAGCGTGTCTCGAAGCAAGACCATCAATGCCTTCTCGTACCATGGATCCAACGGCGTGTCTTCGTCCTCTGTTGGGACCATGATGTTGGTTCCTTTCAAGTTGATCTTGGGCAACACTTTTTGGTACTTTGGTATTTGGAGCACGGTGGCAGCCTTGGGTGTCGTCCAGCCCGACTGTTTCTTTTGCAAAAGCTGAATCATCATGTGCGTCCACAGATCAAGCCGTGAGTCGGTAAAGAAGTCGTGGAACGTCTCGACGTCGTCGCGGTACGTTTTCGCTTCGGGGAGTTCAAGAAGGGCCCAGTCGTGGCGACTGCCAGCCACTTCAAACAATTGACCGTCGTGGCCATTGCGATGACCAAAGTTGACGGCCATCAATCCACCGACGGGAGTGCCATGAGGAGGTCCGACGGTGTAGTCTTGCAAAGGCAGCATCTTCCACTCAAAGTCCAGCAAGGACAAAAAGGCAGATTGGACAATCAAAGTGTTGACGTGTTCGTCAATTGTCCGTGGGAAGAGTTCAATGTGTTCTTGCTTGAGGAAGCGGTCAGGATCAAACTTGGATGCATCGGTCCATGTTGGAGCGTCCAAGATGGCCGTAGCCAACGTTCCCTTTGGCAATTCAAACGTCTTGCCATTGCTCACGGTGACGTCAACACTGCGAGTGGCTCGACCGTAGACGTGTGTCGTTCCAGCGACGTAGACCCGCGTGACTTCCTTGAGGAAGCGTTGGATGTACCCCAAGTCGTCCAAGTGGTCCCAGCGGTCTTCCACACTGGAATACTTGGCGGCAAATGCATCCCGAGCCACCACGAGTTTGTCATGCACGTCTGGATAAACACACATCGCGGTGATGGAGTTGATGACCATGCTGTCAATGCCACTGAAGCCATTCACAAACAAGTTGAACACTTGCGCTCGGACAACTTGGTCGTCGAGCTGTTTCTCGGCCACCAACGCATCCACGAGGCATGGCTTGGCCTTACCTTGTGCTACACGATCACGAGCGGCATTGAGAGCTGGTACAACCAGTGACTCGACGAGCTTGTCTCGTTGTGCCTTGGCTTGGCTGTCGGCATGTCCGAGTGACTGGCGCATACTTTGGAGAAACGCGTCAACTTGGTGGTGCAGGTCAGATTGGTCGTGTTGGACATCCACGCCAAAGACGAGCGCCAAGACGACTTTGAAGACCATTTCGCGGGACAACTTTGCCAACGAGATGACTCCACCACGCGCCGCCCAGCGGTGATGTTCGTCGTTGATGATGGTTCGGACGACTGGTTTGTACAATTCAAGCTGTGGGCCACTGAGAGCTCTCACCAGTGCAGCTCGTGTCGTGTCGTACTCTTGGCCGTCCAGGGATTGCAAAATGGGACCAAGGAGATCCACAAGTCCATGAGGTAGAGCTCCATGGCGAGTCAGGGACCCGTCGTCGAACAGTCCGTCGAAACTTTTAACGCCTTCGTCACCAAAGAAACCGACAACTTTTTCATGGGCCAAGGCAAAGTCCAAGACGGTGTCGTAGTCGTCCGATGCTTGATCGTGTGGTGTCAAGTACTGGACCGGCGCTTGTTGGTCTGTCGATGGTCGAAGTGTCGTGGGACGGTTGCCCATGAGTGGAAACTTTGTAAAATGACAAAGTGATCCATCTTCGCCTGTCTGGAGAGGACTCTTCCTTTATGAATTACAGTACACTCGACTGGATGGTGACGGCAGCGATCTTGCAAGTAGATCCCCTTCATTCGGATCGTGATGATGGGTACGAAGTGTAACTTCTGTAAATGGTGACGTGCTTGATGATGGAGCTCCGGCAAGCCGTACCTCCACCAGCGTCTTTCAAGACAAGGTTCAAGAGATCACTGTCCAAACTATCGTTGTCTTTAGAGACCCCACGGCTGAACTAGCTTGTATCTTCTCCGCGGTGAATTGTTGTGTCGTGCGTACAACAATATGTGATGAAGAGTCTTGTTTGGACAAAACTGTTTGTACCGTCGGTTTTGAATTAAAAGGACCAACGCCAATTCGACAATCCAAGTGTCTTGGTGAATTTCTCCATCTATGGCTTACCGAGGCTGTCTGTGCTACTCGACAGAGTTTACTCGCGACAGAGGAAGCCGCCCACCATCAGAGAGATACAACTCCAACTGACTGGCGGACAGCGACGACTGTTGGTGGGTTGTCCGCTGACGTCAAAAACATTCATCTATGGAATGCCACCAACACACGAAAAGCCGCACGATCGTGGTATCCTCGCTAGACTTTGCCAGCTTTATTAGCTCCATTCCAAACAACCAAAGAGCTGGAAGCAACCATTACCATATTACTGTAGTTCGATGCCATGGCCATGTATTTTTCATTGACATCATAGATCATTCGATGGAGGAGAACGCATCTCAAGGTACTCGATAGTTGCATGAGGTCCGCGAAAATCTCCTCGAGAAAACGTCCGTCCGTGCGCAAGATCGTCGTCACTTCGACCTTGGTCGGCTCCACTTGTACTGTATTTGTGGACGTGGAACCCATGTGGAGCGATTTTTTGTCATTTTTCAAATCCTCTGCGGATGGGCAACCACCCGACGACACTTGAGCGATCGAGAGACCAAGCGGCGGTGCGCTACCTGTCGCAAGACAACCAAGCACCAGAAGGCTACGAATCTGTCTTGGACTTTGCCTTGGCCCATGAAAAAGTCGTTGGCTTCGTTGGGGACGAAGGTGTTCACCTCTTTGACGGGCTGTTCGACGATGGATCGCTGACACGCCATGGGGCATTGCCTCGCGGCTTGATTGACCTCCTTGGCCCCATTTTGCAATCGCTTGATGGACAAGAATACGACGCAACGCGAGCGGCGCTTGTGCAAGCTCTCAGTGGTCCTCAATTGGACTTGTACAAGCCTGTGATTCTTTCCGTCGTCCATGACGAACATCACCGCTGGGCGGCGCGTGGCGGTGTTATCTCGCTGACCAAAGTGTCCCGCGAATTGGTGTTCAAAGTGATCCTCTCTCTTGTCTTTGGCGTCGATGTGGAGCACGATCAATCCAAGTTGTGTGCCAAAGTGGACGATTTCATCCAAGCCATGCGGAAATCGCTCGGACGCGCCGACAACCACACCAAGGAGCTGCGCGACAACCTCATTGAATCTCTCGTGTCGCCCGCGCTGGCTGCCGCTCGCGATCGACTCGCCCACGGCCAAGCCAAACTGTCTATTGTGGATGCCTTGGTGGCTGAAAAACAATTCGACGACCAACAAGTCCGCGTCCAGGTGTTCAACCTGTTTGTCAATGGCTTTGGTGGCATCAATCGCATGGTCGTCAACTCGATCACCGCCATGTGTGTCTTTCCACACGCCCACGACCAACTCATTGCGGCCCGAGATGCATTTGTTGCCAAGTATTCGACCGTGGATGACCGATGGAACCACCTCGATGACTTGGGCTACATCCAACGCTTTCTCAAGGAAGTTTCACGTTTCTACGTCGGTGGATCGACGCATTTGTACGGTCGGACGACGAAGAATGTCCAAGTCGCATTGAGCAATGGCAAGAAGGTTGAATTGTCCAAGGGAGTCTTGGCGGCAGCGGTTCTCGACAATGCAGCTTGGGATGATGCATCGACTTTTAATCCCGACCGCTTCCTCAAGCAAGAACACGTTGAGCTGTTTCCCCGCACCATTGACGAGCACATCAACACTTTGATTGTCCAGTGTGCATTTGTGTCCCTACTCGACTTTGAATGGAAGATGCTGCCTTTGCAAGATTACACCGTCGGACCGCCGCATGGCACTCCCGTCGGAGGACTCATGGCGGTCAACTTTCGCCACCGCAATGGCCACGACGGTCAATTGTTTGAAGTGGCTGGCCGTCGCCACGATTGGGAGCTTCTCGAACTCCCCGAAGCAAAAGTCTACCGAGATGATCTTGAAACCTTTTATGGCTTTTTCACCGACTCGCGGCTCGACTTTTGGACACACATGATGATCAAGCTCTTTTACAAGAAGCAGACCGGCTGGACGACACCCAAGGCTGCCACCGTGCTCAAAATACCAAAGTACCAAAAAGTGTTGCCCAAGATCAACTTGAAAGGAACCAACATCATGGTCCCGACGGAGGACGAAGACACGCCGTTGGATCCATGGTACGAGCAGGCATTGATGGTCTTGCTTCGAGACACGCTGCCCATTTGTGACAACTTTACGGACAATTGGCTTCCTGGCGAAGACATGGAGGCGTACGTGATGAGCAAAGTGGGAAAGATGTGGCCTCGTGTGAATGTCCACTGGAATGATCGCTACTCGGACCGCGCATTGGAAATGCTTGTTTTTAATGGTGTCGCGCAGCACATGGTGGAAAAACTTGCCGAGCCGCACGACGATGGCTCGTACTATGCTGTTCTGCTCGACTTCATGCGAGATTTGGAAGTCCGTCCTGGTTACGCCAAGTACGGCGCGGATGTTTTCTTTGACAAGCACGGCAAAGTCGTCAAGATTGTCCGCGGTGGTAAAACTTTCCACCCTGACGACACCGAGTGGGAATACGTCAAGTTTTGCTTTCGGAGTACGCTCATCACCAAAGTTACTGCGATTGACCACTTGTTGGGAATTCACTGCACGGTGGCCAACTACTTGACGACGGCCAACCGTGAACTATTGCCG
The DNA here is from genome assembly GCA_021527685.1 of Aphanomyces euteiches. Lineage (NCBI taxonomy): Eukaryota > Oomycota > Saprolegniomycetes > Saprolegniales > Verrucalvaceae > Aphanomyces > Aphanomyces euteiches. Next base: position 1,334,890 of record JAJGMV010000280.1, read on the forward strand.
GTGGACCATCCTCTTCGTCGTTTGATCAAGCCATTTACCTTTCGCTCCGTCGTGATCAACTACGCCGCCGCGTGGGCGCTCTTCTGGCCGAAAGGATTGCTCCATCGCGGCTTTGCCTTCACAGAAGCTGGTATGAACCAAGTTTGGGATTACGGTCTCAAGACGTTCCAGTTCCGAACATTTCCCGAACTCGTCGCCCATCAAAAGATCGATACAATCAAGATACCATTCCATGAAGATGGCATGGACTACTGGACTGTCGTTCACCAGTTTGTCAGCGACTATATTGATCTCTACTACAAATCCGATGCCGAAATCACTGCCGACGCTTCAATCCAAAACTTCTGGGCCTTCTTGGTCACATTGCCGGGGTCGTTTCCAACGCTGAGCTTGGAGAGTTTGAAGAATGTCATTGCTCAGTGTATTCTTTGGGTGACGGCGATTCACAATCACGTTGGCACGATTGCTGAATATGCGAGCGATCCTGCTTTCATCGGTTCTGCGTGGGTCGAAGGGGAGGCATGGAATCGACCAGACAGTGCGGTTCGTATTGCGATCATCATGTCAGCGACAGGATTCAAGCAGCCGTCCATCTTGGAAGACTTTTCCCACATCATGCTTGACGACAAAGCCAAAGATGTATGCCACGCCTTCACAGAAGCCCTGGAAAAACTCGTGGACGTCGTTGATGCTCGCAATGAAACCCGCGAACAGAAGTTTTTGTCTTTCAATCCCAGCGCGATCGAAATGGCCGTGAGCATCTAACTCAAGAGATGGTGGTGCCCTCATCAGAGATAGGATTCATTATCTATTTGATGAAAACTTTGTTCTTCGGTGGATTCGTGAGAGAAAGCAAGCATTAAACACATTAAATAGTTTCCTGAGAGAGACTCTTGGCCGGCCAACAACAGCACGTTCAGCTAAAGATAGTCTATTCCTCTTGAATTAGAGGCTCACGGCCATTTCGATCGCGCTGGGATTGAAGGACAAACATTTCTGTTCGCGGGTTTCATTGCGAGCGTCGACGACGACCACGAGTTTCTCCAAGGCTTCTGTGAAGGCATGACACACCTCTTTGGCTTTGTCGTCAAGCATAATGTGGGAAAAGTCTTCCAAGATGGAAGGCTGCTTGAATCCCGTCGCCGACATGATGATTGCAATACGAACCGCACTGTCTGGTCGATTCCATGCTTCCCCTTCGACCCACGCAGAGCCAACGAATGCAGGATCGCTCGCATATTCAGCAATGGTGCCCAAGTGGTTGTGCATCGCACTCACCCAAACGATGCATTGGGCAATCACATTCTTGAGATTCTCCAAGCTCAGAGTGGGAAAAGATCCTGGCAATTTGTCCAAGAAGGCCCAAAAGTTTTGAATCGACCGGTCACGAGTCAACTCGGCGTCCGATGAATAATACAGATCGATGTAGTCGCTGACGAATTTGTGGACGACAGCCCAGTAATCAAGGCCATCTTCGTGGAAGGGCAACTTGACCGTATCAATCTGTTAGCGGGCAACGTGATCGGGGAACGTTTCGAATTGAAATGTCTTGAGGCCATAATCCCAAACTTGGTTCATGCCAGTTTCCGTGAAGGCAAAGCCGCGGTGGAGCATTCCCTTTGGCCAAAAGAGCGCCCACGCTGCGGCGTAGTTGATCACGACGGTGCGGAACGTAAACGGCTTGATCAAGCGACGGATGGGATGGTCCACTGGCAATAGTTCTCGGTTTGCCGTCGTTAAGTAGTTGGCCACCGTACAGTGAATTCCCAACAAGTGGTCAACTGCTGTGACTTTTGTAATTAACGAACTGCGGAAGCAAAATTTGACGTATTCCCACTCAATGTCGTCAGGGTGAAAAGTCTTACCACCGCGGACGATCTTGACGACTTTGCCGTGCTTGTCAAAGAAAACATCCGCGCCGTACTTGGCGTAACCAGGACGGACTTCCAAATCTCGCATGAAGTCGAGCAGAACAGCATAGTACGAGCCATCGTCGTGCGGCTCGGCAAGTTTTTCCACCATGTGCTGCGCGACACCATTAAAAACAAGCATTTCCAATGCGCGGTCCGAGTAGCGATCATTCCAGTGGACATTCACACGAGGCCACATCTTTCCCACTTTGCTCATCACGTACGCCTCCATGTCTTCGCCAGGAAGCCAATTGTCCGTAAAGTTGTCACAAATGGGCAGCGTGTCTCGAAGCAAGACCATCAATGCCTGCTCGTACCATGGATCCAACGGCGTGTCTTCGTCCTCCGTCGGGACCATGATGTTGGTTCCTTTCAAGTTGATCTTGGGCAACACTTTTTGGTACTTTGGTATTTTGAGCACGGTGGCAGCCTTGGGTGTCGTCCAGCCGGTCTGCTTCTTGTAAAAGAGCTTGATCATCATGTGTGTCCAAAAGTCGAGCCGCGAGTCGGTGAAAAAGCCATAAAAGGTTTCAAGATCATCTCGGTAGACTTTTGCTTCGGGGAGTTCGAGAAGCTCCCAATCGTGGCGACGGCCAGCCACTTCAAACAATTGACCGTCGTGGCCATTGCGGTGGCGAAAGTTGACCGCCATGAGTCCTCCGACGGGAGTGCCATGCGGCGGTCCGACGGTGTAATCTTGCAAAGGCAGCATCTTCCATTCAAAGTCGAGTAGGGACACAAATGCACACTGGACAATCAAAGTGTTGATGTGTTCGTCAATGGTGCGGGGGAAGAGGTCAATGTTTTCTTGCTTGAGGAAGCGGTCGGGATTAAACGTGGCTGCATCAGACCATGTTGGACCATCCATGATGGCTGTCGCTAACATCCCCTTGGACAATTCGAACGTCTGCCCGTTTTTACCCACGGGGACTTGAACACTTCGTGTCGCTCGGCCATAGAGATGCGTGGTTTTCGCGACGTAGAACCGTGAAACTTCTTTGAGGAAGCGTTGGATGTAGCCCAAGTCGTCCAGATGATTCCAGCGATCATCGACGCTGGTGTACTTGGCGACAAATGCATCGCGTGCGGCCACGAGTTTGTCGTGCACGTTGGGAAAGACACACATGGCCGTGATGGAGTTCGTGACCATGTTGTCGACGCCACTGAATCCGTTGACGAATAAATTGAAAACTTGGACTTGGAGATCTTGGCCATCGAGCTGTTTTTCTGCGACTAGGACGTCGACAATGCAAGGTTTTGTTTTGCGATGTGCTAGCCGATTGCGAGCGGCATCAAGCGCAGGGGCGACGAGCAATTCAATGAGTTTTTCTCTCAATTCCTTGGCATGATTGTCGGCGTGTCCAAACGACTTCCGCATACTTTCGACAAACTCATCGACTTGAGCACACAATTCAGATTGGTCATGCTGGATGTCCGCGCCAAAGACAAGGGCCAGAATCACATTGAAAACCAAAGCACGAGACAATTTTGCCAACGGAAGGACGCCGCCATGTGCCGCCCAGCGGTGGTGCTCGTCATTGACAACCGACAGGACAATTGGCTTGTACAATTCTAGCTGGGGGCCATTGAGAGCCCTCACAAGCGCAGCTCGAATCGTATCATACTCTTGTCCATCCAGGGATTGCAAAATAGGTCCAAGGAGATCAATCAAGCCTTGAGGAAGCGCTTCACGACGAGTTAGCGAACCATCTTCCAAGAGACTGTCAAACAGTTTGAGGCCTTCGTCGCCATGGAAACCAACGACTTTTTCATGGGTCAAGGCATAATTTAAGACAGTTTGAATGCTTTCTGGGGCTTCATCCTCTAGGTATCGCACAGCTGCGTGGGTGGTCCCTTGTCGAAGCGTGGTCGCACGATTGCCCATGAGTGGGAGATTTGACAATGGCCACAGGAATCGTCGTCACTTATCGCAAATAAACCCATCGCATTCAATTGGTGCGTGGGAACGCGACGTGACGATCTCTCAACATGCTCGTTGTCTCGCAAGCCTTTTGTGCTGTTCGGCATCGTCTGTTCGGACGTCTCACCATGTGCTGTTGGCGACCATGCCATCCACAAGTTTGATGTCTGTTGTGAACATGACAGATTTAAGAAATGAGAGTGATGGTTACTTATTTAAAAGAACATTTAAGACTACCAACATTCACATTTAAGAACAATAATAACAGGAGTAAATTAATAGCTTGAACTCCAAGGCGAACCGCCGCTCCTTTGCAAGACGATTGCATCTCTTTGACCTTTGGTCGGCATCGCCGTGTGCTTTGCGCCTCTCTAGGCTCCTCAAGACAGGATTGTTTGATGGGACCAAAACAGTGAAGTTCGAGCGTACGGATATTATCCGGAATGCTTTCAGGTTGAGGGGTTGAAGGGGTTGGGGCCCAAGATGACTCATAGTGTCAGGTATCGGAGCACTGGGTCTTGGTGGGTCTCGGACTTATCCGGACAAGACCCAGGATATTTTGTATTGTGATTGGAATTTGCACGACGGAGGTCAAGCTTAACATGATTGGTCAAAATTATCGTGTTTAAATTTCTCAAAATCATCTGCCACAGCTCGCAGTGGTCGGACGAGCGAAACCAAGTGAAGTTGGTCGGTGCGACGAGAACGCTTGCCTGGAACCGATGCGCAGACGCGATATAAGTATGAATTGATGTATCCAAGCGACTGAGAGACCTCTTCCTCTGTAGGTGTGCTGCTGAATCTCAAACCAGACGCACGGCACACAAATATCAAGTCGGCCCAAGACGAACTTCCAGTTGGACAGCTGCTTTCTCTCCCTCGTTGTTGGCAAGTCCACAGGCACAATGAATCGATATGGCGGATGTCCTCTTCGTTTGTTCCCGAGCCACCATAGTCGCCAAGAGCTCGCCACACCAACCGATGGAAACTCAAAGTTGGGCGGCACCTTTGTCAACCTGCCACCCCAACAATACAACAACCCAACCGCAGGCTGCTCTGTTGCTGGAGCTGGTAGAGAGGATGCACAATTTACTCGCGAGAAGTAACTATCCAAAGTAGATTCGAGATACTGACGAGTAATTTGACCAGTTTGAACACCATGATCATGCAACACTTTCTCGATTTGGGCAACAATATCAGACGGCAGACTGGCGATAGCATTGTAGTTTTTCTCAATAGATTTCATCATGTCCACGTGAGGAGGAATGCCAGTGGATAGAATACGGTCCGACTCTAGAACAACTTGATCTTTCAAACTCGATAGCAATTGTGGATTTGCAAACAATGATGATGACAGAAGAGGATGCTTCATTGGTAAGGAATCAATCAGTCAAGTGGAGTGATATACAATGGACGCTAGAAGAAGAGATAGGATATTCTGAAGATCGCTAACCAACGCTAAACGAGGGAAGACAATTGAAAGTGCTTGTTCGATCAATTTCTGACATCCATGAGGAAAATGAGGGGGGAGAACGGCAAATTGGGCTCCATTTGCAGGCAAACCGGCGACTACTCTTCCTAAATACTGGTCACCTGCCTTTTCAAAATGGATATAGCGTTCCAAGACATGACCCAATGTCCAGCCACATCTAAGGCACACACTAGCCATAGAGGGACCACATGTGCTGCCAGCACAAGCAAAAGTAGCCACTCCTTTTCGTATGGAATGCGTACCAATTGTGGATGCGTCGGAGCTAGAAGTAGATTTAACCAAGCGAATCAATGCTTTTCCAAATCGATCTTTCTGGTTGCCACCAGGGAAAACTGAAGTCGGTTCAATTTGTGGATGGCAAGCCAAATATACACCAAAGGCAAGGAAAACACAAATAGATGGTTTCAAAGGATTGGAGTAAATGTGGCGAGGATTGCGACTTTTGTTTCCGTTTTGGTCCGTCTTGCTTTTGTGGAAAACTATTCCAATCGCATCTTCTTCGTGCGTAATGTGGTCGAAGCGTATGGTTTGTGTCGAATTCGACCGACACATCAAATTCCATGTCAACACAAGAAAAAAGTGACTGAAGCCTCCATCCAACGTCTTGAGTGACTCCATGCAGAGATGCTCGTACATAAAATATGACATTGGACGCTTTCCCGAGTCTTTGACTCCTCCATTTTGTGTAAGCTCGGCATGATGCCGTCTCATACCTATCACTTAAACTAGCCGAATAGACATGGTTCTCGCTACCTTGAAATATGTCACTCATGTCGTCGTTGTAATCATCAGGAACTGGTAGTTGGCGTCGTTTATAGAGATCTTTGATAGCTGAACGATAGCTGCAAATTGTACTTGGCTTGTTCGATGTTGTTTGCCACATCCATTCAACAAATGCTCGGAAATTAGTGTAGTGAAACGACAGTAGATTGATGTTACCGTCCTCACTAAGCATCGATGGATCGCCAAATAAATTGATCCACTTCTTCACCTGGTTTAGCCCGATCCTATAGCCAGCTTTCGTTGAGTTAGACACTCGCATCTCCCGAATATCGTCAAGCGTCGATGCCTGACGTGGAATCGACGACATGTTTTGCAAAATGACCACGCTGACTGGTCGAATGGCCTTTTCGCGTGGCCAATCAATTACGACCAATAAGAGCGCGACACGCGTCACGCAAATTCGATATTCTAGATAAAAATGATTTGATATAAATCAATGTATGTACTCGAATCTCGAATCCAGCTCGAATGGAGAATTTGCAGGATTGCTGTCGTGCAGGAATACCTTTAACCGGACATCCGTCACGCAAAAACCGTATTATGTGATTTCAAGGTGAATATCTTGGATATTTGAACTCAAGGTCTCAATTCCATGATTGGCTGAAATGCAATCGGAGACAATCGTATTGGCCTAAAATCTCAAAATTCTGCCGACCTTTCGTCATGAGCACCATGAACAGCGCGACGAATGCAGCCGCATTAGAGCTAGAAATGGAGATCGCAGAAGCAATTACATACCAAAAAAGCGCAGCTGTCCAGCCTGAAAACACAAGGCTTGCATACACAAGCAAACAGAATGAATTCTTGCAGTGGTGTCGCTCAAAAGGCTTTACCGGGCACAATGCGTTAACCGTGAGTGGACCAAAATTACATCTCTTTTTGTGTCAATGCGTGGTTGGCAGAGAAAGGAAAGCTAGATGCGCGAGAGGACAGAAACAAGTTGTTGGATTTTCCACCTTAAAGCAATACGTCAATGCAATTGTACGACTTTGGCGATCGCAGTGTCAAGAAAAAGCGAATTCGAACGTACATCCGCGCACAGATGCAGTCAAGGAGCTATTGAAACAGGCTCAATACACAGAAGATGAGAGAAAGAAGGCCAACTTTGAAGACCGTGGAATTGGCACCCCTTTGGATGGCTATACAACAGCAGAGCAAATGCAAAAAATTTCCAATCGATTTTGGAACGAAAAACGCGATCATGGCACTCATTTAAGAAATTGGTTGGCGTTTACTATGGCCCATTATTGCCTCTTGCGAGGCGAGTCAGTTCGTCTGCTTGAACTTGCTGATCTCCAGTCGCAACCTCTTGAAGGCGAAGGTTTTTCGCCGTGCACCGCGTTGGTCGTTGTTTTGAGACAGGGCAAAACCAACCAACCCGGCCGCATCGAAATCGGTGGCTGCATACGCAGCAAAATGGTTGATATATGTCCCCACAGCTCTTTGGCTTTGTATCTTTTTTGGCGTTGGCACGTTGAAAGTGAAGAATTTCCATCCTTTGAGAAGTCTGCGCATTGGTTTGGTATTAAAGTGTTAAGAAGTGGCGATGATGTAACAAAAGAAGTGTCGTATAATGTTCATAGAAAAGCTATTGCTGCAGCTCTTGCGTACGCTGGTCTGAACTCACGGGCAAAAACTCACATTGGCCGCGGGTCTGGTGCTAGAATGGCTGAGCTTGGTGGTGCAAGCGAAAGCCAGATTCGTCGACTTGGACATTGGAACAACCAAGTCCTTGAGAATTGTTATTTGACCACTCTCCCACGAAAGGCTATGCGTGCCCTAGCTGGCTTTGGTCCAGAAAAGGGAAGTTTTTACCTGCTTCGATCTAAGGCGATTCCTTGCTCTAACTTGCAGTCCAAGATCTTTCCTTGGGCTGATTTTTGGTTGGACAAACTTAAAAATGGTGAAGCAGAAGCGACGATTGCAGCGAGTGGATTTCTAAACCTGGTGCTCTATCTTAGACATGTATTTCTGCAGGACTCTGTCATTCTGAAAAAGATGCGTCCAAATCATCCTATCTGGCAACACGAAGTTTTTCAGTCGTCATTGTACATTGAGTTTGAACGTACGATGAGCCATATTTAGGAAAGCAGCGTTGATCCTAGTGAAATGCAGTTAGCTCAAGCCATGCCTCTACTCGCAAAGAAAGTTGACGCTGTGCATAGTGATCTCACCTCAAGTATTAATTCGCTCTCAAACGAGGTAAAAAGACTTGCGTCTTCTGTGCAAGCTAGTGCGCAGTTGGCAAGCGATTTGAATTCAGGAAAATGTGTTCTTAGACTCGACTATGCAAGAGGCGAGCTGACACAGCCACAGTCTTCGTCAACTTTTGAAAACAATTTACCAAGTTCCAGTCTGTGCGAAGTACAAGCCCAAAATGGCGAGCAATCTATCCCTCAGTACGCCATGTGTCGAGGAATTGTATCAATCAAAGATCTCTGGCGGGAGTGGTATTCTGGCTCTGGGGACAAGCCCCACATCAACAATCTTGAAGAAAAATATGGGGTTCGGTGGTGCAGTGTAAGTGAGAGACGTTTTGTGAACAGACGACGGCAGATCATACGAGCAATCGAGGCTCATTCAAATCACAACAAAATTCCAATCTCTGCATCAATCGAAATATTTGGGAAAAAGCGGAATGAAATGAAAAAGTCTTTAGATTGGATGAGTAAACATGTTAAAGATATCATTATATGATTTACCGAGTAAATCGTATGCCTCGACTATAAGTTGTAAACAATTCTTGACCTTGTTTAATCTTCTTGGTAACCACAGTCCAGAGTTTACGCGCTCCACCTGGCGTGTATTCAAATTCGCAATTCTTTCTTGTCATAGAATTTCCTCTTTCCTCACGATTGATGAACGATCCCACACCTTTTCCAATTTTGGGAACATTTATTCCCTCCATGTAGAGCTTATTTTCGTGATCCAAGACTCTGACGTAGCTGCAGTCCTTTGGCTTTTGTCCTTTGATTAGCTTACCTGAGTACCAGGTGACAATGTCACCTGGAAGAAGCTCCACCGCAGCGAAAACGCCAAAGCCGGCGCCGGGAATGGTTGACGGTTTGACTACTATCAACGGCGACGAGCACCGAAACGAGCCTCTTGTGTAGGCAGCGACGTAGCCGAATTTTTTTTTCGTTGGACGGATTGTATTTTCTTCGAGGCTTTCACTCTTTCGCGGAACTTTTTCAAGTAGAGCGGGCGCAACGTTGCTTGAGATGAAACTTTTGTGCGTATCGATGTACCGCGATGGTTTCGACTCACGTGAGAGCGAAGCAATCGCAATGTCTTGGTCTTGACTTCGCAACGAGGACATGGCCATACACCATCCACCATTTCCGTCAGCTTTGTGTCCATCGTTCAAAATGAAAAATGCAATTCACTTGTCATTGTTTGTATTTTAACCAATACAAAATAATTAATCTGCTATACTAATTTCAAGTTTAAAGTGTCGTCAATTTCCTTGTAATGGAAAATATACCCAATGAAAACGATCTTTGGAGTAATTATTATCCAATCAAAGCGATGTTTAATTCTACCAATAAAATCGTCCTGTTTGAATTAAATGGGTATATTTGGATTGGTCCAAATATATGGAGAATATTATGTGGACCCAGGTGCGGACCTGGTCGTAACAGTGACAAATATCCACTAGATATCAACCTTGTCCTGATCCTGATCCGTTGTTCGGCAAAGTTCATGAGGATTCAAATGGTGAGGATTCCAATGCTTTCTCGACATTGACAGTTCTCTCATGAACGCTAATATCATCCTCAACATTGAGGCTCCGTCAAGCATCCCTCAGACTCTCTTACAACTGGCGACGTGACCAACACGCGTGCTAAATATTTGCGGAGAAAGCTTGCTGCTCCCCTCGTTCAAATCAAAATACCCACACAATCCTTAAATCGTCAAGAGGTCGGTCCGATCCACGTGACAGCTTCGCCTGTAGTAAAGGGCGGTGTCTATATCGCATTTGTAGAGCTTTGAAGCAACGTCTCTGCTCCTTCATGAAGCGTCGAGCCATGTCTTTATCGCGGAAGTTGTTGCTTCCATTCCTTCCTCCTTGATTGTTCCGTGCGTGTTCGCAGGCTGTCAACTGTCCCAACGTGACAATAGCACCCTTTCAAAGTCGGATTCGGTACCTTTGTTAGACAATGTACAACCTGTACAAAACAATAACTTATCTAAAACAATATTTGAAATTTTATAACAAATAGACAATTTTTATATATAGAATTGGTTAATGAGGCCACTTTTGTACTCTGTAACTTTATATATTGTATAGTTGATACCTTACCTGCTGTAAAATAATATATCTATTGTTAGATCGTGTCCAGTTGGTACTGTACTTTTTGACCAAAGTCAACGATGAATTCGCTGGAGGGTGCCGTGCAATGCGATCGTACTCTTGACTTGACTATGGTTTCCTATCAACTACAGTGCACTGCCGTAGCCTAAACAATCATATTAGACACGCTTGGGACAGCGAGGCCACTCGGTCGTGTCAATATTTCGTCCATGGACGAGCGACAGCGGTCGAATCCATTCTTTAATCAAGTAGACCCGACACTACACTGTACGCCGAGAGAGCACAGTCGTGTGATCGATTTCCATCCATGGATCACCGTCGTCCACGTACTACAGCATGAAGATTCCATTGCCGTCCAACTCACTTGAGAGAATTCGTCGACGACGATCTGCAAGAATCAATTTTCACAAGCCAACGTCTTGTCATTTTACAATTTCCTCTATCAAGAATCAATGGGCGCCCAAGAAAGCAAACACATCGGCGTGGTCCAGCTCCGATCGAGTCTTGACGGCGACTATGGCGTCGTCCAGAACGCACTCAAGGAGAAACAGACTGTCTTTGGGTTCTTTGGTCCATCGGCACACAGCACATTCCACACCAAACTTGCCGATGGATCGATCGTCCACAATGAAGCATGGCCAGTCGGCTTTGTGAAGCTCTTTGGACCCATTTTGCCGACGCTGGACGGACCTTTGTACAAAATCCGCGCGTCACTCTTGGCCCGAGCGCTCAATCCTGCCCAGTACATTGACGTCGTGCGGACTATTTTCCACGACGAGCACGCGGCATGGGCCGCCCACGGTGGCCAAATCCCGCTCGCGGCCAACTCGAAGCTCCTCGCACTGAAAATCTTCTCGGCAGTCGTCCTCGGCTTGGACGACGATGCGTTTCACCAGCCTGAAGTCGCGCCGTTGATTGCAAAATTCCAAGACGCGTTGCGTGACTCGACCAAAGTTGTCTCGGACGAGGCCAAGAGTCTCAAGAAGCGCATCGTCGATGCGCTTGTCCATCCCGCGATTGAATCGAGCCACGACCGCATCGCGCACGAATCCAACCAAACGCACAGATCGGCCGTCGACTTTTTAGTCGCGACCAAGCAATTGGAGCATGAAGTGTTGGAAGCCGAGCTTTTCTACCTCTTGGTCTTTACGTTGCCACGCTTGGAGCGCTTGTTGATCCACTCGATCTCGGCCTACCTTGCGTTTCCACACACCCGCAAGCTGCTCACGCAAGCCAAGGACGACTACGTTGCAAAGTACTCGACCCAAGAAGCTCGCTGGTCCAATTTGACCGACACGGGCTACATTCGTCAATTTGTCCAAGAAGTGACGCGGTATTACGTTGCTGGGAGCGCCACGTACGAATTTGGACGCACGACGAGAACGATCGAAGAACCTTTCCAGTATACCATTCCCAAAGGGAGCCTTGTCGTCGCTGGCATTGCGCAAGACTCGCCAGACCAAGGCGTCTTTGATCCGACTCGATTCGCTGCCGGCAATGCCACGAAACCGCTCGATTCCATCGACGCGGAATTGATTGACGTCGTCGGTGTCGGGGCATTTGTCTCCCTCTTGGACTTTGAATGGACCATGGCGAAGGGCCAAAATGTCTTGGATCCGACCAAAGGTCAGCTCCTGGCCGTTGGATTTAAATACCGCACGTCGACTGCATTCGATGCACCTGAAGCCAAGCCGTGGATGACATTGACGCTCGAAGGCGTGCCACAAGACGTCAGCAGTGTCGAAACGCTGCCAGCCTTCTTTTCAGACCGCCGCTTGGACTTTTGGACCCACTCGATGATCCAACTCGTGGCGGTGAGTTTGTCGACTCCAACGCGCTTGACGACGGCAGCGATTCACCCCCCCAAGCGAAAAGTTCCCCTGCGCAAAGTCCAGCCTGGCTCGGCCAAGATTTTAGTCCCCGTCGACGACGAAGACCTTGAAGGGGACAATTGGCTTTCGCTCCGCGCTCTGGCCGTCATGCGCAACGTGTGTCCGTTTGTCGACAACTTTGACGACGACTGGGCCCCCGGCGAGGACAAGGAAGAGTACGTGCGCTCCAAAGTCGGCGATCTCTTGCCCGTCAGTTTGGTCAACTGGAGCGACAAGTACTCGGACCGCGCGCTGAGTTTGCTTGCGTTTGCAGGCATGGGCCAGCATATTGTCACGAAATTGCCAGCGGCGCATGACGATGGGTCGTACTATGGCCTCCTCTTGAACTTTTTGGATTCGATCGAAGTCCGCCCTGGGTTTGCCAAGTACGGCGCCGACGCTTTCTTTGACAAGGCGGGCCAGATCGTCAAGATTGTCCGAGGCGGAGTCACGTATCGCCCCAACGACGACGCGTGGGAGTACGTGAAAGCGTGCTTCCGAGGCAGTTTACTCGTCAAAGTGACCGCGATCGACCACTTGCTCGGCGTCCACTGCACGGCGTCCAACTACTTGACAACCGCCAACCGCGAACAGCTCAGCCCAGACCATCCCATCCGTCGGCTCATCAAACCCTTCACGTTCCGCACGGTCGTTGTCAACCACGACGCCACGTGGACGCTTTTCACCGACCGCGGGTTTCTCCATCGAGCGACCGCCTTCACGAGCCGTGGATTTGACCAAACGTGGGAGTATGGCTTGACCCATTTCAAGTTTGAGACCATCCCCGAGCGCCTTGCCCGTCAAAACATTGACACGGTGGTCACGCCGTTTGCCCAAGACGGTCTCGACTTTTGGAATGTCCTCCATGCGTTCGTGAGCGACTACGTGGATTTGTACTTTGCCACGGACGCCGACGTGGTCGCGGACGCTGAACTTCGGGCGTTTTGGCAATTTTTGACCACGACGCCAGGCTGGCAACACCGACAACTGGGCTTGGCGTCGCTCAAAGACGTCATCACGCAAGGCTTCATGTGGGTCACGGCCTTGCACAACTACATTGGCGGCGTGGGTGAATACATCATGGACCCAGAGTTTTGTCCGTCCGCTTGGCTCGAAGGTGAAATCGGCAGTCGACCTGGTCCAGCCGTCCGCACGGCGATTATCCTCAGCGCGACGAATTTGACCATGCCGTCCATTTTGGAAGATTTCTCGCACATCATGCTCGACGACAAGGCCAAACAACTCTGCCACCGATTCTCCAACGACATGATGGCGCTCGCCGACATAATTCAAGCTCGCAACCGCGAGCGCGACCACCCGTTCACTAGCTTTGATCCAGCCACGGTCGAGCTCTCCGTCAGTTTTTAATCTACATCTTAATGAACTATCCTATGTATTTCACACTGCATGCTGCCAAAGCTACGATGGAGTGCAAAGGCAGAACTATCTCAGCTCTGAAACTTAGGCAAAATCAGCATAGCTGGGCCAAGTTCCTAGTGGCCTCGACGACAACTTCAAAGGTGCAGATGTCCAACGTGGATCGCAGCAGTTGCAGTAAGGAAGGGGGTCGAAACGTGGATCTCGGGGGCCGGCGACACTGGCGAGGCCTTAAAGGGGCTAGCGGGGGGGGGTTGCCCCTGATTGATGGCGAAAACAGGGGGGACGGAAGCCTAACTGGTGGGGAATCGCACGCTTCGGTTATTTCGTTGTTCCGTTCCTTCTTCGAGCTGATGGGGGAGTTGGGGAAGACGGCTTAGACGCAAGTTGCATGGGTGGTTATTGTCGATACAATATATTTTTGAAAAATAAATAATTGTTGTAGTTTAATCAATCCTCCATTGGTGAGTTTCAACAACCGTGGTCAAAACAATATCTTGTTTGCTTTGTTTAGAAAGATTTCTTGTATTACCCAAGTTGCACGACTGGCCTTGTCGTACTGTGACGATGTCGAAGGGACGATGATTAGGAATAAAGGAAACAATATATTTATTGGAAATAGTGAGGAATAAAATAATTGTTCTCGTCCAACGAATTGACGAAAACTACCATGCGATCGTTGCCAGCGCAGTGACGGCGAGGATCACGACAGCAAGGCCAGTGCTGGCTGCGATACCTCCAGAAGACGTTGGCGACGAGGGCGCGACCGTACCGTTTCACTTGCAACAAACACGTTCGACTTGATCGTGTCAAAGCTGAGCTGAGTTTCGTTGAACAGAACGTTGTTCTTGACCAAGTTTGCGCTGAGCGTGTTGTTGGTCACGTTGCCGTACATCATGTCTTGGAAACGAGCATCCGTTGTGTTCATCTTCTCGAGCGACGGCATGGCAACGCCGACTGTAACTTCCAAGAAGTCGGTGCTGTTGATAATGACCCCGCGGTAGGACAAGGTCACATTATCACGAACAATGCTGGCGTTCACAGGTTCCAACGACGTAGCCACGGCGCCAGCAAAGTCATACTGTGTGTCGTCCAAAGTGGATGCGTTGAGGCCTTGAATCAGCACGACGACAACCACCGAGTATTGGGTAGGGGGAGCTGGTGCGACGATTGTTTCATTTGTGCCATTGGCAGCGTTGCCGTTGGAGGGGGCAGCAACTTGTGGAAGAGGATATGGCGCCGCTTGGCACGAAAGCACACAGCGCGAAGGCTTGAGGAGATCTTGGGAGCATTGTTCATAGGCTGGCTGGTAGAACGCGTAGCACGACGAGCGAAGGCATCGGAGAAGACCGGGGTAGCAGTAGCAACCATCGCCATAAAAGTTGACGCATCGGTTGTAGTCGTAGTAGCAGTAGTCT
The DNA here is from genome assembly GCA_021527685.1 of Aphanomyces euteiches. Lineage (NCBI taxonomy): Eukaryota > Oomycota > Saprolegniomycetes > Saprolegniales > Verrucalvaceae > Aphanomyces > Aphanomyces euteiches. The sequence continues at coordinate 1,349,977 of JAJGMV010000280.1, forward strand.
TGATAGCATGCATTTGTTGTCCAGTAGACAGGACGAATGACAACCACAGGACGAGCAATGTAGACTGGATGATAGTACACTGGATGGTAAATGTACCCCACAGGTTGGACAACCACAGGACGCACGACGGTCGGTTGGACGTAAGCCACGGGCGCCACAGGACGGTATGGAATTGGCGAAGGTACACCGGCCGGCCGAGGAACTGGAGGGGATGGTGGGCTTCTAGCACCGTTGCCAGACGACGGACTCGCTGGCCCTGGCGCTGGCTTTGGGGCTGGAGCAGGAGCTGGTTTCGGTGCCGGAGCAGGTGCAGGCGCAGGCTTGGACCCACCTCCACTGCTTGGCTTTCCGCCACCACCCCCGCTGCTACCACCATGGCCACCGCCACCACCGCCATGACCACCACCACCGCCGCCGCCTCCTTTTGCCGGTCGCAATTGGCGCAAGTAATGAGCCATGGGGCTGCTAGCTTGTTGGACGGCTAGTTGGTCGGCAGTGTTGGCAGCCTCAAGGACAGGTGCAGCGAGCAAGACCAAGAGCACGAAGAGATAGCGCATGGTCAAAGAGAAACGAAAAATGAATCAAACGGCGGCTGTCAAGGACCGAATCTACATCCAAGGATGCAGGATCTCCCAAAAGTTTGCTTGGGTTGTCAGGGTCTAGGGTTCCTCCAGCCACCAATCAAGATCTTGCATATAATTTCACCAAACGTCAATTTGCAGCGCAAGTTTCAATGAAACCCAGGTAGGAGAAATTCACAACCAGCGACGAAGTTTTCAACTGCTCTACGATAGAGGGTTGAAAAGACAACCCTCGGGTTACTGGGAGCTCTCTAACTCTCTAAAATCAGCCCAAGACAGCGGGAAAATCGTCTCGTGTGCAATGTGACAAGTTCTCCTGAACCATCACTCCAAAATATTTCCAGCCGAAATGCTGGGCGATTGTCATTCCAAGCGTTGGACAGTGCCCCACTTGGACCTTTGGTGGGGTAACACAAGTGGAACGTCCCACTCGCATTCGTGTCAAAGCTTACCGTCGGGCCACCACATTCGAAACGACTCGAAGAAAATGAGGACCAGCGAATTTTAAGGGGGGGCTCGTCCGAGGGTTGAAATTCAGTGCATTTCCAGCTGTTGCCATTGGAATCCTTGTGCCAAGGGCCTTGGCACTTGCAGCTGGACATCCAAAGCATCTACGCGGGCTGTGTCTACGTATTTCTCTATTTCAAAGCAAGAACGGCCAGGATTGATAACAAGATAGCCACAGTTCATCCATTCCCCTCAAAATTCGTTGAACACTTTTCAAACTGAATATTTCCAAGAAATGCTCGCGGTTTAAGCACGCTTCCAACGCGCTACGAGAAGCAAACTGATTGACGCCGTCGCCGTTGCTCAGGGAAAGCGTGGATCGTGCCGAAAAAGTTTATCCAAACTGCATCCCCCATGGAGATTTCCCCGTTATCAATATATTGTTGACTACAATTACTGTATTTTTCAAAAATTATTGTTTGAAATATTGTGGAGGAGAGTCAGGAATATGATGCGATCCATTCTGAAAGCTCGATGGGCTGTGGCTCCCATGGCTGGCGCTGCGGCCACGTTCTTAAGCACCAAGCATGGTGGATCTCACTGCGACTCACCAGCGCGTAGCATTGAACGGCCGAAGCCCCGTGCAATCATGGCGAATCCAGGTTTTTCACTCAAATGATTCCATGTTGACCACAAGCTCGTAGATGAATTCGCTGCCAAGCTAGCTCAAATGGTTCGTGATGGCCCATCGCAATTGCTCTTGATTGCTGACTTTGACTATACGCTGTCGCCTTACTACAAGCCAAGCGGCGAACAAGCCCATTCATGCCATGGAATCGTTGATGCAAGTGGTCACCTTGGTCCAGACTTTCGTGCCAAAGCCAATGCTCTCTTTCAGCAGTTTTATCCGATCGAAATATCGCCTCTATTGACCCATGACGAGAAGGAGCCACACATGATTCAATGGTTCGCTATCCCTGCCTTCACATTGTAAAGATGGAATTTATAGGTGGGAGCGATCGCACAAGCTCATGATCGACTATGGTTTCAAGAAGCATTATATTGACGATGGCGTGGCTGCGGCAGACATTGCTCTGCGTGATGGTTTCCAGCCTCTTTTTGCATCCTTGGCCCAAGCACAAGTGCCAACTTTGATATTTTCGGCTGGACTGGCAGGTTGATTCACTGTGGAATGACCTCAAGTCATCCTGCTTTCGTAGATGTCATCCGTGCCGTCCTGACCAAGCATTGGGGTGCTGGCTTCTGGACTCCAAATGTCCACGTGATCTCCAACGTAATGCACTTCAATGCGTCTGGCAATCTCGTCGGCTTTCAAGACAAAGTCCGCCCTCACGTGACGACAAAAACTCTCACAATTTGGACGTAGTTGATTCACTGCCACAACAAAAATGCCGAGGTGATCCGAGACACGCCGTTTTGGGATGAATGCCACAGCCGTCGCAATGTCTTGCTGCTTGGAGACTCTGTACGTTGTTCTTTCGCATCTCGTTGGAAGGTCTATGGAATGGACTAGGTTGGAGATATTCAAATGACGCATGGGCTGGACGAAAAGCTCGTGCTTCGTGTTGGATTTTTGAACACGCATGTCGAGGAACGCTTGGAAGAGTACTTGCGCTTGTATGACGTTGTGATTGTCCATGACGGCACGCTCCACCTTGCGCATCTCCTCGTCGATCTCATCACCAACCAAAAGAACGAACCATCGGTCGTGTCTTAAGCTTTAGAGAATACAATTTTCAACTTGCAATGGGCCATAGAGCTCTTCCAACATGGCCAACGTGTCTTGCAAGATGGCATCGACTTGATCCAGTGGTGTGTATGCATCGCCTTGTGAAGTCGCGATTGTTATTAATCGGGGACGACAATCTACAAACAATTCAATGCTCTGTGGGCCTTGCTGACAAAACTAACCTGTACTGCTCAAGTATGCTCGTAATGAAGCGAGCATGGGCTTGACATTTGCATTGACATTCGCTGGTAAATCTACGCAAGGTCCAGCCCACTGCAGAAGCTCCATTTCTTCAGCATTGTAACGCTTCAGCATGCGAAAGAAGCCAAGAAACACGTTGTTCATGCTGGATGGATCATTGTACAGGTCAAGAATGGGCTTTGCCTACGTCCCAACGACTTCGTTGTCAAACATTGTGAAGAAAATGGCATTTGTTCCATACCCAATCTAGGAGTTGAGCTTCGTCGTCGGTAATTTCCCAAAGTTTGTCTTGAAATAATTCATCGACCCATCTAGACACAATGGCCAGGTAAGTTTTACCGACGATAATGAAAGCTCACTTGGTGAATTGCTGTTGCTGTGTGATCTGCTGATCATGGCTTAGCGTCGCTGGAATATTCTACATGTGAGTTAGATGGGCTGAGGAGGACAAAGCTGTACTTTAAATTGAAGATCGCTATAAATGCGCTGCAAGATGCGCGTGTCTTCTTGTCCACACGCTGCTTGAAAGGCTACACAAATTGAGCAACCTCGGAGTTTGTAAACTTTGTACCGTCGAGAAATGGATTCAATGTTGAAAAGTAGTCGAGACAAATATCCAACACAAATGGATCCGACGGTGGATTTGTTGGTGGCGCACACTCCAAGTCACACACACTGAAGCGAAGCAATCTACTCGACGTTTGAGCGTCTAGACGCTATGGAACAACAAGGTACTGTGGTTTGACCAAAGCTGACTCGTCAGCGTACATCGTTTCATCGACAAAATACACTTGACGACTCGAGACACACAATGCTCCTGTCATATATTCAGGGAATCACGACGGGATCGATCTCTACCTGTTTCAACGTGTTTGCCCACGTAAAAATTCTCGTCGCCAAGATGCATCTAGTCAGGTTCAGCATGGCGGCATCCACTGGAAGGAATATTCACACACACCTGTCGAGCCCACGCTGGTTTGATCCACATCAATGAGCTCATATGTCCAGCATACACTAACGGCATGAGGAACGAGGCAATCGCGCCATCACAGGCCTCTAATTCGTCGTAGAATTCATGCGGTGTGAATATAGAATCGGCTGGAATTGTCCTTGGAAATGCCATGTCTGGATGGGCATCAATATGGACGAGCGACCAATTTGAAAACGGCAGGAGCCGCTTTCTCATAGCCTACGTAGAGTGTCAAATGCTCAGCATGTGCAGTGTCCTTGTTGATCGATCCATACTTTGTGGATTGGCTCCAGGACATGGTGATGGTCGTCCACAACAATCGTCGGGATGGTACCCAACCCCATGTCGATGCTCAATTGGGGTTGAAGGGTTAAGGCGTGCAGGGTTAAGGGGTTGAAGGGGTTACAATAGTTCAATCACGTTGTTAACAAAATATCAAGCGGCTTGTGCCCTACACTTTGGTGTCATCCACAACATGGTAGACGTCTTGGTCGTGCCTCTCTTGTGCATTGTTGCCCTCGGCAGCTGCTGCTGTTGCTGCGGCGGCGGCAGCACCTTCGTCACTATCCTCTTGGGGTAGGCGTAAGACGCAGCACAAACAGAACCCCAGGACCAAAAGCAAGCCCCCTGCCAGGATAAACCAAGGCAGCAACACATACATGGACGAGAAAGAGTCCTCGAGACGAAATGCCAAGACAATAAATGGGCTCAAGAAGATCACCCAGCCGACTCCAATGCAAACAAGGCTCCGCCAGTCCACTTGGTCATCCTCTGCTAGTCGAGCTGCGGATTGAATGCCACGAATCTACACAACAATAGTGAATAACACCGAAGGGGAAAGAGTGGACGGACTGTTGACCAGAGGGAGAGCCCAATGGCAATCCAAACGGGGAGGAAAACGAGCCCCCAGCTTGACGACAATGTATCATCGACTTTGAGTCCAACCAGCACGGCAAAGATGAGCCGTAAGACTGTGTGCACGCTGCTGTAAACCACTGACGCAACCAGCTAAAAGAAATGACAAGGTGGAAGATAAAAAGTAGAGCGTACCCATGGAGTGGCATCGGGCATCGATGAGGCCAAAGTCCATCCAACGAGGATTTTTTCCACCAAGAGCAAGCTTTCCAAGACGAAGTAGGGCACCAAAACAGTCACGCAAGACCAATCTACAGTGCCTTGCAACTTCATTGCGATGAAGATTTGACAAGTGACGAAGAGCAGCGCCTTGAGCAGCATCAAACTACAATGGGAGGTTAATATCCAGCAATTGCAACAGGGGAACCTCTTAGAGAGAACACGAGTATAAGCAGTCGCCTTCGAGGAAGATGTGTCGTCGTTGTCTGAAGAATCGTCGTCTTTCGAGCCCAAGGAGCAACAAGCCGAGCACAAATAAAGCCCGTCAAAGATCCACACGGGAATAAATACTTGAATCCACGACCAGTCCACGGTATGATCGGCGCGGAGACATAAAAAGACTAGACAAAACATCGGTGAGATCATTTGTCCACCGTGGATGTGGTACTTGGCATCAAGAGAAGAAGGCAACAGATGAGCGCCACGCCGAGGAGAATCGTGCATTTCGAGCCTGAACCCATGGACGAAAGCGCACTGACGGCCGCGGCCATCATTTGTTCGGCATTCATTTCGCCAAATCCATTCATCATCTTGAGTCCTTCTTCGCCCGTCGCGTCGTAGATCTCTCGTTGGTGGGGATCGCTCAAGACGTCGTAGGCATGTTTCATCGTTGTAAATTCTTCCTGCGCTTCCGGAGAATTGCCACGTTTGTCCGGGTGGAGCTCAAGCGCCTTTTTCCGGTACGCTTTCTTGAGTTGTTCGGGCGTTGCGTCCGGCTGGACGCCCATGAGATCATAGAACTTGGTGTGCTGGACCATGATCCCGTCGATTGCCGCGACTGACAAAAAAATATTCTTGTAAAATTGGACATGTTACCTCAAAAGTCCATTTTATTTCTTTTTTCATCGAAAAAAATAGATTATATACAAATATTCTATTCCAATTTTCTTTTTTCATACTTTATCCATTTTATTTTCCATCTTGAACAGTACAGTCAAAATTGTGAGTAAAAAAAAAATGGAGGTCACTAAATTTACAGTATGATTTCTATGGACTGCAATTCAAGCCGATGACATCGTGGCAACGTCTCCTAGCGTGGAAAATAAATGCACCCATCAAGCTACAGTGTTTTGAAATTAACAAGAGAGCAGGATGAACCTTACAGATAGAACATGGATAAAAAAATCGTAAATACTGGAAATTCAGTTTGGATTTACAACTATTAAGAGGGAATTCCAAGTAGATTCGTTATTGAAGCGCAAATAGCGACGAAAAAGTGGTTCATCGTTATTTTGTTTATTCACCCCTCCCGTCTTAATGAGATGGACAAGTTGGCGGCACTGGACACTGCCGCCACGGACCACGCCTCCTCCTCCATGGACGTCATTCTGCCAGGACTTTAAAGCCAAAGGGCATTTGAACTAGCCAGCCATTGCGTTGGAGTCTACGTAGCTTGAATGAGTGAATTGTTCTCGTGATTTTTCGACTGTTTTCATCGAGAACGCCATGGAATTCCACCTGCGACGGTGGAGATGGCGGCGGCGATTTCATTGGAAATCCACCACGGGAACGACAGCGGCGGCATCGTTCACTGGGCAACTCGAAGCGTGGTCTTGTAGCAGCGAGATGACGATGGCCAGGTGGTTTTCGAGATCTTGGATGGCACTATTTTGTCCAAACTTGGCTTAGTTTGGGACTAAATTTGTCGTGGCTGACAAAATGCTCCACGTCCGTCGCGCCTGTCGTCTGCAGCGATGCTTTTCCTCGTCGTCTGTGGCCTCGACGGGCTACCAAGCGATTGGGTCGTTCCATACACCAAGCATTGACGACTTGTTCAATGAAGCCACGCCTCGGCCAGCGCCATTTCAAGTCCCGAGCGTGCCACCGTTGGCTGCATTTGGCCACGACGCCCGCGCGGCGTTCTTCCTCGACCCGACGTGGATTTTCCTCAACCACGGCGCATTCGGCTCGACATTGCGCCTCGCCATGCACACGGCGCAGCATTGGCGCGAATATGCCGAGGAGCAGCCGTTGAAATTCATCGACCGAGAGCTGTTCTACCACGCCGTCGATGCCATCAAGGCGCTCGCGGCGTTTGTCCACGTCGCTCCGACGGATCTCGTCTTGCTCCCCAACGCCACGGCAGGACTCAATTCTGTACGTCCTGTAGCCCAAACGGCCAGCTCAATCTGCATGGCGTAGGTGCTTGAATCCATGGCGGCGGCCATGAAGCCTGGCGACACCATCTACTGCTTGGACGTCGCGTATGGCGCTGTCAAGAAACTTTTGCACCACGTGTGCACGGAGCATGGGCTCAACTTGCACGTGGAGCCCTTGCCGTACTCGATGAGCCACGACGACGAGGCGATTCTAGAGCTCGTCTCGAGGACAATTCCATCGTCCTGCAGGTTTTTGTTTCCATAGCCGCTGGCTGTCGTAACGGACAAATGTGTAGGCTTGTCGTGATGGACCACATCACGTCCAACACTGCGGCGCTGCTTCCCGCTCAACGTTTGGTCGACTTGTGCCATGCCAAGCAGATTCCAGTGCTCATTGACGGCGCCCATGGACTTTTAAACCTCGACTTGAACGTGGATGCGATCGGCGCCGATTTCTACGTGGGCAATTGCCACAAATGGCTCTGCTCGACCAAAGGCGCCGCGTTTCTCCACGTCCAGCCACAGCATCAAGCGACGATTCGACCACGGATTCAGTCGCATGGGATGGAACAAGGCTTTCAATCGCGATTTCTATGGACGGGCTTGCAAGACTACAGCGCATGGCTGACGTTGCCGACCGTCTTGTCGTTCTGGCAAAACCAAGCCCCCGCCGTGCGCAAGTACATTCACAGCACAGTCGACCAAGCCGCTTCATCTTTAATGGAGCACTGGCATCTCCACGAGGTACTTTCTTCTTCTTTTCAAGCGTCTTTGACGGTGAAATACTTGACAGACGCATGAATTGCCGCGGCATAAATTCCACGCAATGCGACTCGTGCCGCTCCCTCCGTCCGTGTTTGGGCTTGAAAAAGACGCGCAAAAGACATCCGCCGATGCGAAATACATTCAAGATCGTCTCCACGATGCATTCCACGTCGAAGTGCCCGTGAAATGCATCGACGGACGGCTCTACTTGCGACTGTCCGCCCATGTCTACAATGCTTTGGACGATTATGCCTACCTTGGTCATATTATCCACGCATAGCGAACCGACACAAAAAAAGAAGCCATAAGGGGAAAAGATCGCATTTTCATGTTGCCTGGCCTTTTCGTCGTCGTGGCGACGCTCGTTGTGGCTCAATGGCAGCCTTTCAGCGCTCCTCGTGAGCTTGTGATCACCCGAGAGGCATGCCAAGTCGACTCCATCGCTGCCAGAGTCCACTGGCCAGCTGTCGAGTACGTAGACCTTGGCTGACACAATCGAGAGCGCTCACACTCGAGTCTAGTGGACCGATTACAGCTTACGAAGTGCAGTACAGGCCCGTCGGTGGCCCCAAGGCGACAGAGTGGATCGTCTGGTCAAACACGCTGTCGGGCAGACCGTCGGGGACTTCCATCCCGACGTGGGAAGTCCAGACAATCCAAACGCGGTCTGTCGATGGCGTGACGCCCATCTCGGGGGGATTCTACAGAGTCACGAGCTCGTACAAGAGCGTTCTGGACGTCGACACGCGCACGGGTGAGCACGAAATCTCTCTTTCTCTCTAAGTGGTGGAGCGCAGGCCTTGCAGTGTCGCCGCTGATTGCATTTGACGCAACCACACAAGACGTCGAAGCGGCGCTCGAAGCCATTCATGACTTGGTCGACGTCAAAGTCACGCGAGACGGACCAGACGCACTGGGAGGCTACAAATGGCGCATTGAATTCCACGAAGTAGATCCACGACCCATGCTGGGGATTCACACGGCCGCCATCCCAAACGGATTGGTGTCCATCGTCCAGATGAAAGAACCGACAAAGGTTTGCACTGCCGCTTGCTCGGCTGTCGTGTCCAACTTGGTCTCTCGGACTTCCTACGTCTTTCGAGTACGAGCTGGAAGCGTAAGAAGACGTTGACAAGAAGCGATGGATTGAGTTTGGTCGTAGGAAACCACGTGGGGGCCATGGAGTTCGGCGTCCAACGTGTATGAAACGTGCAATATCGGTACATTTTCTAGTGCAAAATCCTTTGGGCTCATATTCAACTCGACAGCGGTTCCTGCGGCGCCGACGCAGCTCACTCTACTCAGCACAACGCGATCGGCGATCACAATCCAATGGACCGCGCTCGCCAAGCCCACGGCGTTCAAGGTGCAATATCGTTGTGGGCCAGAGATTCTGTGGAGTTTGACGCAAGTGACGACGTTCTTTGTGACTGTCCACGACTTGCGGCCGAATACGCAATGCCAGTAGAGTGTCCGCGCTTGTATTGACGCTCATGGCATGCTTAGATTCCGCGTCTCGGCATGGAATGAAGTCGGCGACGGGCCATGGAGTCATGTCTTCGTGGCCAGATCCAACCCAGGGCCTCCAGAACCCCCCGAGAGTTTGGTGTTTTCAGTCGTCAATGCTACAATGCTGCGGCTAACATGGACGCCTCCTTTGTAAGTGTATTCTACTGAAAGGGGAAAGAGTCAAAATTCGAGCTTAGAGACGACGGCGGACGATCTATCCAAGCGTACAATGTCAAGATTAAAGCTTTGGACACTGTGGGGGAATGGATTGAGCTGCCTGTACGTCAAAACCTTTTCAGCTGTCGAAGAGCTCAAAGACGTCGTTGCATTAGCCGACGTTGGATCTCCAAGTCGACTGGCCGCCACTTGCGCCTTATCGACGGTATGGCGCCAGAGTCGCGGCGACAAACGCAATAGGGCAAAGCAATTGGAAGCTCAGCAATATTATCCGCAGTGATATGGTCCGCGTGGTGCCAACAGTATCGCCGGAAGAGTCGTCGCCAAAGGAAATCTACCTCGTAGCAGCATCCCAAGCCAGTGCTGCAAACCGAGAGGACAAATATTACATGGGAGGCACGGCAAATGGTGGTCAACGCGGCAAAGACGGCCAGGTATGTCGATTGCATTTGCGTGGTTTGATTGAATTTGCAGCCTGGCGTTGTCTTTCTTCGACTCTTTGGTTTGGACGGTCGAATTCTCAACGAAGAAACCATGTTTTACCACCAGCGACGACAGGTCCAAGCTTGGTTTGGACCTCGTTGTAACAATCTTCATTGTAGAACTATACGATTCCAGCTACGGCAGCGTACGATCGCGCTGTGGCGGATTTGTACGCCTGGGGTGGAGGCGGAGGTAGTGCGAGCCTCGGGACCGACGAATGGGCGGCTGGAGGGGGCGGGGGATTTACGAGAGCATCGTTTCCCATCTACCGAAACGATGTGTTTGAGATCAATGTGGGTGGAGGGGGCTTGGGAACGCTCAACGGAGGCTATGGAGGCTATGGAGGCGGTGGATCCGGTGGCCCTGGGGATTTTCCAGGTGCTGGTGGTGGCGGGGCAACCTCCATCAGGCTGCTTCGAGCTGGACAGTGGTCTTTGATATTAGTCGCTCCTGGAGGCGGTGGTGGCGGCGCGACTGCCGTCTGCTGCTCCTCTGGAGGAGGTGGCGGTGGTGTCAATGGCACCGCTGGCACGGCCCCTACCGCATCTCAAATTGATTTACCACTGGAAATGACGATCCGCGATGAGTTTCACTCAAGATTCGAGTTTGGCGACACGAGGGATTTCACAGGACGGTCTGCTTACGACCAGGTTGATCTTTAGAGCTGACTTTGCACTGATCCTCCGTCGTAGAACCTCGGCTATGGCTTTGCGCGCTATGCGGACTACACGACACTAGCTAGTGGTGGCGGCGGTGGCTCGAATACGTCTGGTGGTCCAGCTGGAACTCAAAGTTCATATCGCTACGGGGCGAATCGAGGTATATAAATTGCGTCGTTTTCTTCGCAAACTTTGAATTTGTCGTAGGACCATCCAACGGAGTGAGTGGACTCGGTGGCGTTGGTGGCGAGGGAATGAAAGGTGGCGGTGGAGGTGGCGGTGGATATTTTGGAGGAGGCGGAGGCGGTGGTGGCCTTGAAGGTGCCGGTGGTGGGGGTGGCAGTGGCTTCGTTTTATCATCCGCGGTAGCCGTTCCAGTACAATTGCCAGTGGTGGCTGTCGTACCCGACCAAGTGACAGTAACTCCAAGGGAATCAACGCTACTTGTGCAATGGAAAAAGCCCACAAGAGGTAGACAAAAGTCATTTTATGCTCGGATAAATTGGCGTTTATGTAGACTTTGACGATTTGATCGTTGGATACGCCGTGGAACTTGTCGTTGGAAGAGAAAACTTGGACTTCAAGCAGGTAAGACGCTATTACAACTGCTGCAGGGGCTAAGTTAGTCTATAGCTGGGCGTGACCACTCAACTGAGCTTTGTTATCGATTCCCTCGAGCCTGCGACTGAATATTCCGTCCGAGTCAAGCTCATTTCGCAGTACAATAAAGGTAGCTATGCTCCTCGTGTCGTTGTGACGACGCTGGCGATGCCTGAAAACTCGTGGCGATTTATTCCACCGCTGCAATTGATGCAGTCCAACGTCGGCATGGGATTTCGCCATGTTGACGGCCCGGTGGTGTCTCCATCGCCCAGACGTGGCCATAGCATGGTCGTCATTGGCGATTACCATTATCTTTTCGGCGGGTAGAGACTCGATCGAGTTGATTTGCTTCAAGCTAGCCTAGGTTTGGCCCTGGGTATCCATGTCAGCGCGGCACAAGCGATGTTTGTTTCGCCTCCAGTCGTGAAAACAACGAACTATGGCGATACCATCCCAAGACGCAAACTTGGTAAAGCCCGTCAGTGTGAACGAATGAGCCCATCGACGTAGGCTCCAAATTGCAGCCACAGGGGGACCGTCACCTCGTGAAAAGCACACTGCGTCAGTTGTTGGAGGCAAAATGCTTGTCTTTGGCGGACGTCAGCTCCAACAAGGCTCGTTCAACGACGTCTGGCAGCTTGACGTAGGCATGCCAGTCAATATTACGTCGACTCTGACAAGCTCCAACGTCGCGCTCAACGATGGCCAAGACACTTGGACGACAGCCATGGCGGCCACCGATCCGTCGAAGCAATGCACGAAATCACTTCAAATCGTGGTGAATTTAAACCACGACTGCCTCAACACGCTCGAAATCTTTCTCTACGGTCCAGGGCCGTCGTCAGCTCCCTCTATTCAGCAAGATCGTATCACTGGCAGCGCTGCCGCGTCCGACAAGACGTGGTCCATTGACAATGGACAAGGAGTTGGCGCTGGACGAATTACAGAAACATTCCCGACAACACGGTGAGGATTATTCACCTCCGCAAATATTTCAAATTCCATTGTAGCGGCCACCGAGCTCAATTGTTTGGCATGGCAAATACATCCACAGTCTGTCTATCAGGGGCTCAAACGCTCACGTTCGACATGACGTCGTCGTTGGAGCCGCTGGAAAAGTTTATTCACATTCCCCCTGATGGCATTTGGACCCTCCAGGTACGCCAGATAAAGTGGTGACAAAGTCTCAAGTGCTTTTTAGATTCACGATCGAGAAAAGGAAGGTCTCCAAGGAGTCCTCTTGTCATGGCAAATCCAATGGACTGTGGTAAATTCCCCATCGATCCAGGCAACCAAATTGTCGTGCTTTTGGTATGTTAGGAAGCGTGTACTCCAATCTATCAATGGACGGATGTGACAAGCTCCATTCAAGGCACACCGCCGTCTCCACGATACCAGCACTCGTCAATCGTCGTGGGCAATAGTTTGTTTGTCTTTGGCGGGAAAGACGCCGTGGAATACCAAGATTTGTATCGTCTCGACTACGTTCCCGGCGCTGCCAGTACGTTTGAACCAAATTTATTCTCTCGATATAATCTCGGCGGTGTTAGACAATGCATGGACAACGCTGCAGCCTGTCGGTCTGTCCATCTTGCAACGTCGATACGGCCAGCTTTTTATCCTCTCCGAGTATGAAATCCTCTTGCCAACAATGGGGCTCCACTCTGATACCTTTGACGATGCCACAGCTTTTGTCGAGCTACAAAAACAGTCTTTGATTCATTCCACGGTCGCTCCGGCGGCTATCAATATTGCAAACGCAAGCTCGGCGCCAAGCCAGAGATATTTTGCAGCAGCGACGTGGTGGAACTCGAAACTGCTCCTCTTTGGCGGGTACATTCATATCGTCTTAAGGATTCACGATCTTTCTTGGGATAGCCAAGACAACAGTGCATATCTAGACGACTTGTGGGAGCTCACAATTGCGCCTTCTACGATGCGTCCTGCGTTGGTTCCGGCACAAATATGCCCGTGGATGTTTACGACGCGACAACGTGAATGGCTCGCCTCTTGCGGCTCCACGACGAATTTAAACAGCCAGCCATGCTCGCTTTCCACGATTTTGCTCGCCGCGTGGTGTCAGCAAACGTATCAAACAGTTCATAATCTTTATTAACCCGACAATATCCACTTAGAAATATTGTCATTGCGACAAAACTTTGATAAATACTTTCTTGGCGATTTCAAGACCTCCTTGTAGCCTCTAGGTCAGTCGTCAGTAGTCTTTTCCAAGGGATAAATGGTTGTGAAAGTGGCTCTAAAGTCTAACGACGGCTACATCTCCAACTAATCGATCCAACGTTGGAGGTAACTGAGACAACGAGCGAGTCCTCCTTGGAGCTTTCATGTTCCACTGGCAACTTGCCTTCCCGAGAGCGCAAAGTCAACGGAATTCCACCCGATTCAGTACAGCTATCGGGCCAAATTGACGGCTCAATAGAAGGCGATGTTCTGTGCGCTGGTTGACAAAGTTCGTCAGCGTTATACGACTATTGTGTGAATTTGTTTTACAATTAGATCAATCACTACCTTGCCTTCCATCGTTAAAGAGAGCCATGTATTCTTCTCGCGTTGGAAACACGTTGAATTTGGCAAAGTACGCCAAGACTGCATGAATTTGATCGGCGGGGGCGCCTTCTAGCAACGGCACAATTAATGACAAGGTCTTTCCATTTGGAGCGATGGAAGGACTTGCTGTGAGTTTGGCAAAGAGTTGTTTGGCCAAACCGCCGTCGCCTATAAGTTGTTGATGGCGTTTCAAACACGAATGTGTACCTGCTTCTAGGCACCAGAAGAGGCCGAAATGATACATTTGCCGCGTCATATTTCCAGCCATGAGGGTCCTAATGCTCGGTTGGACAAGTTCTGGCGCTTCTTCGTTCACAACGACTTGCAACGACGGCCAAGAGGCTTCCATCGATGGCTGGATCAAGTTGGCCTCGACCATATCCAAGTAGAGCTTGGAGAATTCCAAGGCAGGAAGGCTAGCCACATTGGCTTTGAGAAATGCCGTCGTGAAGCACCACGTGTCAGGCAGAGCGATCGAGTGTTTGAGACAAAAGCTCAGCATGGCTTTGACATGATCGAGTTTGGTTGCCCATTCAGCTTGTGGAGCGCCGAATGATGAATATACGAGGAGCTTGATGCAGCTGGGAAGGATGGACGCGTTGCAAGCTTGAACAGTTTCAAGCAACGTCTCAATGTTTGTTTTGGCGGCGTTGCGAAACATGACATAGTCCGTCACGAGGTATTGAGCATTGCGCAGTCCTTTGAGCTCTTCAGGAGGACGATCAGCCATGTCTCGGAGAAGTTGGAGCAACTACATGTGAGAAACAATCAGCGATGGCGGGATTGACGCATAGACTCACAGGTTTGTTGAGTTCACTCGGGGGAATCATCAGATCTTCGAGACCTTCAAACAGGCGAATCGCACCGCGGTAATTTTTACTTCCCAGACATCCTCTCAGCGCTTCAAGGCGAAGTCGCGGAGCAAATGCGTTCGGATGTGCGGCCATGACAAAGGCAAACGCATTGATATGGAGCTTGCTTTCTCGCACGGCGGCGTGGTAGATCTGGTCAAAGTCGAGCGGGATCGACTCTTTTGTCACATGCTCGACGAGCTTGGCGGCTTCTTCTTTGTGTCGATCTCGCACGAGCTGCATCAACTTGGTCGCAAAGTCATCCGCCGAGCTGGGCAAACCAGTCGGCTGGCTCGCAGCTGTCGTCGGCGCCGTCGATGCAGTAGACGAAGAAGGACGGAAATCACTGTTTCTGTCCATCTGAAGCGCAGTGAGCGTCGATTTCTGCGCCGCATGGGGCCAAATTCGTCGCAGACATCGGGCGCTGACCAACATGGTGGATGAAATCCTTGGCTCTGATGCAAATTCAGAGGTTTTCTATATCCGGAGGATTCATTATCCGGATAAACGACAGCAACGTGTTTATACTCCAGAGGAAACACTAGCAACTCGAACTCAGCAACAACGGTGGGAAGTATGTCGAAGCCATGGATCTCAGACAATTCTCTCCTTAATTGCAAACCATTTAAGGTATGTCTGTTGTCGTAAAGCGGCCTACCTGGCTAAATATTAGATATATTTCTTCTCATAGACTAAAGATAACCTGTAAGAATGAATACAATTGAGGAATTATTCTTAAACTTTATATGTTTCACGATTGTAACTGTGGTTGTGAGTATAACTTAACTCTTGTTAGAGCACACTGCAAACACTAGAAAGAGACTAAGACAGTTTGATATATACTCTGGTGCTCAGCAGAGTTGGTACAAATTCGGCTCCATTGAGAAAATATGTGCTTTGTCATCAAAACCTCTAATAAATTATACTCAGACAAATTGGCCTTGCCATAAACTTATGGACTTATCCTAGTATACTGGATATTTCTATTGCTGCAATTATTGACAACATGAAGCAATTTGAGAAATGAAGCGAGATGACGACGCTCTGCGCCCATTTCAACAGGGAAAGCTGCAGTCAAAGCATGACAATTCACTCTTGACAACACTCCCCAGGCTTATAGCTAGCTTGGGGATATCTCAATGGCAAGCGTTCTTTTCGGTATGCTGTTAAATCTTACGCCTTATCCTTGAACTTTGAAAGCAGTTTGAGGTCCAATTGGGGGGCTGCAGATGGGGGAAACGTGTGGGGAATGACATGGAGACAACGAATCATATTGGAACTTAAAAGGTGATTTGATTTTGACAGGGGGACTTCTTGATCCAATTTCTGTACTTCTTGAGGCCGTTTGCAATCACGCCTTGATGGATTTGAGCTTCAGGCGAGAGGCGAGCTGCTTCACAGGGCGACAACGTGTCTGGTGTGGCATCTTCGCCCACGCCCCCAATAAACGGCTGGATGCCCTGGGGATCCTGGCCAGAAATGTCCGAAATCCACAGGCATTCAATGATGAACGACACGCGGAGAGTCTTGTCTTCGTTGTCGTCGCCCTTGCCAAGACGGTCACTCACGTAGGTCGATAGCTTTTTTGCAATGGTTGCCATGCAATTTTCAGAGCGTGCGCGGGCGATTTGGATCTGCTTTTGAAACGATTTCTTCTCCCCAAGACGCCGCGACGAATTGGTGCGATTGACGACACATTTGTACATGTTGGCCTTCAAATTCGTCAAGAGTCCATTGAAATCATACGTGTAGCTCAATCCCGTGCCAATGTTGGACGCACTCACGTATTCCCAATACCGCGTCGGGAGTTTCTGAAAGATTGGGCCCAAGATTGTGTGGTTGACCGCATCGATATAAAAGTCCTTGCTCAAAGTGTAATTCCTTGGCAGTCGATGCGTGATACTCGAGAGCACATTCGGGGGCTCATACAATGGCTTGGACACCGATCCATTCACAAAGAGCCAAGCGTTGGACGTGTTCTTCTTCGTCTCCACCGACGGGAATTCACCGATGTAGCAATTGATGTAGATTTGAAGCATGAGGTCCAATGTGGCACTAATCAACGTCTTAGCCTTTCAAAAATGGGGGACGGTGGTCGTACTGGAGGGGGAAGAAGAGAACTTCGCCAATGGTCCGATTGTTGGCCATCATCGCCCCGAGAGCGAGGTGCATGTTGTCTACAAAACATCGTTGGAGCTAATCGGCTTGAAATAATTTCACGTACTGTGCATGCCGGATTTCAGGAACGACGTAAAGTTTTGAAAGTTGGTTGCAATGTTGAGCGCTTGGGCGGCAGCAAAATAGCCAAAGCCTGATGGAAAGCTTCGCCGCCAGTTGGAACGGATGAAAAACTTGGAGCAGGTCGTGCTGGACTCGCAAAAGTGGTTGGCCGGCGACGAATTGACTTTGTTGCCAACTGTCGAGTTGCCGTCGATGACGAGAGACCCCACGGGACCTTTGTAGCCACCCAAGTCGGACAAAATCGGCGCACAGTCCAAAGTCGTACAGTTTGACGACGTTTGGGTGGATGCAAAGTCGGCAAATGCGTCCCAGTACGGAATTGTGACGGACGCGTACTTGGGACCCAAGCTGCGGAGCATCGTTTCATACGCGAGGAGGATCTTGCGGTTCCAGTAGGCCCATCCTGTCGTCAAGTAGTACTCGCAGTAAGTCTGTTGGTCTTCCAAGAGCTGCGTAAAGTAATAATGATAGCCTCTGTCCATCGCGAGTTGCACGGCTTCAATGTAGAGTTCTTGGTCATCGTCGTCCATGTTGACCCACGACGAGCGGACTTTTGGCGCTGGTGCCTTGGACGCGGTGAGACTGAGCTGGATATTCACCGAGACAAGGCCATCGATCGGGTCACCCACCGTGATGTCTTTGCTACGAATCGCGACGACACAGAGGACCAAACATGAGCAAATACTCTTGAGAAGAGTTGTCGCCATCATCCAGCTAGATGGGGAATAAGCTCGTCAACGAAAACACAGTCCGGAAGCTATATGCAACAACAATCACGGCAGCTTTCTCCATTTCAATCTCGTCATGCATGAGACGGAGATGGATTTTGTTGAGCGCACAAACGCTGTCGACCATTGGACACGGAACAATCAGCGGGCGAGATCTTGTAAGTCACGGCCGGGTCATCTTCCAGAAGCGAGATTCCATCCGAGATCGTCGGCTAGCCTCTGAGGTCCATCTCGTCGACACACGTGCGCGTGAAGAAACGATCCACGTGCTCGTCACGTAATAAATTGATGGACATTTGGAGCCGTCCTCTCGGCAGATAAACGATCTGACCATTGGAGACTACAACTGGCACCGGTAATTAGACAATTTCCAAGCAAATGGAGCCATGAGATCGCCTTGTTCACGGACTTGTTGAAAAGGAAGAAGAGCAAGATCAAAGCGCAAAGGGAGCAAACGACCGTCCGTCCTTGTAGTTCTAGCAGCTCCAACGTAATGCTACCGTGTGGCTAGGACGTTTAGACGGTGGAGCGAGCCCGTTTCGTACCGGGGGCATCTGTACGAAGCATCGTGTTGGATGTGCAGAGCGCTTGCATATCCTGGCCACACGGATTACATATGACTCGAGCGTTGGACTTGGACAACAGTGCGATTTGCACGACTTGGCAGTAGTGCGTGTGTGGGGAATCCCTATCTTCACGGATGGGTGTCATCGACTTGCAAAGGACATACACTGGCCATGCACCATGATCTTCCATGCTTGGCGTTGGTGTTTTCCTCCACGGAAGCCGTAGCAGCCATCCAAAATTCCAGCGGACTCGACAGAGCTCATTTTGGTCTGCTGGGCGTTCGTCTTTGGTGCAATACTGCCGCAGTCTTGAGCTGCCATCAGGTTCCATGGATTGTGGAGGAGACTTGATGGAACATTTGTCAACGTAAAGGCGCAATCCTTAGCGTGGCCGCCCCTTGGGAGACGTGTGTAGCTCGTCGCTTTCGATATATTTGCCGTGCAACCGCGTAACTAAACAGTTGGAGAATGCTTTCACGTCACCTTCATCGCTTCGTTCGCCCCCCCCCGTCGACAAGAGCGTCATCCTTGAAAACTTTTAAATGTTCCAGCATGTCCTCAAGAGGGCGTGAGCTATCAAGATGTCAGATCTTTTGTCATCTTTTCAACTTTACAATGCTTCTAGCCATGGAGGACGACGGACGACGGTCTTCACTTGGACGCCAAAGTCTCGACGAGGTGAGGAAACGCGTCCAAGAAAGCCGCAGACGCGCGACGGTTCGTTTCGAGGAAACCTTGACGCAATGCTTCTTGCTTCTCAGCAGATGATCCTTGCTTGGTCAAACTCATCGTGAGCGCGTTGTACACGACGAGAATGACGAACTGGTTGACAAGGCAGAGGCGATACATGTGCCAGATATCGTCCAGCGACACATCGGACGTGTTCAATGCTTTGAAATAAGCTCCCATGGCTTCGCATTCAACGGCGCGGCGGACATTTGTGGTGACGCCGACGATGAAGAAGAAAGCAACGTCCCGCAATGGATTGCTAGCGCCTGATGTCGCCCAGTCCACGAGCCATATTTTATCGTCTGACGATGCATCTAGAGCGAGTTTAGCGTCAAGCGGGGGCTGGGAGATGTTTGTTCTTACCGAAAAGCATGTTGGCGACGTGGAAATCACCATGGAGGAGACTCTTGTGCTCCCATGTCTCGACGGTGTTGTGGATAAAGGTCAAGACTTGGCCAAGACACAATTGTTCACAGAGAGGAGCGACCTTTGCAGCTAGCGAGGCGTCGTTCAATTCGTCCAAGAAGGGCTGGAACAATGACGCGAACTGTGTTTGCTTGGCTTCCGCCGACAAATTGACGCCAATGCCTGGAATCTGAGCTAATTGCGGAAACGATTGACCTAGTCAGAACGCAATGAGAGGGAAGGCCAAGAGATGAAGCACTTACCCCAGTAGTGGCCGTGCATCCGTCCTAAAGTGCGCAAGACGGGTACAACGCGTTCCGCGGGACAGCCATCTTTACTGGCATATCGGACAACATGGTCGACTCGATCGAGGACGACAATCTCTGACGATGCATGGATCAAGGTCGGCAGCAAGAAGGGAATGCCGTCGTGCTTTGTTTGGGTATAGAATGCCGTCTCGACGGAAAACATGGAATGGAGGAACGGGAATTCCGGCCGAGGACATTTCGCCACGAGGACGCGCAACGGTCGGTCCTCAAAGCTCACCGTGACTTGGAAAACGCGCGAGAGCACTCCGACGTCCATGTCGTCCACTTGGATCGCCATCGCGTCCTCAAAGACGCCGCGGACCGTCGACTTGACAAGCGCTTCTTCCATCTTTGGCAAAATGAAAAATGACGACCAACATTCATTTTTCCAGTGAAATCGACAAAAGATCGCAACAGGTCCACACTTTGGTCAAGTCGTTCGTGGCCACTCCAGCGTGGCTTTCAGTTCTACGACGTCAAAACACTTGCTCAAGGCGTCTAGATGCCGTCACTAGTGGTCTCGCAGCGACTTTACACCGCTTGCTGATGGTTTTGTCATGGCGTCCTATGTTTCGAAGCACGACAACCGCTGCAACAGATTGTGGAGCCGATTCCGACAAGCTTTTCAGAGCCAACGTTGTCCATTCGCATTGGAATTCCGCCGCTTGGAGCTGCTTGAAGACATGCTCAAGCTCAGGCAATCATCTTGCAGCAAACATGGCGGCGAGAACTACGTAGCAATTCAACACACCATGCATTTAGATTGGATTGGCAGTCAAGAATGGCCGATTTTATCGTTAGAATGCACTGTTGGGGCCTTGCGTGATGGAAGGACATTGCGGAATGAGCGCCGTGTTGGCAATCGGGCACTGGATTTGCGTTGTAAAGTCTGCGTTTGCGTTGGCGGGCGAGTTGGCGTTGGCGGCGTAATACCCAGCTTGGACGACGAGCGGATTCGCCGCGCCAAGCGGGCAGTAGACGGTCGAGTCGCCGCATTCTCGTTGCGTCGGGCTGGAGGCGCCCGCTGTGCACCAAAAGCCAGGCTGGCATGGCAGGCATTGCTGGCCATTCGTTGTATACGTCCCTGTTGCCAAGTCAAGCGGCTTTGTCGAGAGCCTCCCAACCTGCAGGACATGGTTGTCCTTGGGGGGAAATTGTCCCCCGGGGACAGATCGAGCCAGGATTACAACGTCCAGAGCACGCAGACGAGGCCAACCCCGTCGTGTTGCCAAACGTTCCCGTCGGGCAAAGATGCGCCACGCCTTGCACGCAGTACGACCCGAGCGGACAAATCTGCTGGCTCACACGCAGGCGAGCGTCGTCCGTCGACAAGACCGTCCAGAAACCGTCCGTGACAACCGTTGGCGTCGACGACCCCGTCGGGCAATACACGCTCGGATCCAAGCATGGATTGTTTGCATACGTTGGCGATCCCTCAGGGCTACAATCGACAACGTTTAGCTTTCAATGGACACCAAACGTCGTGTCTCGTGCCAGTAATAACCACTGGGGCAAGGAGCAGTACACGCAGACGACGCCAGCGCGGCGGAGGAACCAAAAGTACCTAATGAATGGACGAGAATGAGTGGACGTGAGGTGGAATTTACCAGCAGGACAGTGAAATTTCAAGCCATTGAGGCAGTAAGTACCAGGCTCGCACGCTTCTTGGCTCACTCGCGTCGTCAGCGACTTGGTTGCCCACTGCTGCCCTACGATAGCAGCGCCGTGAAGCGTCGTTCGTGCTGAGAGCTTGGACGCTTGCCTGGCAAGTACAAAGTCGCGTCGATGGAATTCAATGACGCGGTGACGATCGTGTAATATCCAGCCGAGACGGCGGTGGGCATGGAAGAGCCTTGCGGGCAGTAGACGCTGCTAGAGCCACAAGGAATCGGAGCCAACGTGCCTGCATGGCTCGTGTGAGAGCTCGAACGAACGGGGGGGGGCGCTACCGAGGGGGCAGTAATACCCTGCGGCGCAGAGGGGAAGAACGCATGACGTGGCGGAACATTCGAGAGAGCATTCCTTACGACTGAGACCCGTCGCGTTGCCAAAGAGCCCAGCGGGGCATGGCTCGGGGGCGATTGTTCCGCTTCGACTGTAGACCATCGCAGCGATTTATTTCGCCAGGGGGGAAGCTAGACGTACCAGAAAGATCCAAGTGGACATGGAGCGGAACATGCACTTGTATTCAGGCCAGACGTGGCTCCAAAGACGCCAGGAGGACACGGCGTTGGCATCGCAGACGCCAATGGACAATACGAGCCTTCCTTGGCTTTAAACAGACGCCACGACGCGGTCAAAGTACCTGGCGGACATAATCCCGAGCAATCGCTCGTCTGGAGTCCAACCGTTTGACCAAACGTGCCCGGCGGACAGGCATATCGAATGCCGCGGAGGCAGTAATAGCCACGATCGCAGGGGAGCTGGGCAGCCGCCGCTTGGTACGCCGAGAGGTCGAGCGAGTCGTCAAGTCCTAGGCGGGCTAGAGAACTTGCGGTGGTGTAATACCCAGGAGCGACGACTTGGCGGACGGGCGCCCCCGACGGGCAAAAGTACGTTGGGGGACCGCATTCCTGTGGCGTCGACGACGTGGATCCTAGCTAACGCTGCCGTCAACGTACGTAGCAAGAGAGAGGATCGCACTGGACAATAGAAACCAGCAGTGCACGGGCCAGAGCAGTTGGAAGTCGTTAGACCTGGCGACGATCCAAATGTACCAGCTACAAAGTCGCCCCTCAAGGGGGGAAGGCGGGCGGCGGTCGTACCTGGACAGAGGAGACATTTGGCCAACGTTGCATTCAAGTAGGAGCCCTTGGGGCAGAGAATTCCACCAGCTATCGACGGGGCAAGGACTGCCACGACGATGAGTTTGCGCATGGCCTTTTGTGTAACGCCAGGATGAAACTGCCATTCGATTGAGCGGTCATGGAATGCTATGCGTCGTCGAGCGCCGTCAACGCGGCGCCAAATCGCCACCAATTCAGCAACGAATTGCGCCTTTTAAAGCGACGACTGGAGCAGAAACGACAAGCCTCGACAGCTTCGACGTCACCAGCCAGCGAGGAACTCGTCTCGAGTCCTAGTTCCAGCTCTGTCGCGACTACGAGCGCCACAGACCATGTCATTTTGCCGCCGGCGTCCATTGAAACGCTACCGCCGCGGCAAATCGAGCCATCTAGCGCGGTAGAGCAGCTTTCAAGCAGTACAGAGCCGACTCTAGACAGCGCTCAATGCCGTGGATTCCCGTTGAAATCGTTTGACAAGCTCGTTGTGAAATGGAGCTGTACGACGTGCAACCGCGAATGTATTCCAGTGCGCGAGGAAAGTCGATGTTTGTGGTACGCGTCTTTCTTGTAGCTCATGAGGGACTCAACGTCGCTGGTGGTTCTAGTGGCCACCGACTCAAGCAACATCCTGCAACACCATCCGAGGGCGACAAGAACCGCAGCAAGCCATTTGCCTGCACAGCTTTGAAATGTCCATGTCGATCGTTCTACTACATCGTCGCGGAAGGCGCGTGGATCCTCCGCTGCCGATGCAAACACAAACACATTGACCACGACCCGACGAGCTATCAATGCTTGAAACCAAAGTGTCTCTGCGATGCATTCGACAGGTAAACTGCCATCAAACCACGGCGCCGTCATCACCATGCCTTCTTGTAGTCCGTGGGTTTGTAATTGCGCGCATCCATGGCGCGATCATGTCCAAACGACCGAGATGAAGACGTTCCATCCACTCCAATTCGACCTCGGCGACGAACTCGGCCAAGTCCATCGCACGGATCTTCTCGCAGAGCCCATGAGACTGTAAGGATCCTTCAATGGTCAGCGCCATGAGCTCGACTTGATCGATTCCTCGCGGTACAAGCTGTCGGCCATTTCCATCTTCAGTGCAACGAAGACAGCAAAGGAGGACGCCGGCATGGACCGACGAGACAAGTTTAATGGCCACGATAAGTGTCGGCAGACCATGCGATCGGACGGCGCTCGGACGGATTCATGGAGGAACTCTCTCGATCCACGTCGTTCTGCTCTGCTTGTCGCGTTGGGATCCATCCTGTCGTGTCAACCATGTCGTCACTGAACGTCAAGTCTGTCGTGCGGTCAACAGTGTCCGATCTACAGTGTACTTGCAGCATACCTTGTTGTCTACTGTATCTAGAGCTTGCAATCTTTCGCGATGGACACACGACCATGGGCAAGAAAGCCACGGCCGCGCTGATCGTTGCCTGGGTTGTCATCCTCGCAATGGCACAGCGTGAGCTCTTCGTCACCGTCTCCTTTGTGGTTGTGACGATGGAGGATCGACGGTGACAATATGCAAAGCATCCTCAACTCTGTCAGAGTTGTCTTGTATTGTGTGGTGGATAAAGTTGAATGTGGCGACCAGTGAATGGGTTGTTTATTTGTCGAAAGTGGCGTCATGCCGACCGTCGTTTTTGTCTGCGGCTGGCTCGGTGGCAAGCCGCGGGCAGTCGCCAAGTATGCCGCCATGTACCACGAAACGCTCGGCCTTGATACATTCACGCTCCTCTCGACGCCAAGCGACTACATTCAGCCAGCGAGTCGCGTCCACGCGGCGTCCTTCCGCGACTTTCAGACATGGCTGGCCAACCACCACGACACGACCACTCGGCTGGTCATCATCCCGCATTTGATGTCGAACGGCGGGTGCTACTCGTGGAGCTGCTTCCAGAACCATCTCGACCGCGCCGGCATTGCGTTTGACGTGCCTTGCTTGATCTTGGACTCGGCGTTGAGTGCGCCGCGCGACAGCTCGAACGGTCCGATTGCATTCACAGCGGCGATCAAGAACCGCGTCGTGCAACACATCTGCGCGGCGATCTTGACTGTCCTCATGACGGTCGCGGTCTTTCTCCTCTCGGACGTCTTTGGCATGGAAGGCCCGCTCGAATACAACTACAACCGCTTGATCCTCCGCGACGCGGCGATTCCAAAACTGTTCCTCTACTCGAGAGGAGACTCCGTCGTGAATCCAAACCACATCCAAGACGCGATCGCCAAAGCCAACGAGCTCAAGACACCCGTCGTCCAAGTCGTCGACTTTGAGACTTCCAAGCACGTCGCCCACTTGACACTCGCGCCAGAGCGCTACAAGCAGTCGGTCCATGCCTTTGTCGGCCAGTTTGTCAAGCTCAAGTCGTCTCTCTGAGCTACAGTAGCTGTCGTCTTTCAACTCTTTAGTGTACAATCCTCTTGTTCGTGTCCATGACGCTAGACGAACGCAGTTCCATGAGCTAGTGGTGGACGACGGCCAATTCAAACGCCGCCACAGCTCTCACGGCCATCGGATCGGCTGCTGTGGCGGCGGAGGCCGTCGGTTGCCGCCGCCTTGAGGCTGTGGTCGATTGTCGGCGTACGGAGCTCGGTTGGCCATTCGAGCCGACGCCTCTTGCAATGCCAAACTCCCCCGACAACGGTCTACCAGGTAGCGAGCAACGTAGTCAAAGCCATGGCCGCCGCGGTCGGTCGGACGGCACCGTCGTCGTGACTGGTATGCGTACTTTATGGGAACTGCCGACGACGACAAATGCGTTCGATTGTTCCTTGAGCTTCGTCATGCCGACGGTCGTCCTTGTCTGCGGCTGGCTCGGTGGAGCGTCTCGAGTGGTCGACAAGTATGCTGCGATGTATCAGGAAACGACACCTTCACGCTGCTCTCGGCGCCGAGCGACTATCTCAAGCTGGGACGACGACACCACGTGGCATCCTTCAAGGCCTTCCAAGCTTGGCTGGCGCACCACCACCACGACAATACGAGCAGTCGTTTGGTGATCATCCCGCATGTAATGTCGAATGGCGGCTGTTACTCTTGGAACTGCTTCCAGAGCCATCTCGACCGAGCTGGCATAGCGTACGACGTGCCATCACGGCACGTCGTACGCTATGGTAAACTCAAGCACGAGTCGAGTTTACCACGCGACGTCCGCAGCATCGCGGTCGCTTTTTCCATCCTTGCCACCAAGAACCAACTCGTCCGGCCAGTCTTTGCTGCCTTGTTCCTCGTCGTCTTGTCGGTGGCGTCCTTCGTCGTCACGGATATTTTCGGGATTGTCGACCCTGTGCAATCCAACTACAACCGCTTTATCCGCCGCGACGCTGCGATTCCCAAGCTATTCCTCTACTCCAAAGCCGACCCGATCGTCGAGTCGAACCACATTCAAGAGGCCATGGCCCATGCCAACGAGCTCAAGACTCCATTTGTCCAAGGAGTTGACTTTGAAAAATCCGACCATGTCGCCCATTTCACATACGACCCGCAACGCTACAAGCAATCTGTCCGTGCGTTTGTAAGCCAATTCGTCCAGCTCCAGTCTGCGCAGTGAATATCAAGTCCACGCATCTATAAAGATTCAATGGACGAGTTTCCAAGTCAAGATCCAAGCACAACCAAGGACAGAGCTCCACGTCGAGGATAACGTCCAGGCGAACTAACAAGAACTACAAGATAGCTCAAGCTCTCAATGTGTATTCTAATTGCTGGTCTGCGTCAAGAGTCTACTCTAGAGTGAATCAAAACGGGTCGTGCTTGTATTTCCAGCCGCGAACCAAGACCTCCAACGGTTGGTGATCAATTACGTGGCTGCTCCTTGGACAAGGAAGGCTGGGCCACTCACTTGGAGCAGATCAATCGTGAAGTTGTCCATGCCGACGAATTCATGGCCACCGCTGTCGTCTAAAATTGATATTCTATGGTACAATGTCACTAGGGCTAAAGTTGCTGCAGCGCCACGGCAAAGCCGAGCAATGTCTGGCCGAGCTAGTTTGAAGTCAAGATGCAAAATGTCTTCAAGTGCATTAAAGGTAAAACAGCTCTACAAGTCATGGCTGTAGTGAAAAGCGATTGAGAGTGACAACTTCAACGATCTTGTAGTTTGCCTGGACGTTATCCTCGACGCGGAACTCGATCCTTCAGTTGGTTGTGCACGACTTCGATCTTGAGGTCGAATTCGCGCAAGTCGCTGCAGAGATCCTTGACCAGCCCGCAATAGTAGCTCAACCCACCAGCGCCAGCGCCGACAGCCCCCACGATGGCTGGACCAACGCCCACGGCGGCACCAGCTACCTTGGCGGCAGTAAGACCCGCCGAGGTCGCCGCCGCAGCTTCGCCCACAAACAATTTACCGATGACTCCCTTGCAGTTGTCTTGCGTCTGTTTGGCATTGCATGACGTCGCATCGCGCATTTCAAATCTCTTGAGCCCATCGAGTGCTACGGCGGTTTCGACTTTGTTTTTCGCATGCTTGGCTTTCGTGCCTTTCTTGCTAACCCATCCCTTGAATCGCTCCCAGCGACTGGCCTCCACGACGACGCTCAATAGACACACCAAGAGGACGAGCAAATGCACAAACTTCATGTTGGACGGCGGTGGTGAATTGGAAAATGGGTTGTCGCGGACTAGATCATTCCCAAGATTGTCCATCTGGTGCCGATAACGTGCCCACGACCACTTCGTCGGCGGCAGAGTTGTCACTGCATCTATCAAATGGGTGGTTAGTTGTCGCGATTGACGCTTCAAACGACGACAGGGTCGCAAAACATCGACAAGATGGATGGCTGAGATGGGTGCGCGGTCGAAAAAAAATTCCATTTGGTCGGTTTAGTTGCTCTCTTGTCCCTGTGCGTCATGGCAAGACATGCAACCGGTGGCAGAGCAGCATCCGCCCACTGAAACACGGGAAGAATGAATGGACGATTGTTTGGGTGCGCCGCTGTGCAAAGAAAATTCCATTTGTCGGTTTAGTTGCTCTATTGCTAGAGTAATTTCGTTAACCTGAAGATTATCCGGTTAAAATTCGTTAACCTGTTTACAGTTTGTACAAAACTTCGGCAATGCATAACTTCACTGGAAAAGCCTTCAACTGCAAAGACGATGGCGTCGTTTGGCCAGAAAATGGCACGCACCGAAGCGGAGGTCGAGCGTAAAATTTTTCGTAGGCGGATGACTCGGAGGAGAGAGCCCTGAACGACCACCATACAGGGATTTCATTATTTTTTCTTTTGGATTCAAGTCTGCTTGTCACAATTGACTCCTCTTTCGTTTGGAGTTTGCCTGGTAGACACTTGGTTAGCTTCAGTCTCTAGATGCAACAAGTACTCATACATGTTGGAGTCGCTCCCAGAACTAACCCGTCTATTGAGGGTTAAATATGTGGAGCTGGAAAAGTGTGGCACCTTGGCCGACAAATTCTAGCCACACATTCACATTTCAAGCATTGCTCGCTATGCCACTCCATTCATCTTACACTTAGATCATTTGCGTAGCAAGCCGTCTCGAGGAACCGATACAACCATGTTGCCGTTCGTTGAGCTTTAAATTGTCCATTATTCCGCTGACTGAAATTGTAGGAAAGCGTTGGTGACGAGCATGGCTTGCTCCTTAATCGTCACCTCTTTCGGCGTCGTGGAAGTCCAGGCGCTAACGTTTCATGGCGTTTGGGTTGCCAAGTAAGTCAAGACCAGTTTAGAATTGAAAGTCTCTTCAAACGCACGATGAGAAATCCCGAGACGCAGTTGAAAATCCAAATTGCTTATGAGTGAAATACACAAAGCTGCACATTAGCGAGCTGGCCCCTCTCTTGCCGGACGTTGGCACAGGAGCAGAGCGTCAATGCTGTCTGCCATGATAAGTGAAGAGCTTGATGGATTGATCAAGGAATAGACAATTCTTTAATGCGATCCCTACTTTGGCCTACAAATTCGTCGTGTTCCAAATGCTTGAATCGACATCGCATAATCGAAAATGAGCTGGAGGATAACAGCAACGGCTATAGCAAAGAGCAAGACTCCGATAAAGAAGAGGTGGGTTGGCGTCAGTTTGGCCTTCAGACGCTTAAGAATTTCCATCGCTGCCAACGAAATGTTGTCCACTGCCACTGCGAGATTAAAGGAAAGTGATAAGTATTACACATATCAGGAGTAGACTGTCCTTACCCAAGAAATGCAATTTCGCTGTGTAACTCATCGAGAAGGAAGACTTTGAGTTTATTAAACACTTAGACGACCAATTTCGGTTTGTCCGTTCGCATCCGCTCGAGTTTCTTGTGGAGGTCGGGGAGCACTTTACCAAACTTGAGGTCAAATTTATGCAGATCGTGGCATAGATCTTTGACCAAATTGCAATAGTAATCCAAGCCACTGGCTCCTGCCCCAACAAGGCCAACGATCACAGGACTAACCCCCACAGCAACACCTGCAGCCTTTGCCATCGTCAGTGCGGCTGTTGTGCCTGCAGCAGCTTGGCCCACAAACAACTTGCCAATGACCCCCTTGCACTTGTCGAACGTCTTTTTCGCATCGCACGACGTCGCGTCTCACGTTTCGAATTTCTTGAGACCGTCGAGAGCCGCAGTGACCTCGAGTTTGTTCTTGAAATTCCTGGCTTTCGTGCCTTTCTTGCTAACCCATCCCTTGAATCGATCCCACCGACTGGCCTCCGCGACGACGACGCTCAAGAGACACACCAAGAGGACGACCAAATGCACAAACTTCATGTTGGACGGCGGTGGTGAATTGGAAAATGAATTGCAAAGCTGCCAATGCACTTGCAATCGGCGTCCATACATCTCAGCCTCTTTCAAAAGAGTTGATGGTTGTAAAGAGTGACGCAGCGAACGACGACAAGATGTATGGACATCCATGAATTGTGCTATTTGAACAATTGGACGACAACAGTCTTGGGTGCTTTGAAGTCACAAAGTGGCTGCGACAGCATGGATGGCTCCAAGGGACACTCGGTGATCCTTGCAGCGTCAGGCATTGTTTCTAGCCACATACTTTCACTGTATAGAGAAGCTTTCGCCTCGACGATCCCGCTAGCCGCGCGACGAGCCCCAATAGTAAGTTGTAATATTACATATTAAACTTGCAAAGCAGACCCCAAGCAATGTCGAAGGAATACAAGTTTGCGCCGGCATATCACCCCTAGAATACGGCGACCACATGACAGTCACCACCGAAATAAATAGGTGCCCCCTTTCAAATGTCCAAGCGAAACGAGTTTTGTCCCTTGGGACCGATCACTGAGGGGGAAAGCTGTATAGTAGCAGATTTCAAGGCACTTTGGAGTTGCAACATGGACCCATTTTGCCTCTTTGTGTCTCTGAATACACCATGACAGAGATACTGTACCTAAAGGGTTGATGGTCAAGGACGCACGACAAATAGCCCCGTCAGTAGTACAACGCAGAGCAAGAAGGGAGTAGGAATACGTTATGCACGATCAAACAAGCAAGAAGTACGAGAGAGAATAACGAGTGGATCCTATCACTGAATAGTCAGCGTCGGTAGTCTGATTGCCACGTTGAGTTATACACCAAGAGTGCGATATTCGACTGTCTCTACTGCTTCGTACACTTGACACGCTCCAATTTGAAATCTGTCAAGTGATCGTGGATGCTGTGCTGTACACCTCTAGATTTTATCCTCTTTCGGAAAGTACAGTGTACTTTGATGCAACATTTCCCTGTCACTTTCCTTCCATTACGGTCTCACATCAGTCAGTCGTCTGTAGCTCCACACTTCCCCGACCGTCGTAGAAAACGTTTCGTTGCGATCGGTCGAGATTGTAAACTGTGTGAAGGCCCAAGGGACGCCAACCCATCTCCTCTAACTCGAGTCTTCTCTGGCAATTGGTGTCTTCGGCCATGGAGTTTTAGGCCAAAGTCATCTACACTACCCGGTAGGCAGACAACGTAGCGGGGCATCAATTTCGATGGCTCTTGCAAACAAGAAAGCTGAAGTCAACGACGAGGTTAAGATGGAGAGTGCATCGACAAAACGGCGAGCCGCTGATGAGGGAAATGGAATAGCCACCACGCAACACAAGGATGTCGTACGACGTGTCATGGCGATAGATTTTAATTTTGCATCCAGGGAGCCACTCAATCACATCAACCTGTGCGAGATAAACAAATTGATCCATGTCGATCGTGATAAACTTTGTCATATTTACGTTGAGCTGTCGTCTGTATGTCAGTTTTGTCCATTGCCCTCCTTGTGGTGGAAAACGGCAAGAAGTCTGGGATTTCAACAAAGTCGAGAGCACCAAGCATAACAAAGACGGAGTCGAAACCAAGGTCGCCATGCTCGGCCTCCCGAAGGTCGAGAATCTCAAAAGATAAATTCATAAGTTTGCTCGGCAATTTGATGGTAGCAGCTTCTTCCACCATCAATTTGTCGAACAAACCCATGAATTCGTCAAACGTCTGTGGTTATTCCATGCAAGCGCTGCTACAACCTTTGCGAGATGAACACATCCCAGGTAAAATATCCAAGCAATTGTATAGATCCTGGTGGAGTTGGTCGGCATGTAAGCTTGACAGACTTGCTCAGGTACGTTTTGCACTACTTACCCAGGAAATGGGAGACAAAGATCACGTCCAGGGAAAACATTCTTTCGTAACCTCATCACTCGGTTGGAGCGACATCATTTGAAACTCTCTGAATAGATGGACGTAGTGGCTTCAATGCTCAAGCTCATGGGGTGTGGCCGGTCAAATTTGCGAGCGACTGAAGTATTTGGTGCATCACATGACCCTTTCAATGGACTATGACGATAACGCCCAAGCCATTTGAACACTGCAAGGGTATCAAAAACGAACACTTGATATTAAATAATGCATTGATTCGCCTCCATCAAGTTGATTGTCTGGAGGCTATTCTTGACGCTTGACTTTGCTCAAGAGCTGGTTGTGGACCATGGCTTTATTGAGATGGGCATCTCGTTTGTCAATGCAGAGCTCTCTGACCGAAGAGCAATACATCTCACGAGCCTTGACGCCAGCGTCCACAACCGTGGAGATAGCGGGGAGAACGCCGGAGGTCGCACCTGCAACATGAAGACCCGCCTTGGCTATTGTATTCACGCCACCCACTTGATATTTGCCGATGACGCCCATGCAGTTCTCATACGTTTTCTTGCGATCGCAGTCGCCACCGCTCTTGTCGGCCGCTCGCTGGTTCTTTTGGAGGCCACTCAACCCCTTGTTCGTCACCTTGCTCTTGATCGCATGCTTGGCGGTATTATATGTCTTCTTTGCACCCTGCTTGGCGTTGTTGTATTTGTTCGTAATCCAGTTCATGGCCCCCGACTCCTTTGCCTCGACAGCAACGTGGAGCAGGCACACCAACGCGAGAAGCAAAATCAGGAATTTCATGCCGAGACAATTGCAAACTGAAGACTCGCGCAATCCACGACCGGGGAAGAGGATTCTCAAGCAGACAACGATCTCAATTTTGGGCGAAATGTTTACCACCACGAGTTACGCAATAAAGATCACGTGGGGCAGTAGAACGTCTGGTATCAAATCGCAAGACGTCGCTGTTGGGCATTTGAAAAGATCGAGTGGTGAGAAGGGGAACTGAGCATTGATTTACGGTGCGACAAGGAGTACCTAATGAGTACAATGATGTAACACTGTGGTACCTCAAGCAAAGACCAAGTAACGAATGCAGCAGGAAAGAGTCGTCTCAGCCAAAAGAGGGGACGTCCTTCGTTCCAGTACGCTGCACATCGTATCACGATTGTCTGACATGGTGGCAAAAAAGCTGATTGTGCTGACAGGATCAGCTAAGTACAGTACCACGAAGTTACTAGCATTTTGTCATTTTTGTGTCGGACTACTCATGGAAGTGTCTTTGTACTGCTCCACTTCTATCGTTAATCAAGCGAACTTTAGACATTACGAGTGTAGCTAGCACGCTGTGACGAAATCGTGTTGTTTCCCTTTGAAGTCGCGCCGTTTAGTAGTGTCAACTGAAGTCGAGTCAGATCTAAACCGACCTCCTCACGTCTGAACTCCCTCGATGGACATGGAGCTTTAAAACAGCGCATCCACGCATTTACTAACGACATTGCCGTGATAACGTTATTGACCTATGGAATCACGTGGTGGCTTGAGAGATTATTGCACCATGACCAAGGATCTACGAAAAATAAACGAGAGAATGCACTCAACCACCTAAAGGCAAAAGCCAGTGGCAATCTCCAGCTCCCTTTCCGTCATGGCAACTAATTTTCACTGATCTGACCCTGTCAACACAAAGAACGACTTATTGCCACCTACATCAATCCTATAGATGCCGTCAACGTGCCATCCATTTTCCAGAGCTGTCAGAGGAGAAAATGACAAACACGTGAGCAAACAATTGTACAGATGTATCGTTGCCAAACTTTTCCTGGCAGAGAAATCACCTCTTTTTCCACTGTACGTGACACGAAATCATCCACAATACAACGCTCACTGCAGACTAGAGTGGCTCTCCCTCCAGCCCTGAAGCCAATGGAAGTCGACTCATCCGATTCCCATTGAATTTGAATGGTCCATGGGATTAGTAACATGACCACATGGAAAATGACAAAGGTTTCTACCCATTAGGTACTCCTTGAGGTATCCATCATCAACTGCGTCGCCCAGCTTCGTTCTGAGCCTCTTGTACTGTTTGCCAGTCTTTGACGAATGATGTCATATATATGCATTCAAATTCAAACGACCGCCAGTCCTGAACTGTGTGCATGCTCCATGAGGATTAAAACTCCTATCGAGAAAGCAAACTGGTGGTTTGTGCGCACAGTACTTTGAAGGAACGTTGAAGGCAAAACGAAATGAGGACGCTTCTGAGATTAATTTCCAGACTCGCCCAGTCCTGCGTCACGCAGGACTGGGCGAGTCTTGAACGAGCTGCAATTTGGTGGCTCAACTACACTGGTATTCAATATGTTCTACTCATCAAGGTCAGTAAAACGGCTCGATCCATGACGTATCGCCTCTACGACGTTCAAGACTATGCTCATCCAAATCAATTGCCGTCTCCAACGGCAACAGAGTCATTTGAACACCAAGCGAATGGCCCAGCAGTTAACCTTTCACTGGACAATCAACGAATTTTGTCCATCCCAGCAGCCGCAAATTTACCCCCTGGTGTAAATGACATGACTGTCATCAATCTGCGAGCTGTGATGCGCCGGGTCATTGACATGATTTGATTGTTTCATTCAGCAACCTTGCGATAAAAAATCTATAATCTTTCTTCTCTCGATGAACTTTGCTCAGGATGGTTACCATTCAGGTTTAGTGCGGCGGTGGCTACAATCGTGAGTCATTTTGGGTCGAGTTTTTCTTAGACCTACAATGAAAACCCGTCGCAAACCTCGGAGATCACCTTGATCTGGGTGACTGACCAACTTGACCGAACACTGGCGCATCACAGCTCGCAGATCGATGACAGACTCATCATGAACAGCAGGTGACATATTTGCTTTGTCATATTTTGCTGCAAACTCCAATGGAGCGTGAGAAAGCTTTGTGTTTCTGCTTTGTGTATTATAAACGATCTCCGTGGCTAGAGCCAAATGGATCCGAACGGCGATCTTACACAGCAAATGGGAACGAGAGAAGACATATATGCATCTCAAGGCAGCTTAATGAAACTAATTTATACTTTCGATAACCTCAACCATGACAGCTCGCAGATCAATGACAGACTCATCATTTACACCAGGGGGTAAATTTTCGGCTACTGGGATGGACAAAATTCGTCGATTGTCCAGTGAAAGGTCAACGGCTGGGCCATTTTCTTGGTGTTCAAACGACTCTGAAGCCGCTGGAGGCGGCAATTGATTTGGATGAGAATAGTCTTGAACGTCGTAGAGGCGATACGTCATGGATCGAGCCGATTTACTGACCTTGATGAGGAGCACATATTGAATACCAGTGTAGTTGAGCCACCAAATCGCAGCTCGTTCAAGACTCGCCCAGTCCTGAGTTCTTCCAACTTCGACTACCAATGTGATCCAATCGGCGATCGTACGCTGCCTTCGATCCTTTAAAACCGGCGGGGGTGTTCTTCCGGGCGTAGATCCCATCGGACCAAACGTTGCATCAGCTTCTTTGTTGGGACTCCCATCGCGTTGGCATGTCATGGATCCTTTCGTGGCAAACTTGCGATCATTGCCACAAAATTGATGAAACTCGGCCGCGAATCCACCGATGGTACATTCATGCACAGCTGACAGTGGATATTCGACAATCAAAAGTTGACCCTCCAAGAGTTCGACGCATCGCCCCGGAATGGCACAATTTTCTTGGCCAAAGTATTGGTTGAACACGGCCACATCAACTCCATCGCACAGAACGTATGGCCCAACGTCATCTTGAAGAAAATATTGAGCGACCGCATTCCTATCGAGATCTCGTACGATGGATCGAAGTTGAGTGATTGAAGTCATGGCGCTGCTGATCCCGACGCTCAAGAAATGCTGTTTGCACTTTGGAGCTTCACAACGGATATGTAAACAGAGCCACGCCTCGTCGCAGTGTGAAGCATTCTTTTGCACTTTGTTGGCCAACCAGAAGTTTGAGGTCTTGGTGTGATTGATGGCTCGGACTAATTTGAATTTTTGCTGATTGGCACGGCAGACACAAACAACAATCCCCTTGCGAATAAAACTTACCGTATTCATCCGTTGGAGTACGAAAGGAATCGCCTTGGGGTAAGAGCTGAACGTACGCGTAGACGCTTTGTTGCCCCTTCAGGCATGTCAGGCATGCTTTGAATTCTTTCAATGACATGCGCACACTGTTTGGCTTGCTAATTGAAGTGGACACTCATTGAGGCATTAATTTGCAAGAATGATGCACTCTGTGGAAATCGAAACAAGGCATGACTGTAATCGTAGCTTGAATGGTGGAACTCCACGCAGCAACATGTTTCACAAATATGAGAGATATTCAGTCTAATCCATTACTTTCTAGAATGACTTTGTCCGTCACAGGCAATCAGCGATGAGGTCGCCTTGGTCATCTTTTATGTCAAAACCTCATTCTTGAGCTGGTCTTGGACGATTTCTCGCTTGTGGTCGCATTCGCACGTTCACACATTTTTATCCTAATCCGTCATTTTCCAATTGTTGGCCAAGTATGCGATTCTTGAGTTTATTCCTCAAGCAAGTGAGCGTGCTCCATGTAATTGTTAAAGACGACTGGGATTCCAACAAACTCTCGGGCGTCAAATTTGACAAAGCCGATGTGGACCTCGAGAAATTTGACACCAAGACGTTGACAAATTACATAGGTTTGCTCGGCAAATTGCTAATCAACATTGGTCAGACTGTCTGACACGCTCTTGACATTACTCTCACGATTGTAGCTACCGCCGCGGCTATAACCAAATAAACCTGAACGATAATCTTACTAAATGCGAGAAGGAAGATTATAAACGGCTAGTGCGAAATGGACCTAAATGGTGATCTTACTCAGTAAATGGCAACGACAAAAGAAATATGTTCATCTCAAGGCGGCTTAATGAAACCAATTTATACTCTCGATGACCTCGCGCATGACAGCTCGCAGATTGATTACAGTCGTGGGATTTACACCATGAGGTAGACTTGCGGCTTGTTGGAGTGACAAAAGTCGACGATTGTCAAATGTAATGTTGATGGGGAGACCATTTCTTCGGTATTGAAACGACCCCTGTGCCGATGCAGGTGGTAATTGATTTGGATGAGCGTAGTCTTGAATGTCGTAGAGGCGATACGTCATGGATCGAGCCCTTTCAGTGACTTTGATGAGGAGCACATACTCCATTCCAATGTAGTTGAGCCATCAAATCGCAGCTCGTTCCAGACTATCCCAGTCCTGGGATCTTCCAACCTCGACAGCCAATGTGATCCAATCGTCGAACATACGGCTCCTTCCATTATTCAAAATCGGTGGATCTGTTCTTCCGGATGTAGTTCGCTTTGGGCCAAATGATGCATCGGCTTCTTTGCTTGGATTCCGATGGCGACGGCATCTCGTCGAATTTCTTCCGGCAAATTGGCGATCGTTGCCACAAGATTGAATGAACTCAGCCTTGAAACTAGAAACGGTGGTTTCATGCACAGCTGAAGGATGTTCGACAATCAAAAGTCGACCTTGCAAGAGTTCGACGCAACGGAGCGGAACGACACAATCGTCTTGGCAAAAATACCGGTTGAACACGTTGACATCAATACCATGGCACACAACATAAGGCGCAACGTCTTCTTGACGAAAATAATGTTCGATCGCATTCATATCGAGTCGTTGCATGATGGTTCGAAGTTGAGAGACTGACATAGATGGAGCTGCGGAAGCTGACATAGCTAGCTGTGCTCAGGAGCTTGCGCTTGGAACTGCCGGAGTTGATGATTTTGATGAAAATTCTCAATGAAAATTTTCTCTCAACATTTCTTGAAAATGGCAAAAATTCGAAATAGTTGACAACATTCAACTCTCAAAACACCAAGGAAATCATCGACGTCGAGGGATATGACAGTAAGAGCATCCTTGCTATCAGAGTGTAGAGAATTGAGATCGACCGGGTATTAAGCAACAATCGTCGAGATATATAAGTCCAAGCACTTATGGTTGATTTCAGTCACCCCTTGATCCACAAACTTGGCGAGCTCTATGGCTCTGTGGGTTGCAATGGTTTGAAGAGGGTTCTTGGTTGTAGGAAACTAGAGGGTTTAAAGAAGAAAGCTGCAGTGGCCGTACAATATTCCTAAAAAGACGACATTGGATCCTGAGCGCAATCATAAAATGTATTCACAAAGTAACATGATCTTTGTGGATATCTCTGCCACAAACAACAAAGTTGAAACCAATACGACGACCCACTGAAAAGCAAAATGGTATAACCGCCAAGGAACCCAAGGGTACAATTTAGCATCCCATGAACAGATATTGTCATCTTGTATCGAGGAAATACTAAGTATTCTTTGCGGGATGAAATGAGGGAGTTTGACAGGTCAACTTTGCGAACTACTCGAGTAGAATAAACCAGCAAATGGGACATAGTGCCTGGCCCCTTGCCATCGTCCAAATCACTCTGTTTCCTTTCACCATGTCTCTGTTTCACTTTCCACGTTTTTGGATTTGTCATTGTCTCATCCTTTCGATAACTAACTACTCACGCCATATCTTGAAATTCATGAATCCCGGCATGTCCAAGTGCAAACTGCACTCCATTGCGAGCACTTTCACGTCAACTTCTGCATCTCCATGCATTTCACTCACTCAACTTCGAACCATCATGCAAAGTCTCGATAGGAATGAGCTCGCACAGTATTTTCGTCAAAAAGCCGTGACGCCTTTCGTTGTGTGCAATGGAATTGACGTCGACGTATTCAACGAATATTTTGGCCACGACGACCCTGTCGTCCCGCTACGATGCGTCGAACTCTTCGAAGGGCAACTTCGGATTGTGGAGTACCCAATATCAACTGTGCACGAAAGCACCGTCGACGAATTCAAGGCCGAGTTGTATCGATCTTGCGGCGACGACCGCGAATTTGGCAAAAGAGGTTCAATGACATGCTGTCGCTATGGGAATCCAGACAAAGAAGCGGACGCAACGTTTGGTCCATTGCACGATACACCCGGAAGAACACCCCCGCCAACTAACCGTGAGATTGACGATTGGATCACATTGGCAGTCGAAGTTGGAAGAGCTCAGGACTGGGCGAGTCTTGAACGAGCTGCACTTTGGTGGCTGGAATATCCTGGCATTCAATATGTGCTCCCATCAAGGTCAGTAAAACGGCTCGATCCATGACGTATCGCCTCTACGACGTTCAAGACTATGCTCATCCAAATCAATTGCCGCCTCCAGCGGCAACGGAGTCGTTTAGACACCAAGTAAATGGCCCAGCCGTCAACATTACCCTGGACAATCGTCGAATTTTGTCGATACCAGCAGCCACAAATTTACCACCTGGTGTAAATGACATGACTGTCATTGATCTGCGAGCTGTGATGCGCCAGGTCATCCGCAGTATTTGTTAGTTGCGATGAACTTTTAACATCTTTTTTCTCTCATTGCATTTCGCTCAGTGTCATTGCCACTCAACTTCCAGTGGTTCTTGCGGCGGCGGTGGCCACAATTGTGGGAGCAATGCAGACAGCGGCACCGGCAATCTTGGCAATGGACAAACTTGACGTGGTGGTGGTAAGAGCCTCTCCCCAAAACAATTTGCCGAGCACCCCACGGCATGTTGTACCGTCTTGGGTTTCAAACTGTTGGGGCCCATCATGTCGATATTGGCTTTCACTTTGGTTTTGTCATATATGCCGCACTGGATTTTGTTGGAATCTCAGTCGGTGTCTTCCCATTTCTTCTTCCACACGCACACTTGTGAGGGGAAAAGACGCTGGAATTGTATAATTGACCATAATTGGAAATTGAAGGACAAGGAGCAAAAACTGGGGGTGCGTGGATTATCATTCAGACGACGGGCCGAGGAAGGAAGGTCAGAGTCACACAGCGGCGTGCCAGTCGTTGATGCGTACATCAAGGAGTGCCTCACGAGTGAATTCAATGCCAATCGTTGTACTCGACGAAGTACGAAAGGCTTGAAGGAAAAATTCTCCATGCCTCCACGACCTGATGAAAGTGCGAATTCCACCACAAGTGAGAAATCCTTCTAGACCAACTCGAGAGAGAGAGATTTGGACCTGCATGATGGCCAAGGATTTTGTTTTCCCGTAGTCCTCCTTGTAGAAAATTGCCAGACCTCTCACATTTGGAAACTGCGTGGGGTGCTTTTGTGGCAATCAATGATAGATTGTTGATGCAACTTCGCATGAGATGGAGCAGACTATTGCCAAACTGCTTCTCATTGATGAAGTTTAGCCTTGTTCTGCTTGACAAAGCTCCAGTAGGCTCGATCCGCATCGGGCACTGGGTGGTTCCACTGCGTTGTTCTATCGAAATGGAATCAATCAATACAAGGTACCACAAAGGATCTCAAACCTCGTGACGAGGTTACGGAAGTATGGCTTTCCCTTTGGCGTGATCTTCATATCCCAATTCTCGGGCAAGCGATGCACCAAGTACTTGTGCAAGTCGGCGTCACTCGCAAAGTTAACCTGTCCAACATCATCAGGATCGACAAGGGTCAAAAGGTTTTCACCTCGGCTGACGTGTTAGACGATTGTTCAGCTGGCTCAAGTTGCTGATATTGAGTGTGTTCCTGGATTCAAGATGACAATCTATCCTCATGGAATCTTCTACCGCATCCTCGGGCTTCTTGGAGGATGTTACTGCCCTCTTTTCACTGTCTGGTTGTTTTTGTATCGATGCACTCTCCTTGTTCGCATCTGGATTGACTTGAGTTTTGTCATTCGTGGCAGCTTTAGCCATTGACGTTGCGCGATTCCGTCTGCTCTCTTGTTTGACATGATTGCGCTCAGGAGAATTATTCGCTTCTGGAATAGCACGGCTCGAAGCTCCCAAGTCGTCTTTTTCAGGCGAGCTATCTTGATTCGCTGCAGCTTTTTTCGAAGGCCCTCTTGATTCCTACAATGACGGCCCTCCTGAAGCCTGTCAAAGCAGAGAGCAAACCTTGTTCTGCGTCACTGATCGACTTGACTGAACAATGGGTGCTTCAGATTCCTAAGTAGATGGAGTTAGACCCTCAAATCTATCTTTCAACGTACCTCAGATGATTCCTTGTCTAAACGATTATTGCTTGACGCACGGTCAATGGTCTCCATTTTCTACAGACTAATAAGAGATAATTCCCAGGAATATCTTACTTCCGAGTCCTTCGTTTTCGTTTCTTTCCTTGGTGTACTGTCGTCGTTGTTCCCTACCTCGGTTCCTTGGCTTTGTGATGGCGAAGTTTGCCGAGGAGAATTCTGTGGCGTTGACTTTTCCAGCCTTCCTTTGGACGTCGCGCGATTCAAGTCCCCCCTCAGTTTGACAAGAAAATCTATGCGCGAGGGAAATTCAGTGGGTCGTTCTACTCCTCGTTGTACCTTCAATCGAGATAATACACGACGTGTCTGGATCCAAGAAACGAAAGAGATTTCGCTTTTGGGAAGCGTTCAAAGCGAGGCCAAAGTCGTCCAGGACTTCTTCACAAGCGACGACTGAAATCTAAGACACATTGTGGCACACTACGACGTTTTAGCGCAGTTCTTACTTTTCCAGGTGGATCCGCGACTGCAGCCATTGCTTTCTTCAAGCCATTGAATGGCTTTGCTGGACATCTTGACATCAAGATAGATCGCAAGCTAGCCAGTGTAGCAGACGCTGAAAAATCATCCAAAGTAGACGCTTTCGATGGTGTTTCCATCTCTACTTTCGGTGCCTCTCGTTGTATGTCTTGTGCTCTACTGCAGTACTGACGAGTTTGAGTTCTATCAAGAGTATTACCTCGTCGCTCGCTGTGCTTGCTCTTCTGCCGTCTGCTTTTTCAATTGCTCATATTTTTTCTTCCACTTGGTGGCATCTGCTGACTCTGACGTCGATAGCGTTGACCTTTGCTTGCTAAGCTCTTTCTCAAGCTCTTGAATACGCATTTTCAACTCCTCCTCCGCTTTGTTTGACGACGCACTCGACTGAATTATTGCTTTTGGCATTGTTGTGATATTTGGATTGGATTTGTCTTCAAGCACAACTTTGGATGGAATTTTTCGTAAATTGACTTGAGACTTGGTCTGCTGAAGCGACTCATTCAGCAATTGTCCATTTGTTCGTATCTGGAAATGCGCTTGGATTTCAATTTGACCCGTGCATACCTAATGATTGGTGAAGTCTCATGAAGTCAGGGATGGATCAAGTACTTCATAGACTGGATCGTACATTGGAAGCCAGGATTTAATGCCGAAGCCTTCTCGAGCCATCATTGACGACACAGAGACTTCCGTCTCGCCGATCAACTGGTCGCTCTTGGGCTGTTTATTGTAACTATGGCATAATGAGCGTCAATACTATTTTCAATAAGACTTACACTCGAATCAATAGTTTGGGTGTGATTGTGCGACCCAACCTGAGTTGTGTCAAGAGCTTTGCCCAGTCGGTGGCAAATGTTTTGTTCTTATCGGGATCGAAATAATCCAGCGACCTACAATTCGTCATGGACTGATGTAACCGCGCCAAATACCAATCTTCAGGCGTGCCAACGACTTCGTAATCGCTTGCGGTCGATGGATCGTACGCTGTGCAATATAAAGTCGACTTGACATTTGTCCTTGGCACAGTCTTTCGAACGCTTATCACCACGAAATGGAATTTTGGCGGCGATGCATTGCCTCGACTAGTTCTAGCAATCCTAATACAACCGATTCGTGTAGATATCTTACTTTTTCGACTCGGGGTTGGAGACAACTGTAAAGGGGATCAAGTTTTCACCAGTGCTGTCTGGTTTTCCAAGAATCGGCTGCGTGTCAACATAAACAACAGGTCGATCGGCTCGACGACAGCATTCCTTTGGCTCCTTCACACGTATTGACGTCGAGTGATTCCACTGAGGAGTACAGCCACCTAGCACAAAGTCAACTGTTATGAAAATAAATAAACTCTTACCGCCTTCATCTGTTGGAGTACGAAAAGAATCTCCTTGAGGTAGCAGTTGAACAAAAGCGTAGGCGTTTTGTAGCCCAGCCAAGCATGCTTTGAATTCTCTCCATGACATGTGAACACTGTTTGGTTTGCTAATAACTTCAAAGTGAACGCTCAGTGTGGAATTAATTTGCCGCAGGAACGAAGCAATCTGTGGAAACCGAAGCAAGGATTGAATCACCCACGGCTGTAGTCGTAGCTTGGACTGCTCCAGTGTTTGCTGGTCGACGCTGAATTCA
Source organism: Aphanomyces euteiches (assembly GCA_021527685.1). Classification (NCBI taxonomy): domain Eukaryota; phylum Oomycota; class Saprolegniomycetes; order Saprolegniales; family Verrucalvaceae; genus Aphanomyces; species Aphanomyces euteiches. The sequence goes on from JAJGMV010000280.1 coordinate 1,392,387, forward strand.
ATCAGAGCCGGCGAAATGGACCAAAAGAATGGTAATTGTGAGCTACTGAACACCAACCGAAGTTTGGCCACAAGTGCTAGCTAGTGTAAATATCAGCCAAAGCTGTCGCGCTTACCATTGCTTTCGAGAAATACCAAGCTGGCCGCTTTGTCTTCCGTGAATTTTATTCGAAATCGTCGTAGCAAACCCAGGAAATAGTTGTTCAGTTTGGGATACCACATTTCATTCACAGTGCCTCGCTCTATGAGATTTACTTCTCCAGTGCTAGACGTCAATTCCATCAGAGTCACCTACTATTTTAGGATCTCGTACCTGGAGTCAATCTTTCTCGTCAATAGCGGCGAATGACTTTGAGAAATATCAGCAGCAGCGAAGGAATAACTCAAGGCTTGCTGGGCGTATGGATCTATCACGTATACATTTAGCGCAGCCGTTGCTTCTGGTGTTCTCGTTATTAGCGTTTGATAAAATTGCTGGCCACTTCCAAGTCTCGCTAGTTTCGTCAAGATGTGCCGCATTTTTACTTCCAGAGCTTGCACTCTCGTAAATCTAAGAGGCCCCTTATCTCTGACTCAGTTGTTGTGGATTTGTACCTGGAGAGTGAGGCGAATAAACTGCGGCTGACTGCTGATGAAAACTGAACGTGGTCTACGCTATCACGATATCGAAGAGCGTCGAGGGCAAATGCGACTCGCATTTGGTTTTCCATGGCCAAGGATTCCTCTGATAGCTTGAGACCCCGCCTAAGCAAGCATTCAATCAAGTCTGGCTGGGCAATTTCCTCCAAATTAGGCTGGCCAAGCTTTTCCCATTCTATATCATCATCTTGGTCTGGTTTTTCAATCTTGAACAGCGCCAGGATGGCGTTCGAGACGTCGTGGATCGAATAGTTGGAAAAGGTCCCCGTTAGACCAGTTGAGGAATGAAACATTGCGAGCAAAACACCACCAGCGGAGGCAGGTTGCTCTTTGCCGTCGCCAAACATACAAGGCGTGCATATTAATGCAATTCGTTGGAGAGTTACGAGATCCACGCTCCATCCGAGTTTCATTTTTAGTTGTTTGGCCATATAAATCATCTCATGGGCTGGCATTCCAAGGTAGAAATTGTTCAAAATGAGCTTCACGTCATTGTTTTCCACTTGGTGCTCCTTGTACAATTGCTCCAGCTCGATTAGTTTATCCAGCAGAACTCGATCATAAGCCGATGAAGCTCCTAGATAATTATGTCAGCAATAGAAAACTTATCGAGTTGTTGGTACGTTGAATGAACATAGTAAGGTCAGCCAAACGAATGCCTTGCCCTGGTGTTCGCTGGAGCAAATGCGAAAAAATGCGCAAATCCACGGGCGATGCACTTAAACCAATCGACTGGACCAAGTTACTGAGCTCTTCGTATTCAATCGATCCATCGCTATGCACATCAAAGCGAGAGAATAACTTGGCAATGCCACGAGCTTCGTCTCCAGCATTGTCGATGAGCTCGATCGGACAAATTCTTTGAAACAATACATGCTCTTGGCGAAATCGCAAATCGAGTTGGCGCTTTTCAAGTGGTTTACCATTAAGATGCCACGACGAATTCATTGGTTTTGTGGTCGCTTCGTCAATCATTTCATCCACGATCGACTTTAGAAACGAGCGTAGATTGGGGTTCACGCTGTCAAGAGTTATCAATTCGTAGGATAACTTTGATGTGTTTATGTACACAGCTTCGTCTTCGTCGGGAGGCACCCAAACGCTATCGCGGCCTAAAAGCCAGGCTTTAAATTCTTCAAAGCTGAGTGTTCCATTGTTATCAATGTCGAGTTCTTCAAAGACGCCGTCGATTTGGTTATCTGTCAGCGGTGGGTGAAGCTTTAGCTTGTCGAGAAACTAATCCAACACGTTAGTGGTAAAGTTTAGTGCACACTGTGGAGTACGTGGATGAATTCGTCACGGCTAAGGTCTCCCGAATGGTTCTCATCGAGCGACTCGAAGATTCGATTGAGCACGTCGACTTGGATATCCGTCGCAGCCAATTTCGAGAGCAACATTGATCGCAACTGCATGCCTAGGACTTCAAAATTGCCGTGTTCATGGAGGTAGCAGTCGTCGCAATATTTATCGTTGGCTGTCATTCTCTCAAAGCAGTCGTCGCAAAATATATTGACGCAACCTTGGGCCATACACGTTCTATCTTTGTTTTGCTTGCCGTTGACAATAACAATCTTGTGACAATCGCAGCAGTGGACGGCATTACGACCGCTCTTTCGCCCTCCAATCAACCGAGGCAGGTCGGCTTGTTTTTGCTTGTCGCCAGGTACTTGAGTCTTTCGCTGCTGGACTCGTTGTAACATCTCCATTCGTCTTGTTTCGAGCGACTGCATGTAAGGACTGCTGTGGAGTAATTTCGGGTCGACTGTTGGTTTTCGGACAAATGCAATCGGTCCATTGGAAGCTTCACTGTCTGTTTTCGATGCCCAGTTGAAGGACCTCCTTGGCATTGGTGCTGGCGCTTCGTTCTGCAGTGCATTTACTTCAGCGATGTCAGCAGCTTTGGCAGCATCGAGGCGTTCTTGCGCTGTTTCAAAGAAGTGTTGGACGGGTGTCGTATCGTGTTGGATCAATTTTTTCTTTGGTCCTCGTGGATTCACCCGTGGCTTGGACTTTCGCGTTGCTTGCAGTTCTTGCACACGTTTGTGAAAGACAGCATTCGTCGGATTCAAAGCTTGGAGAAATGCGCTATGTAGTTCTTGAGCTAGGTTTGGTTTTTCTTGCAATAATTCCATGGCCAAGCTAGCTCTCATCGCCGTCTCTTTTGGGGAATAACTTACTGATGGGAGCGTCAGCATTGGCATCGTATGCTCCTTCACTTTGACGCTTTTCAAGTCTTTCGCTCCAATCTACGCAAAAGAAATTATCGTGGAGGGAAAGGAGTCTTGTAGCTTACTAGGTGGACTTCAAGTGTTCCTTCTTGGTGAACTTTTTCAGGTACGTCCTCGTCTTCTCTTTCAGGAACTGCGGACATCAACCGGTCTTCTTCCATGTCAAGCATGAAATATTCCAAAAGTTCTTCCGCTTGAATCGTATTGCTCTTATCTTTATCCATGCCGTTGAATAGAATCAAGACTTTCTCGTCCGACATTTCATCCATCTTGAATCCCAAATTCATCATGCGCCGTTTAAAATCTGCTTTGCGAATCACACCTGCATTGGCGAATTCACGCTTGACGTCACGATATTCAATGCCTAAATCATAATTTCATTGTCGAGTTCTTTCATCTCCATTACCTTTGAGTCGAGCTTGAGCTAGCATTTCATCTTTGGTGTTTTCGAATTGGCGTCGCACAGCTTCGTCTGGAATATGAATAGCTTTTGTCGGTAGTGGAGTTGCTGCAACTGATGGCGACTTGGTCTCTGGTACGTTTGTCGATGTTGGCGTTGAGATTTCTTCCTCTTCAATGATCGGCTCGCTGCCTTCTAGCTGAAATGCTGGCTTGTCGCCGTACACTGAGATCCAAAAGCGTCCATGGTTCATCTCGCCAGTGTCTTTGTTCTATACGAGCGTCAGCCAAGGTTGCGACTGAAGAGCACCGTGCGCATGTACATGCTTGGAATTATGCAGTACATTCCAGGCTCAATCACCATATCCACCTACGCGAATTCACGATTTATTCATTCCACAGCAGTGTTATACCGTCGCGGCTTGCTTCGATGTGTAGGCAGGCTGAGGTACGCCGTCCTCGTCAACGCCAGGGATGACCGTTCCTGGGATTATAGCAGGTGGGGAGGACTCGAGGACAGTTCCATTGAATAGCCCAGGCTGGACATTTGGAGGGTACAATCGATAGTACGCAGGGGATTTCTTGGGTGGTTCTTTCACTTCGTAGGCATTATTGCGTTCCTGCAGCGTGCAAATGTGGAATCTACGGGTAGAAACGTCAAGCAATGCAATCTAGACTACGACAAACCCGATGGGAAACAAATGAGCGTCTGAAGTCCCTCTTGGATCATGCTGGCTGACGGAAATGTACAAATGACAGCGTTGTTGAATTTGTAATTTGTAGCGGGGGTTGTTGATCCACGTTGTCTTACTGACGTTGCCGCCGTTGGACACTTCGTCCCATTTTCCATCAATTCGTTGGCCACTCCACTCGTCCGCAAAGTCTACATCGGACCTTGAAAATAGTTTGACAACTAGAAGAATACCGATGCCAGCAAAAAAGTGAGTGTATCGAGTCCGCCAGTCGTCGTAGGTCATGAAAAAGGTCCCGTCGTTATTATTCACCTCCGTGACTTCGACTTGCGGCTCCATGACCAGACGAAGCTTCCCTAGCCGGGACAGAATTTAGTCTGCTTCAGTCATGGAGGTGTAGTATTCTTACGTTGACGCTGGAGCGAGGTAAAAACATTCGCGCCAGAATTTCTCGACATAGTTTTGAAGACGCGTTGGATCTCACTGTCGTATTTTTCGCGCTCGTCGCTCTGGTCGCTCCAAGGACCATCCTAGAAATCATCGTCAGACATTCAGAATATCGGAGACGGTAGGTCCACCCATTCTCCAAGTCCCCACGGATTGCGCAGCTTGACGAGACGCTGGATTTTGTTGTTCTCCAGATTGATTTCCCCGACGTCAATTAGACCATATGCATGTTTGTAGTACAAGCCTAATATTCACAGAGTGAAGAAACCCCTCGTGGTGATGGTTGTTACCTTGTCCAGCGCTTCCTTCTGTCGCAACATTCTTGGCAATCTTTGGGTCAGGCTGAATGGAGCATCCCATCAAGGTGCCATTGCGTTTGTAGTCTAGGAGACGTCTCCAAAACGCATCGCCGGGCTCTTCGCGCTGCTTTGGGGCGAAGGGATCGTCGCCAAAGCCTAATGCACATCACATTTTTCCTACTGTTGGTAATTCAACACTGACCAGAATGTCCAGCTTTTAATACAATTTGCTCCGAGCAAAGTCCAGTCAAATCACTGAGCGCAACGTCAATATAGCCTCCAATCAAGGCTTCGTAGCTGCCGTGGAGCTTGGCATAAGCTTTCTCAAGGAGGGGAACCCTTTAGTAACCCTTCAGCAAAACCAGGCAGTGTCTAGACTATACCATAATTCGTTGGGGTCGCTGCATCTTGCAAAGAAGGGCTTGCCAGCGCGGTTGTTGTTGTATTCGAATACTGGAATGCGATCGTCAATGATGACATAATGCCATGAAAAGTCCTAGTCCAGTCCATGATCACTGAAAATCCGACACGATTACCTTCATGAATCGGCAGATGAGCATCCCGTGTTGCTTGTACTGATCTTCACGCCAAAATGCCTGAATCAATAGTTCCATCCGAGTCGCTAGCACGGAGATTGCTCCTACTCCATGTTCGAGTGCTTGTAAATGGCAGTAGACGTACCCAAGAACCAGCAATCGCCCAATCGGCCTTGAATGACGTCACCAGAGCTTGCGGATTTTGTAAAGAGTTCTCCTTCTTCGCAGAAAAGCGGCTCGTCATTCGTCTCTGGGTATTCCTCGTCGTTGCTACACTCTCATTCAGTCTATATCTCCTGGAAAGAGTTGTTTACTTGGTCTCTTCAAGAACACTCTTTGTCTCGGAGGCGTATATCGGTCGCTGCCATTTCAATTTGTCGTCTTTGAGCATTTTGAGAATCTTGAGTTGATGTTGCGATCCGCCCTTGGATGGAATCACCTACATGGCATTCGTCAGCGGCGCTGTGACGACCATTCAGTTGTTTACGTCGCCGTTTTTGCATAGCGCCAGCGCTCCGTTTGGATCTTGCTCGTTTGGTCCAAAGCACGGGTCGCAGTAGATTCTATCCTCGCACGCCTTGACCAACTTGGTCACTTTCAACGAAATGAATTTGTCCACAAGCTCGAGCGTCTCGACTAATCGTTTGCCCGTCGATCCATGCATATGGACACTAATGACTGTGTCCATCTTAGAGCAGATTACACTCACGCCATGCTCCTTGAGCGCTTGCTCCAAGTCCATTTTGAATTCGCCGCCCAATGCGAAAGGTCACGATCTTCGTAGTTCGAAGTTGAGCTCTAGCCCTAGTCCTAACTGTGACAACCAAAAACGGCAATATGGCGTGGCAGTCCCAGATTCCAAGCAGAGTTTCGTAGATTTCGTTGCGTCAAGTTGTCACCGCACCGAGGAGTCAATCAAACGAATAGAGCTCTGTAAGACGAAATTTAATGTGATCCCTGTGTCAAACATTTCACGTACTGCCAAGACGAGACAACGGTGAACAACTTCCTTTTGCATCTTTGCAGACTTATCGCGTGGACATTTCAACTTTGCTTTTTTGCCTGTCACTCTTCCATAAGGAGATTGTAGAAAGAATCGAGAGCCTTACTGTAAAGTCCTTGTGTCGAAACCTACGGAGATATTCTTTGGCTCTATACATGATGGAGAGCACTGTTGTTATCCAAGTTTTGTCCAAGTTTCAGACTCTTGAGAAGGTTGAGAGGGCAGAGGACGATGCCGAATTGTCGAGTAGAACCTCTTCAACTCCACAATTTGACCCGAGGTTCCACCTGAAGTCCTCTGTCATGGACGTACGACTGTAGTAACGCCAACATTTTTCACAAAGTCAACATTCCACAACAGAGTAATCACGCCAAGGCGTAATCTGCTTCGGATGCATGTTCGTGATAGCCTTGAAGCTCTGGGATTTCATCGCAAGCGTGAGATGTCCAGATGCAAACAGCAGAGATTGTGCTTGGAATTGTTGGACAGAGTAATCATCCAATGGAGTAATCGATCCTGAAGATCACTTTTTGATCTCCAAGTTTTCACTCGAACGACATGGCTGAAGAACGCTGGAAGCAGTCAAGCGCACAATTCAATTGACCTACAAGATATGATTGAGCTTGACGCGCTACTGAACAAGCACAAAGCTGACATTATATCCCTCAAGGAGCACCTTCAAGATGTGCTTGAGCCACAGTATGATGATATTTGGCTTCTCCGCTTCGTTCTTACCAATGGAAACGTCCAAGATGCCATTGAACCATGCCGCTACACGATTGAATGGCGCAACGCTCGGAAGGATCTCCTCGACCGAGTCCATGCGGGAGAGATGCCAGCGCTTCATGACCAAGTAACAAAGTTTCAAGTACGAACCTTTGATTTTTGCAAGTGTTGGGAGGCTCACATGGCAATAGGTTGCTGGCGAACACAAGTTGACAAAGTATGGCGAGCCACTCTTCATTGTCCGCATTGGATTGTCCAATTCAAAAGCTCTCATGGAGGCGCTGCCGTTCGATGATATTACATGCTCATTCGAGAGCGGATCTTTCTCCTCTGCGACAAGCTCACGCGAGCGATAGGCAGTTTTGTTCGGATGACCATCTTGCTGGACTTTCAAGGGTTCTCCATCACACGTGGCTACGACCGTCAATTCGCCCAACTCAACGAGGTGACAGGCAGATTGTCCGAAAAGATGTATCCCCAACTCCTCGGACGCACTGTGTTCCTCAACACGCCAAGTGTCGTTCCATGGATGATCAAGCTGTTCAAGCCACGGACGAGTGATCAAGCAGCCGAGGGAAAGTTGTTTTGTCCTGGTGGGAGTGACATTTCTGCTTGTCCATTCGTGTCGTCGAATCTGGGGCTCGAGGTGAGCTAGCACTGTACGAGGACTATCTCTTACCTTCATCAGTCATTGCCGACGTTCATAGGTGGCTCTTGTACTTGTGGAAATGGCCGCTGCATTGGCAATGTGCCAAACTCCCAAACGATTCCAATCGACGCCGTCGACGCGAATGGTCTCACGAGTGTCACCTTGGCCGCACGCACATCTCAGACCATTGATCTTCCAGTGAGCAAAGGGACGGTCGTAAACTATCACTTGGAAGCAGAAGGCAAGCCTCTCTCCGTGACAGTGGCTCTGGTTGCACCTCCTCAAGATGAGCAGTTTTTCTTGGAGAGACCAATGCTCCAAAAGAGCAATGGCGCCTTCGTCGGCAAGTGGGCTATCCCTCAAGACGGTATCTTGCAACTCCGAGTCGCGAATATCCATGCCTTCATGTCTGGTCGTTCTTTCAAGTACAAGCTGAATCTTTCATAATTCTCCCTGGCAATAATGAGAATGCTGAGGAACATGTATTGAACTGGGCTTTCATGGGAGGCTGCCACGTCATAGATCCAAGCCAAAGATTGAATAGCGTCACTTGTCCATCCCAGCGGCCTTGTGTGCAGCAGAACAAGACGCATCGAACGTAGATTGCCTTGTTTGGCTGTCAGGAAATTGCAATCTCTCGCATGAAAGAACGACCAAATACTTCAGCGTGTTAGCGTTGCCAAAACTCCAACATTGCTTCAGTTCATCGTGTCAAATCTCGGTTTCCTCTGCAGCGCAGCCTCTGCCCTACGATTTCGCTCATGGAGAAGATGTACGTACAACTACTGGTGGGATTCGTGCTGAGCTGTAGCTTGGCCAAGTGTTTTGCTCGTGGATTGCGCTGAATATGCCTTGTTGACCACGTGAAGACTGTGGAGAACATGGAGTTACCCCTTTGTTCAGTGACGCTTTGGCAAACTCGAGTTGTTGATATTACAGATTGCACTTCAGATTCTTTGACACTAATACCCATTGTCGACGAGGAAACATCGGGGTTGAGGAAATTACAGCACACTCCACTTGTACTTGATGGTACGACCGCGCAAAAATGCGTGGACATTGGCAACTCGAAGTTGCAGGATGCCATCTTGAGGAATGGCCCACTTGCCAACCACAGCACCATCGCTTTTTTGAAGCAGTGGTTTCTCCAAAAGGATTGTTTCGTCTTGTGAAGGAGCCACGAGCGCCACGGTCACGGATAGAGGTTTACCCTCTGCTTCCAAGTGGTAATCGACCACCATCCCTTTTCCAACTGGAACGTCAATCGTTTGCGATGACCGCGCGGCCAAGGTGACACTTGTCAGGCCGTCTGCATCGACTGCACTGATTGGAACTGTTTGAGAATTTGGCACGCTACCAATACAGCAACCATTCCCACAGGTGCAGGAACCGCCCAAGAACGTTGGCAAATTCTAGATATAGATGAAAAGATAGACCATGTTGTGAAGTGTACCTCGAGCCCCAGGTATGAAGATACAAATGGACAAACAGAGGCGTCAGTCCCGCCAGGGCAAAAACACATTTTCTCGACGGATCGAGCACTCATAAGTGGCTTCATGAGATTGAATATCCATGGAAAGACGGATGGGGTATTCAAAAAGACACTTCGGCCCAGCAGCTGGGGATACATCTTTTCAGAGAGCCTGCTCGTTGCACCGTTCAATTGGGCAAATCGCCGATCTTGGCCACGAGTGAGCGAAAAACCTTGGAAATCCAAGACGACGACCATTTTCACCAATTTCCCAGTAGACCGCGTGAGCTTGTCGCAGTGGAGGAAGATGCGTTCGCGGGTCAGCATGTAGTATTCCAATAGATCATCAAAAGGCAGGGCATCCATGAGTGCTTTTGGATTGCACAATCCAATGCGGGCAATGAAGAGTGATTCGCCATGCTTTGTAAACTTGTGTTCACTCGCAACCTATCACCAATTTCACCTCAGACACGACGGAACCGGCAAAAATTTCTACCTGGAACTTTGTCACTTGGTCATGGAGTACTGGCATTTCACCCGCTCGAATACGATCGAGCAGTTGTTTTCGCGCGCTTCTCCATTCAATCGTGAAGCGGCATGGTTCCACTGCATCTTGGACACTTCCGTTGCTCAGGAGGAAGCGGAGGAGCCAGAAATCATCGTATTCCGGCTGGATCACGTCTTTCAGGCGGTCCTTGAGTGCTGCAATGTCGTCTTTGCGCTTCTCCAGCAGCGTCTCCAACTCGGTCATGTGACTGCTTTGTCGCGGGATTCCAAATGAAGACAGAAGAGTTCAAGAAAGGCCATAATCAAATCTTGGTCAAAATAGCTATTAAACTATTTTGACTGAGTTTTGTACGGAAGAGTCATGGAGTTGACATGGTGAGACCGCTGAACTTGCAGACTTGGATGAAGAAACAACCGCGCGGCAATTGGATGCTGAAGGACGATTGCGACTCAAAGTCACTAGCCCAGCTCGAGATCGTTCTTTGATGTGCATCCTGGTTCATGAGACGCAGATAATTTGGACAAACGCGGCAATTGGCAAGGAAGATCGACAAGTGTTGAGTATCACTGGCAGCAAAATGACGAGACCTGTGGACAGCAAAGCTTTGACACGCATGGAGGGAGTTCAAGCTTGTGAAGCGTGGACATGGTCGATATTCGTAGTCTGGAACTAGGAAACGCAGAGGACGAAGAATGCTTCTACGGTAGTGTCTAGGAAACAATCATTTGGTTAACCACTCGTATTGTCTCCATTGGGCTGAAGAGTTCGTTCGACGCGGGTCTTGACATCCGCTAGAGAAGCCCACCATGGATATCTGAGCTCAAGTATTTGGGTCTTTCAAGACGCAACGTCCGTGTCTGGGCAATTCAAGGGCAGAGAGATTGTTCGCTGAATCCAAAGCAGTCAACCTCGATAGACTTTCAAGTTGTTGACGAGAATCGCTTGGAAAGAGAGCACAGGCTGGGCGTTCCCCAGGGGCGGTGTTCTCGTTGGCAAACTCAGGATATTCAAGCAGCACTTCTGATGCGAGCTCATCAAGTCGCAGGCTCTCTAACGTTCCAATCGCTATTAAGATTCTATCATGCCGACCGCACGTTTATGCAAGTTGTCCGTTCCTCCATCAGTTGTTTCCAGTCCTCTGTCAGCTCCAAACTTGATCTCCCATGACCACATTGCCACTAATCAACGGCGATGTCATTGCAGAACGACGACCGACGGCGTCATCGAGTGGACTCCAATGCTTTCGTGGGCGCTCTCTGGAACATTTTCGATCGACGGCATACTCAACCTCTTATCTCGGCGTCGGTACAGAGAAGTGACCACCGCTGTGCTCTCCGTGTAGAGGCAGTCCTTGCTTGGATCCCGCTGTGTCGTCTACCTTGACGCAGATGGAGATTCCACGTCGAGCTTATCGTCTAAACTTGTAAACTTTAGTCGAAACTTATCCTAATCTACTTATACTTTTCATATTTCCAAGTTCGAAAATCAACATTTTTCGTCTATACTTGACATATCGAGTATACAAACTTTAAGATAAAGAAAGGTTATTCTTGGAAGACAACGGTTTCCTGATTCGACGCCATGATGCCACTCCAGGGGATGGTTCAATAGGTTTTTACCGATTCTCTTGACACATGCGAGTCCTCGCGGCGATCCTGGCCGTCTCGGCAGCGCTTGGTGCGTCTTTGGAAAGCTACATGTCGCCAGCTGCGCGGGCGCAGCTCGAACACAGACCATCGGCCATGCGGCGAGATATTCATGACGTTGACACGACTGTCTTGAACGTCGACCTCAATGTCACCGCCTTTCGAACGTCCGTCATGATGCAAGATGGGACGTCCGTGAACTTTACAACGCGCGCATACAACGAGCAGATCCCAGGACCGACGATTTACGTCACACCTGGCGATACATTCACCATCACATTGAGGAATCAACTGCAACCCGGCCGGACCAATGCGACGAATCTGCATCTTCATGGCTTGGTATCGAGTCTTTTGAGATGATCTTTGATGACTTATATGGACTACGTAGCATCTCGCGGACGAGCTAACGCCGATTCAACCACAAGCCACGTCCGTCTTGTCGTATACGATCCCACAAGACCATCCTTCCGGCACTTACTGGTACCATCCTCACTTGCATGGGCTTTTGAACTCTCAGGTACGCTTCCGCTTCATTTCCTCTTTTCTAAATGACGCTATCATGCATGTAGATGTCAGGACTGATGGCTGGAGCGATTGTTATCCTCGACCGTATCCAGGACATGCCACCGACACTACAAAGTATTCCAGACCACATTGCGATTCTCCAAGGCGTTTGTACGTCGGGATGTCCAAACCAACATGATGTCTTGGAATCGGCGATCCAAGCCGACGACCGAGGATTCCAGCCACAAGTTGCGAGTTCATTGCCGCATGGAATAGTTTCTCTCGTGGTCAATGGCGAATCCGCGCCGACCATTCGTGTCGTTGAGCAGGAATGGTTTCGAGTGCGGTGGATCAATGCGGTTGCCAACAACGGCATCGAGCTCGTGCTTCCTTGCACAGCGCATTTGATCGCTCGAGACGGTGTGACGAAATCAACGTGGCCGCGTGTCTCCCTCATTGTGATACCACCTGGAGGTCGCGCTGACGTCGTGGTAATGCGCTCAAGCTCGAGAGGAAGCGCTAATCGAGTTGATCTCTCGTAGATGCAATGCGAGAGAGGACTTCATACTGTCCAAGCCGACAATAGCACCGAGCGAAATGAATGGCTAGGAGTACTCCACCGAGTTCCAAGCCAGCTCGTGATGCAAATCCAAGCCGAGACGACTCAAGCCTCAGAGGCAATCCAGATCAAACCGCTCCAAGCAGGTCCACCGCAGGTTACGCTGCCTTGGTACATGACAAAGACGAACCACCACGAAGGTGAAGGTCGCTGCTCGGTCGAGTATGCATTTACGACGGACAAAGCTGGAAATGGCGACGTTGTCTTTGGTGTCAACCATGTCATGATGACAGAAACCGATCCAGGCACCGCGCTGGCGAAGAATGTCTCGACGACGTGGTGTCTTGGCTCCGACGCAGACCACAGCCATCCATTCCATATACACACGACGCACTTTCGAGTGCTCTCGTCCAAGAAATGGCACGAGTCAAGGCCAGAGCTTTATAGCCCCGACGAATGGCGAGATACGATTCCGCTCTACAAAGACCATGTTCGGCTGAGGTACACCGCCGCCTTCATGGACGTTTATTTGACGGAATGAATCGATCGTAGGTTCATCCCCGCGGTGTCTGGCTCCATGTTGTCCCATTGCCACATTGCATGGCATGCAGATCGTGGCATGGGACGCATGTTCCACGTCGAGGACTAGCCTTGCCAAGATTATTTAAGAAATATTTCCAACACAGCGCTTTGCGTGATGGAGAATGCAAGCCAAGATGGAGCGTCGATCGGAGTATTATTTTGCTTGGAAGCTACCGGTAGAGGACGCTCTTGCTGGCGAGCCCGCGCTAGGAGCTTGCAGACTTTTGAGTGTGTATCCCGCATCGTGACAACTTACGTGGCCACTTGGGGAGTTATTTCTTGGCTGTCACGAATGAACGACTGCGGCAACCACAACAAAGAGTCAAAGTCGCACCGCACTTCTTCTACGTGTCTTGGTTGCAGCATTGGACTGCAGATTCTAATCCTGTGGATCTTGGTGAAAGGTTGGATCAGTTCTCATTTGACGAAATTGCGACCGTCGCGTCAAGTCGTACAATGCATTCGAGCTACTTTTCGAGCTTGCCATCCCACGAATCGGCGCACCAAAAATGCCCAAAACAACTTGTAGATCCCAAAGCTCATCAATCAATCATCCCCGTGAGATCTAGTTGAATGCCGCGAATTTCAAGAGCATTGCGCGATGCAGGATGCTTGACACATGTTGTGAATTCACCACAGCTTCACTACGACTTCTCTGCTTGGTGTGCGCTGAAAAAGCAAGCAGCCGCCGTTCCAAGCCCATTGCCTTGCATTTTGTCGTATCCTGCACCATATTTAGAGCGCAGATCCCGGGGCAGCGTCGTCCTTTGGCTTCTTCACTCGTTTTCCATCATCGTAGTCCATAGAAGGTCGACACCCGCATCTGCGTAAAATCTTTTCATATTTGGCGGGGATTTCATTGGCAACCCAATAATAATTTAATTCAAAATATTTAATTTATTTGGATATTTTATGTTAAACCACGAATTTTAAAATATATCATCGTGGACTGGGTTCCGCGAAATATTTTCGAATGTTTTTCATTTTCACATTTCCTCCAAAGGCGACAAGATGAAGATCCGTGCGGCGCTCCTCGGTCTCTTTGGCGGCGCGCTGGCGGTGAAAGGACCGCATTACGATGCAAAAAGTGGCATTCCTGCCTTCGTGGACGTTGATACACCCCAGCAGTACTATACGACCAAGTCATCACGAGGAGAAACGTGGGATCTCGTCATGAGTGATGAGTTCAATCGACCGGGACGCAATTTTACCGCGGGTGTGGATCCGCTGTGGACAGCGATTGAAATGCCTGATGGTGTGAATGCCGCTTTGGAATATTACTCGATCAATATGACGGAAACGGCGCAAGAACCAGATGGACGAGGCGTCTTTCGCATCAAGACCCAACTCGACGATATTTCGTTCCGCGTGTACAATCCATACAAGCAACCTGAACCAGGCTATCAACAAAGTCGCATGGTATTGCGCTCCAATGGTTATCTCGTGAATTCATAGTTTGGCGGATAGTACTACCGCAGTGGCATGCTCCAGTCGTGGAATAAATTCTGCTTTCAAGGTGGACTCGTGGAAGTAAGTTCCCAGCAACCTGGTGTAACAAGCGCAATCAACCCTGACGCTGCGGGCGATGCGAAAACACGCGTGACTCCAGGTAGGATGCTTTGCAAGTTAATCTCAAATGCTCATCCAGGATACTACTACCCAACGTGGCCTGGTGTTTGGTTGATGGGCAACTTGGGTCGTGCACTCTTTCTACCTTCTACGAATCGCATGTGGCCATGGTCGTACAACGAATGCAATGAAAATTTAAAGAAAGACCAGCGGATTTCCGCGTGCAATTCAAATCCAGGATTTGGTTTGAACCCAAATCAAGGGCGCGGTGCTCCTGAAATCGATATCTTTGAAGGCGGTGGTAACGCCATTTCATCGTCGGTCCAAATTGCGCCAGGGATGCCAGACAATTTCCGACCTGTGCCTGACGCAGAGAACATTTACTGTATCTACAGTAACGAATGCAAAACCCCCGGTAAGAATGTCTAGAGGCTTCATCAGCTCATAAAATGTAGGTGCCAACTCGCCCGACGTGCCCAGTTCCATCACACAGCAACGTGGTCATCGCTCTTGGTACCAAGGATTGCGTTACGCTCCACACGTGTGCAATCCCAAAGGCACTGCTCAAAATGCTCTTGCGATAAATGCAAGTTTGGACGCTGGTATCACAGTGAATGCTTGCACAGACAGTATTTGCCCTGCCTCGCGCGATGTCAATGGCGACCGTGGTCCAGTTGATGGTGTCGTGAATGGCGCTAACACAAAGTACTGGAATATCAACAGCAAGGCGGAATGTTTTCCAGTGATGAACGGCTACAACGGAGCGTTCTTGTGCGATCCATACACAAATAACAGCAAATGCTCGGCCGCTCTGCACACTGATGGTACGATGACTGCCGCACCCGTCCCCCCTTTTAGCTACCAAATGGATGCCATTTCAGCCAACTGGGATGTGGATTTCTACGCGTACTCCAACTACTACAAATACCAACTCGAATGGGTCACTGGTCGTCAGGGCTACGTCCGATGGATGATTGATGGAGCTCCTCTCTTTGAAATACCTGCTCAATCGCTGGAAAGTCCTCCACAGGACTCTGCAAAGTCTAACCCGCGCAAGCTCATGATCGAAGAACCCTTGTACTTCATCTTCAACACGGCCCTCTCAACTAGCTGGGGTACAAAGCCTCCCAACCCAGGCAAGCCATGCCGTGGTGATGGCACAGACGCCAAAGTCAACGCCGTTTGCGATCAATTCCCACTCTACCTCAGAATTGATTACATTCGTGTGTGGCAAAACCGCACGTCCATGGGCCTTGGCTGTGATCCTCCTTCACACCCCACGCGACTATGGATTGATGGGCACGCCAGCGACTATCAAGACAACAACAATCTCAATTTGGACGTCGATGGGCAAGCCTTTTGCAATTCCAATGATGACTGTACGCTTCAAGGCTCGATTGTGACCGGTTCATGTGGAAAGAACTCTCGCTGTGTCTGCTCCGCCCCAAAGGTATTCCAACTGTTCATCGACGACCTCAGCCTTACATGTACTTTTTAGGTCTGGGGTGGTCCTCGATGCACTACGAACCGAGGCGTCATGAGCGGTTCATCCACGAGTGGATCCTTGGGTCCTCCATTATGGGCAGTCTTGGTCATTTCTGTCTTGGCCACAGGAAGCGCTGTCGCCATTGTGTACATCCGTGGCAAGGGCAAGCGCCTTCAATTGCGATTCCGAAGTACGTTGATCCGAAAGCAGCACATTCTAATTCACTTGTCAACAGGCAACTTGTATGCAGAAGCTGCAGCACCAGCCAGCAAAGCCACAATGCCCCAAGATCTCAACTTGCGAGGCACTGTCATGAGTCGTCAAGGAAGCATGGAGGAGACAACATCTCGCACTGATGTCAAGCGGCGCTCTCGTCGTGCTGTGTAAACCCCTCTTTATATATTTTGACCTTGTCAAATGACTACGACATCCCGATAGTTTACGCCTCTCGTCGCTGGACTTGTGGTCCAAAGAGGTAGCGCAATGGAATCGGAGTCACGTGGTGGTTGTGTCGCTCCTGCACAGATTCTATCGAGGACGTGGTGGCGTCGTCGTCATGCTGTCCCAGGCTGTCATTTACAAGCTCTTGCCACTGTTCGGCCAAATTTCTGCGTTCGACGCCCAGAGATCTTTTGTCAGGATTCATGTCTTGCTTTGAAGCTATCCACACTTGCTCAAGTTTGGTGTTTGCATGGCTGCTTCGGACGTCTTCTGGCACGCCGACAACACAGTGCAGAAGAAGCGCAAGCGGGGCCAACTTGCTGAAGCCAGGTTGGTCGCGCATGTATTTCCAAAAGAGTGGTGTGTTGTGTCGAAATGGCATGTTGTCGACGTCATCCATCCACATCCACTGGCAAAACTGCTCGACGACGGCTTTGGCCGGGTCAGGCGCAATGTGTTGTTCGTACAGACGATGCACGCTTGCTCCAACCTCCGCCACGGTCAATCCAAAGCTGTTAGACAGGAGCCACCGTCGAATTGTCGAAGCATGTTGGACGTCGAGTGCTGCAGCTGCAATATGCAATGGCTGGTCCATTTGTTGCCACAAAGCTTCAGCAGTTTGAATGCAGACTTCGCTCGACTCTTTTCTCGAGACGAGTCGCCCTAAGAGCATCAAAACGTCCGCAGCAGTCTTGTGGCTTGTCGTAAATGGCTCTAGAAGTGTTTGGATCGAAGCTACACCTGACAAAAACATGGGGTCTCTCACTGGAGAAACTTCTGGCTTGGCAATGGCGTCGGCAAAGGCAATACATGCTGGACGGAGCGACAACAGAGCACCACAAAGGACGTGAAGGTTGGACCAAGTCAACGACGACACATGAGGAAGATTACGTTGCTGAGGTATCGAGGAAGCATGAACATCGTGTAAGAGCATCTTCGCTAAGCACTGGTCAAAGAGCCAAGGATCTTTTTGTACCAAGTCGACGAAGCCAAGCATTTGAGCCATAATTGTGGACAATCGCGGCTCCATTTGACTCAAAACAAGTCGAGTAATGTTCACCCAAGGAGCAAACAGCACAGAAGGACGTCGACTCGACGCGAAGTGACAAAGCCCATGGCCATGGAGGCAGACAAAAGCAACTTGAAGGCCAGTCAAAGCTTGCGCTTCGTCAATTGCTGCCTCCAAGGCATCCAATGTTTCTTTGCCATTATTCGTGGCATAAGCAGTGGCATTTGGAAGTGGAGTCCATGGAAACCAGCATGGACCAGCGTGAAGCCAAATGAATCCATGACGATCGACAGCAAGTCCAAGGACTGCAGTGCCACTTGCGACTTGCTTCTGCATGAGATGAATGCTCTCAGACATGGCCTTCGCAGCTTCCATTTCCAGTAGCGGTCCCATCAGATCTCGTGGCGCTGGCAATGCTGCTGAAGTTTCCTAAAGGCGCGTCAACCTCCTTGAGATGACATGGATGGACGTACTGGTCGCAGAAAGTCCACAAGCGCTGTAAATTCGGGCACTTGTATCCAATGTGGAGGCAGTGGAATGGCCGCTATCAAGCGAACGACGAGTGAACTCAACTGGGTTTGGGAGAGCGAGCTGCTGGAGCATGGTGGCGATGCATGGAGCGACGCTTGGACAAATGGACAGCTTTCAATGTGCTTTTTCAAATTCGCCACAACATTCTTCATAGGCGTCGGGGAGCTGACGGTTGTCTGTGTGATAGGATGAACGCCACCGCTGGATTCCTGAAACGCAGCCCTGCAGTTCTTGCATTCGACATAAAAATAGGATCCAGTCTTGCCAAGATCCACGCGACGGTCAAAGAAGGAGTACAGATCGCGACTTCTTGCAGCAACTCCTCGAACACGTTTCGTGGACAAAGGTCCTGATGAAGCAGTGGCTTGCTTCCGTTTCTTGGATGCCAGAACGAATGGACAAGTCTCGATGTGCTTTTTCAAGTTGGCCAGGATGTTTTTCCGTGGCGTGGGCTCTTGCACGGATGACTTTGTCAAAGGATGCACGCCGCCATTCGCTTCTTCAAATGCACTGCGACAGAGGCGACATTCGACCCAAAAGTACGTTCCAGACTTCTCAAGATCGTCTCGACGGTCAAAGTACGCGTAGATTTCCCGTGCCGCCGCAGAAACGCCACGACCTCTTCGTTTCTCTTCGCTTGTTGATGTCATCTTGTCCATGCTGATGGTTACTTAGAGGACTTTCTAAACTGTATATAAAATGCATATAACATGTCAAATAATTCTATTTTCAAAATGAATGAATGGTTAATATATTTAATAGTAAATACTAGTATATCATTACAAAGATTATATATATCCCATAATTTAATGTGTACATTTCCAGTAAATATTTCAAACAAATATATTTATTTGAATATTTTCATTCAAAACTCAAGTAAAATATTTAATACTTTATATTGTATGATTTGATACTATGATAAATACGACAAGATCACTTTTCATCAGCAAGCCGCCGTTTGAACCTGAACGCAAGCATCATGGCCGTCGGTCGTTTCCTTGGGTCCATTGCAAAGCATTCTTTGCCAATGGCCGAGTACCATTCAGGGCAAGTGGGAGAGAACGAGGGGGTTAATTCGCCGGCCATCACTTTGGCCATGATTGCAGTATCTGTCAATGGATTGCCTTTGTCGTTGCTCAAGTCGGCGTACGGCAGTCGCTCGGTCTCCAATTCAGCCAATATCACGCCAAAGCTGAAGATATCTGCCGCTTCTGTGTAGTGTCCATCTTGCAGGACTTCAGGAGCCATCCAGCGATACGTGCCAATGCCTGCCGTCATAGTCGCATCGTTCATTTCCCTTGCAATGCCGAAATCTGTCAATTTCGCGCGAATTTCTCCATCCAGAAGAACGTTTCTCGATTTCAAGTCGCGGTGGATCACTTTGGGTTGCAGGACATGTAAGTACGAAAGCGCTTCGGAGATATGATGTGCGCATTGAAGCTTGAGATGCCAAGACAATTGTTTCTTCTCAAGAACTTGCCGCAAGTCCCCGTGTTCCATGTACTCGCTGACCATCATAATATCCGTCGGACGGGTCCATGTCGCGCCATAAAACTGAACGATATATGGACAGTCAATTCTAAAGACACTGGTGAAACAACGCCACGTCGATCGCATTTGTACCTGGACAAGAGGACGATTTCAGCCATGAACTTGCCCAATTCGTCGGCGTTGCATTTGCTAGGAAGGAGCCGCTTGATCGCGACGACTTGTTGGTTGTATTCGCCGAGCCAGACTTGGCCATACGCGCCTTCAGCCAGTGGTCGCGTCAGTTTGACCTCAGTCATGGGCAAGCGATACATGTCCAAGTCGTCTAAATGCTTGTGGATAGCGCTCTTCTGAATGGAATCGTCCAAGGCGAGCCACGAGTTGCCATCGCTCAGCGCCGGCGATGCAGAGTAAGCAAATGTGTCGGCGTCCTTCGTCGGCGATACCACTTGCACATCATTTCGACGGCTTCGACGGCGTTTTATCCACACAAAGACAGCCAAGGCTGCAATCACGACGACGGCGGCACAGACGACAGAGACTATAGTCGTCGTTGACGAAGATGACATGTTGACCGGCGCCACCGTCATCGCTGTGGTCGATGGACTCGAAATGGTGGACGAATTCGTCGGCACTGGCGTTGTTGGCGCTATTGATGTCGATGGCGGTGGCTGCGTCGTGGGCAAACAGATACCAGCGAGCGTTGAGATTTGCACTTGGCTTTGCGTGTCGTCGTTCTGGATCGAGCAATTGGCGGTCGATTGAACGAACGACGAGAAGAGCAGCTTGCAGTCAGTCGAATTGCAATCGACGGCTCGGATCGTGGTTGGATTGACGTGAATCGGCTGGCCAACGAGGCCATTGTAGAACGAACAGCCGCGAAAGTCAGGCCCGTCCGAGTCTTTGAGTTTGTTGACGGCCTGGAGGATCAACGCCGCGCAGTCGAGCGAGTCAGCTTGAGGCATGCCGTCCGTCGCAAAGTGTGAAAATGCAACAATTTCCACTGAGAACTTTCGAGTGCCGTCATTTTCAATACAAATTTCAAGATTAATTTTTCCCAGATGGCCAAAAAAGTGCACATTTTGTCTGTCTCGATAAAATTTCACAAAGGTGATGGAGAGCGACATCCCACGAGAAACTTACTGTACAGGATCGTAGCTCGTCCGCCGCGATAAAACGCAACGAAATGGACTCCTTGAACAAGATATTCCGTCGTCTCAAGCTGGCGAATGGACGCGCTTCCGGCTCGTCCTATGGTTCTTCGGACGACTTCGACGAAGTTTGACGCGCGCAATGTTGCAAGGTACAAGGCGCATCCAAGATTGTTGGATGCGCTCGGGGCCACCGAAGACACATCTCATTGATCTGACACGTCGGGTATACACTGGTGAACGTGCGAAGAACTGGAGAGATCAAGACAACGAGGTAATAGTAGTGGACATTCAAAGACGACTGACTGATGGAGAGGATCGCAAACGGTTCAAGTGAGTTACCGAGGCAATCACTCAAGCATCACGTTTGATTCTCTCTCGTGCTTTTTGTGCTTGATTTGAGCGCGATGGCTATTTTTCCATCGGGACCGAAGATTACAACGACTCTGTACGATGCAAATCGGAGCTTGGAACCATTCGCTCCCCCACGGCATGATATTACCGACAACCCAGCTCTGGACGACGATAAATGAAGATCCAGTCTTTGAAAACGCATTGAAATCATCGACTTCTTCCCTCAGTCCCAGTCGTTGTGAGTTGTCGCTGACTTTATTATGGCCGCATTGCTAAACCAAAAAGGATGGCCCGTGCGTACTCAAGTTTCTTTCATCGCCAAAGTCTTTGGAGCTCCACTGCGGGGCTGCGCACTCGAACGCGGCAACAGACACCAACAGAAGCGAATTTCAACTTGAGGAGGCCGACCCACGAGAGGAATTAGCGTTAGATGCCCCTGTCAGATCCAAGATTGTCGACCCATTCCGCCAAGACAAGGACAATTGCTCGTGGTCTGTCTACCTTGCCGTCAAAGTCATCATTCCCTCGTCGTCTTCAGCCCTCTGGCGTGCTCATGGCCTTGCGAATCGACAAAGCCTGATCCCAGCATCTCATTTTTTCATCGACTTGGGTCTACAGTAGCGCATCAAGATCTTCTCCATGGCGGGAACCATTTCCATCGGTGTCGATCCGTCTATCGTCTTGACGCAAGGTTGCCGTCCGTCCCTCATCCAGAATTTCCACTTGCTGCCAATCCACAGCCATGCAATCCTCTCCCACGATGGCTTGAGCAGCGTTTCCCAGCAACCTTTCAATGCCATTCATGGAGCTAAAGCCCCATGAGTCTTGGAGTTCTCCATCATCCGATGACGTTATGAGGATATAGCGTGCCCAGCTGGCGGCGATACACACTGTCTTGAAATTTGTCGCCAGGATATTCAAAATTGTTGACGCTGCTGACCACACACCAAAGGCATCAGCTTGGCTTCATACTTTATCTTTCGACGATGGCAACCAACGCATCGGCGCTGAATGCGACAGCGGCGGTAGTGGCCAACTTTACAAAGGTCAACGGCACGACGTTCAAAAGCTGTGCGTTCTACGATGGCTTGGTCTCGACGACATTTCATCTGCACCCGAATGCAATTCGATCCAACGACTGCAAGAGCTCGACGTGCTCTGCGCTCTTTGCGGCGCTTGTACAGCAGCTTGGCAATTGCTTCATTGAGGACGACGACAGTCATACCATCGTTGCGGTGTCCAGCTTTGGTGGGATCTGCCAAGCGTCCACTCCGACGACAGCGCCAAGCAACATAATCATCTACAGCCCTTCGGCTACAGTAGAGCCATACAACCATTCATCCTCCACGACGACGATCGTTGCCATTGCTTGTGCCTCAGTCGTCGCGCTCGCCCTCATTTTATTCGCATGGTCTCGAAAGCGCCGCCTGGTCAAGGACTGGTGGCGGATCCTTACTCGACGCTCCCGGAAAGCCACGGCAATACTTGGCTTACCTTTAGCGACGCGACGGAAAGAATGAGCATGCAAGCTCAGTTGTCGCACTTGGATATGTTTCGGATCCCATCGGCGGAGCTGATGCTGACGCGACCGCTGGCGGAAGGAGCGTACGGTCAAGTGTGG
This sequence comes from Aphanomyces euteiches, assembly GCA_021527685.1. NCBI lineage: Eukaryota > Oomycota > Saprolegniomycetes > Saprolegniales > Verrucalvaceae > Aphanomyces > Aphanomyces euteiches. Next base: position 1,414,924 of record JAJGMV010000280.1, read on the forward strand.
CTCGGGGAATACAACCACTCGGCCGTCGCCATCAAGCGGCTCTTGCCCAACAAATCCAACGCCAACGAGCTGTTCAAGTTCATGGCCGAGATTGTGCTCTTGTCCAAGTACGCCCCTGCTCTTCTTACTGCCTGACTCTCCCCATAGGATGGATTGCCCATACGTCGTTGCGTTTTATGGCGTCGCGTGGACTCGCCCGACGGAAATTTTGATGGTCACCGAGTTCGTGGAGCATGGAGATTTGCGCCACGTCCTCGAGTCGACAGCACTGACGTGGACACTCAAGCTCCAATGTGCTCTGCATATTGCCGAAGCTCTCGTCTATCTCTTCTGCATGGAGCCGAGAGTGATCCACCGCGATCTCAAGTCACGAAACGTCCTCCTCAATGATGAATACCATGCCAAAGTGACGGATTTCGGCATTGCAAGGGAAATGGATGACACAACGATGACGTCTGGCATTGGAACGTACCGCTGGATGGCGCCGGAGGTTCTTCAAGATGGACATTACACTCAAGCCGCAGATATTTTCAGCTTTGGGGTCATCCTGGCCGAGCTCGAAACCGAGATGTTGCCATATTCCGACTTGCGAAATGGCCGCGGCAACCAGCTGACGGACACGGCGATCATGGCCAAAGTCATGGCGGGCGAATTGACCCCCTCGTTCTCCCCCAATTGCCCTCAATGGTACGCCGCCCTTGGAAGACAATGCCTGGCGCTCGATCCAACCAAGCGACCACCGGCAACGATGCTGGTCTTTCATTTCAAACGCAGTTTGATCCGAGAGCTCAACACGTTGGCGTCGACGCCAGTCTCAGTGTCGTCGTCATCTTGGGGCCAAGTCAACTCTGTCAAATTACTCTTGTAACATTATATTGTCGATTTCATTCGAATTTGTGAGGGGGGTCCGAATGTATCGATCTTTCAAATCGATCTGCAAATCGCTCAGCCAATCAGAATCGAGTATTTACCAAATTTAGGCAAAATACACCCAGACACACGTGTAATTAATTGCCATACTTTCCATTTATACTTGATTTCAGTATGATCAAATCGATTTGGAATAGAATTTGATTTTGGTAAAAAAATACAAATTTAGGTGAAAAAGACAATACCTGTTTAATATTATACAAGGCTTACATTATATTTAAGAGAACATCTCATATTGCTCTGTGAGATTACCAATATTGCATCAACATTGTCGACAATAAACATTAGTCTATGGAGAATAAGTCAAATCAACTAGGGTGTGATCCAAAAGGCGCTGCACAAGTTCACACTCTGTCTATTGATGCTAACATTAAACTCATGGTATTGTCTTTTTCGTCTAAATTTGCAGATTTGATCCAAATCGACGAAATTTGAGTGATCAATCTGGCCATAGTAAATTCAAGTATAATCGGAAGGTACATAAATTAATGTGTGTGTGTTGGTGTGTTTTGTGTGTGATTTAAGCATAATCTGGACGCTGATTGGCTGGTTCGATTTGATGTTTGATTCAAAGTTTGATCGATTTCAGCCAAGTTCGGAAAATCTGTGAATCATGATTCAATCTTGATTCTCCCATATAAAACCTTGCTGGGTAATCTACGGGATTTACAAGCATTTCTTAGAATCCACATTCACTCTTAGAATCTCTCCCTTCAAAATGGGTGAGGTAGATTCTAAAAATTATGATTATCCCACCAAAGTGGATTATCCATTGTTCCTTTTGAGGAACGGAAGGAAATTTCGCAAATATACATATGGTTTGTAGTCGATTTCTATTGGATAAAATAGTCCAGAATCCACTTTGGATCATGCTTCCAACCCAAACCGAACACACCCTGAGTGAATCAGACAATATGTTAATCTTATATTAATAAACAAATATTGTCAAATCGATTCAAACTTGGAGAAGGCTGTCGAATCGAATAGACTTGGCAAATCGATTTGAGAATCGACTAGCCAATCATAGATCAGCATTTTCCATATTTTGACTAATCAAATAACATCAATAATAGGGGAAAGGCCATGATGGACGCTGACCCGCAGAAGATACGCGCGGCGTCTTAGCGCTTCATAGCGAGCTAGTAGTTGGCGTAGAAATCATGATTGGTGGTATTCTGGTATGCAGGTGCCATTGCTTGGAAGAAATTGTACTTAACTTTGTATACTATACATTATTTCATATTAAATTTAGCATAGTCGATTTCTATGCGATTTGGCCAATCACCTGCCAAGTCCACATTTCACTGAAAAGGACAATATCTTGTATAAATGAATGTAAAATCTGTAATAATCTATATATGCAGGTCGATCATAGGAGTGTCATTCATTGTATGGAGCACGAAGGGTGCAAAAATCTCAAAGTCGAGTCAAACTTGTTCCGTCGTCGTGCTCCAAGAACGCTCTCTCGGTCGCTGCTGTCCATTGCTTTAGTTAATGAAGGTCAATTCCATCAAGGGCATCCAATTTCCACGTTGTTTGGACCACTGGAAGCCGCGGGACGGCCGACTTTCACGATGAAAGGCACATGGAGAAGAACGACAGTTTTTCGCGGGATGTTTCCGGCAAATCCTCCGCCCTCCATCTTGGATCTTCCATCAAACTTATGCTGACGACTGGGAGCAAGAAACTTTACAGAACACATTGCTCCGTACTGCACGTATTATCACTGTGGTGAGCACAAACGATCATTTTACAATTCGAAGCAAAGACAAAGAGATGGCGGAGGACACGTCGACGTTGGATCCAACGTACTGCCAGTATACGATCGCCAGAGCTGTGGATAATCTCACACAAACCAGTGCGACCGCCTTCATGAGCTGCTCCTACTACGACGATCTCACGGCATCCACGCCGCACTTGAAGCCATCGACGCTGCAGACATCTGCTTGCAAGGTTCAGGCCTGTGCGACGCTCTTTTCGCAGTTTGTCCAGTACACAGGGGATTGCACGATCCTCAACGACGACACGGGTGCTCAAGTCAACATCTCGACGCTTGCTGGCGTTTGTTCGTCGACGCCAACGACCACATTATCGTCCTCTTCCTCCTCGCCATCAAGTAATCCGTCTGGGACTTCAACGCCGAACACGACTGCTGCAGCGAGCGCTTCAAAGTCCTCGTCCTCGACCACGACCATTGCAATCGCAGTGTCTGTCCTCGTCCTCGTCGTTGCGTTTGCCATTTATGCAAGGAAGCGAAAGCGCCGACAGACAAAGCAGGATGACTACGGCACGACGAATCTCACGCATGGTCCATCCAGCCTCGAGACGTCATGGTTTGCGTTGAACGACGCTAGCGAGGCCAGTTCAATGCAAGCGCAATTGGCGCACTTGGACATGTTCCGCATTCCAGCGGCCGATGTGAAAATGAAGAAACCGCTGGCGGAAGGAGCGTACGGCCAAGTGTGGCTCGGCGAGTACAACCACCAAGTGGTGGCCGTCAAGAAGCTCTTGCCCAACAAATGCAGCGCCGACGAGCTGCTCAAGTTCATCGCCGAGATCGTTCTCCTCTCCAAGTATGACGCCGCCGTTCTTTTCATGGGTCTCATTGACTTTGTAGAATTGATTGCCCGTATGTGGTTCAATTTTGCGGCGCGGCGTGGACACGTCCGACGGACATTTTGATGGTCACAGAGTACATGGAGAACGGCGACTTGCGCCACGTCCTCGAGAAGAAAACGCTGTCGTGGCATTTGAAATTGCAGTGTGCGAAAAATATTGCCGAAGCGTTGGTGTACTTGCATTGCATGGAGCCACGGGTGATCCACCGCGATCTCAAGTCGAGAAATGTGCTGCTTGATGGAGAATTCCGAGCCAAGTTGACGGATTTTGGCATTTCACGCGAAATGGACGACACGACCATGACTGCCGGCATTGGAACGTACCGGTGGATGGCGCCGGAAGTCCTCCAAGATGGCCATTACACAGAAGCGGCGGATATCTTTAGCTTTGGTGTGATCCTCGCGGAATTGGACACGGAGATTTTACCATACTCCGACTTGCGCAACGAGCGGGGGAATCCCATCACGGACACGGCGATCATGGCCAAAGTCTTGGCGGGCGAATTGATTCCGTCGTTTACTCCAAGTTGTCCTGAATGGTACGTCCAGATTGCAACAGAATGCCTCGCGTTGGATCCTGCCAAACGCCCTGCCGCGACGATGCTTGCTTTCCAGCTCAAGCGATGCTTGATTCGAGAATTTAGCCAATCCACACCAGGCCACTAAGCTCTCCTCTTCAGCGCAAAGCAAAACGCGCATCGGTAGCAACCTTGTCGAGATTTCAAGCCAACCTCTGGTGAAGTCGAGATGGCATCTCGGCTGACAATGTCCACGGCGTCGACCTTGTCCACGTGGCTATCCAGTTTGGCATCTTATGAAGCTCAGCGCTCTTTCCTGTCGTCTTGAACACTCGCAAGATGGTCCAATGTCGATGCAAATCACGATAGCAACCCTTCTTGGTCTTCAAACGAGTCGTAGAGCTCCTCAAGGCAAGGTGACAACGTCGGCGTAAACGAATTAATCCATGGTCATCCGTTAAGTCCGCACTGCTTCCATCATCCAAATGTTTTCATCCGATGCGGCCTGGAAACCTGCGCTCAGCCCATGAGACGCCAACAATACGCCGAATACAAACTTGCCAGTCTTTCTCGTCGACTGGCCATCGTGCATTTCGCATTGGTCTTGACCGTGCTGTAGTTGCTCTCATGGACTTGTCGAGTCATGCGAAGGCCTTCGTTGATGAGAATTGCATGGGAACCATCCGGTCAAGAGGCGAAATGAGCTTGAAAGTTGTCGACGGGGCGAATCGAGGCGTCAATCTCCTTCGTGAAAGCACTCGTCCTTGAAAACTGTTTGCGCCCACCGCTGTCAACCCACAAAAAGGCGTTATGGACCATCATATCGTCGTTCAGTCTGGTACGTCAAGAACAACCCATGTGCAATATGCAATGCCTCACTGTGCGGCGGTGTGTACAGCCAAGTGTGGCTTGGTAAATACATGACAAATCGTATCCTTATTGAGAAGTTATTGCCAAAGAAAGCTACGAAATTCGAGCATTTGCAGCCGTCTTGACCATGTACAGTCTTGGACCCACTGCATTGTGCTCATGGCTTGGCTGTCTCTAGGGTTGAATGCTCCTAAATTGTTCACTTTCTCGGCGTCTCGTGGACAAAGCCGTCGTTCGACATGTTGCTTGTGACAGAATACATGGATCGCGGGGATCTCCGCAGTGTGCTCCAGTCCAACGAAACCTTTCCATGGACTGGTGGATGGCCCCAGCAGTCCTCAAGGATGACCATTACTCGGAATCGGCTGATTTGTTGAGCATTGGCGTCATCCTCGCTGAATTGGACGCCGAAAATCCTTCCCTTCTCGGACTTGAAGGCCCCCAATGGCTGCACCTACGACGACTTGTATCTGATGCAAGAGGTGACGGCAGGCCAATAGCTTCCGTCATTTTCACAAGACCACCCTTCTCGGTAGCGCAGCCTCGGTCAGAATTGCAACATGACCATTCCAAATGAGTGCATTGTTGATATGAGGCATTGTCGACAAACTGAAATACAATTCAAGGCTGAAATCCCGCTTGATTGCAACCGAAGAAACACTGAAAATCGAAAAATTATTGCAGCCATGTGCTTTCGTTTTATGTCAACTCTGTCGATGTTGATCTAAGATCGAATCTTCTCAAACAGCAGCGTGGACAACTCTTTGATTCGTATGCACAGGTTGCTTGGACGAAACGTTGAGCCTGTCTGTGAATATGTGATTCGTATGGATAAGTTGCGTGGACGAATCCTTGAGCCTCTCTGTGAACTTCACAGCCCCAAGCATCAAATCCGCACAGTGTTTGCCGAGGATAACGGACAAAATCAAGTTACAAGAATCTATCACAAAACATTTCGACCCATCGAAAGTTAACCCTGCATTAATTGAAGAGAGAGAGTCGACGACACTGTATTCCTCTCTCGAAGAGACACTTTCCAGAGATTTCAAAGAGTTGGCTGGACAAACCATCGAGTGCCACTGATGAGTCAACACTACTGCAGCAACTGCTCATCCTTCTCGGTGCTCAAATGACATTCGCAACATATTCACTAGATCCTTTCGGCCGAGATGGACAAGATCTCGACACATATTACAGCGACTGCTTGTTGAAGAGACCCACCGCTGAATGATCCACGCCACTCCATCGCTTAGGTCCAACCATGTACAGGACAAACGAACACATAAGTTATCATCTCCCTTTGTGCTTGTCAGTCGCTGATGAGAATTGCAGACTACTGTCAACTGAAACCAGGGGGGGGCATCATGACGATACCAGAGGATTATCTGGTTTCATTCCGAGTGTTTGGACGTTGCTTGGTGTGACTATCTTGCAGTGGTCATAAATTTGAATACTGTAACTGCATCGATGATATGAAAGCCACTACGGTGTACCGAGGTGGAGGGGGGAACAAAGTTTTTTCGAGTCTGTTTGATTCTAATTACTTTCTGCACCATGGGGATTCCAAGCGGTTCATCGACAACTCGAGCCTCTGAAGATGGATGGCCCTGACTGAATTTACTACTTGGCTCTTATAGATAACTTTACGTCGATGCTTGTAGCCTGGAACGGATTTGGTATGCGACTTGCATGGCGCTTGGTCGTGCCGATGGATCGATTTGGAGGCATTGAAGGCCCAAGTCGTGAAACCAACGAGGGCACTCGGGGCTGAACGATGGCTTGAGTTGCCCAGCGATGACAAGGCCCATGATCGCTGCATCGGTGTATGGATTGCCGCGGTCGTTGCGCAAGTCCGAGTAGGGCAAAACCTCCACGTCCAACTCGGCCAGGATCACGCCAAAGCTGAAAATGTCGGCCGTGTCCGTGTAATGTCCATCTTGGAGAACTTCCGGCGCCATCCAACGGTACGTGCCAATGCCAGCCGTCATGGTTTGGATGTCGTCCGTCTCCCGAGCAATGCCAAAGTCCGTCACTTTGGCTTCGAACGCGCTGTTGAGCAGGACATTCCTCGACTTGAGATCGCGGTGGATGATCTTGGGATCCATCGTGTGTAAATACACCAGCGCTTCCGCAATATGCAGCGCGCAGACAACTTTATGCTGCCACGTAAAAGTCCGTTCGATGGCATTTTGCTGGAGCACACTGCGGAGGTCTCCACGCTCCATAAACTCTGTCAAGAGCATCATATCGACTGGCCTTGTCCACGCCACGCCGACAAACTCGACAATGAACGGACATTCAATCCTAGACACACAAAGTAAGTCTTGGCTCAGCTCACGATGACAGAAACGTACTTGGAGACGAGTTTGATTTCCCAAATGAACTTTTGGACTTCGTCGATCGAGTTCTTCCCAGGGAGGAGTCGTTTCGCGGCTACGGGGCGACCAAAGTAGTCCGCGAGCCAGACTTCACCGTATGCGCCTTGAGCCAGCGATCGGACGAGCTTGATCTCGGCGGATGGAATCCTGTGCACGTCCAAGCCGCACATATCCAACGCTTCACTTGGAACCGATCCTCGAAAGGAGCTCTCCTCTCTCGATTTTGTGTTGCTGCCATGGCTCTGTCGAAAGGAAGAGTTGGTGGTCTCCGTTGTCGCAATCGTCGAGCTTTGTCGTTTAGGCGGAGCTGGTGGTGGGTTCTTTACTTGTGGCGGTGGGTTCTGCATTGGTGGTGGTGGAGCATCGTCTTGTAATTCGACAAACGGAGCCTGTGGCGTGGTTGATCCCGTCATTTCTTTTGTCCTTTTCTTGCGGCATTTGCAGCAAATGACGATGATAATAGCCAGCACGATAATGACGCCAACGCCAGCGCCGATGACGATCGTCTTGTGGGCTGAAAACCAAGAGGAAGAAGAAGAGGAAGAGCTGTAGTCGTAGAGTGATGAGGAAGGCGTAAACTCATCAAACGGTGATGGGGTTGTTCTTGTCGAATTGGTCGTTGTTGAGCTGTCTGACGTGGGGTAGAGGTAGCACGTTTCATACAATCGCTCGATGGCCATGTTCTCCTTGAGCTCACTGTCGTAGACGACGCAGGTCGTGCTTGAAAAGACCGACAAGGCGTCCTGCAATTGATACAAGAGCTGACTGCAGACAGGCTTTTTGCAGTCTTGAGCGATCTTGCTATACGCAACGACGCCATTGAGAAGTCCCTGGGTCGTCGCGCATGAGCTCGCCGACGGTGTGTTGGCCAAGATGCTGTAGACATCTGCAAGACAAGAGCTGTTGGCCATCGTCTCGTCAACTACGATGCAGAATCCAAAATGGCCTTCTCACCCATCAATGAGCTTCTCTTTTCATGTCGTCAACTATCTTCCCGCCGACACGTTGGCTTTGAAAACTTTTTTGAGGCCAATGCACATCCATCTTGAGATGAAAAGACGGTCGGTTTCAATGCAAACATGGGATAAACTTGGCCGCAAAGACGCTCGAATTGGCGGTGGCTCTGCAGTGGAGCTTGCAGACCGTCCAAGCTTGGAGAACATGATGGAACAAACTAAAGGAGATCTTTCAGACCTTCCACGGAGCAGTGACAGCATCGTCGTGACGACCACACCATGGACAACTCGGCCATTCTGGTCAAAATGTATGGATAATATGGATAAAATGGATTAGCCCAGTCATTTTCCATACAAAAATCTATTTTTAGACATTTGTGACAAAGTCGGCACAAATATGCCAGACAACATGGACTTGACCAGACGACGACTCCGTTTCCAAGAATTCACCGATGGAACAAGAATAAGCTTCTGGAAAACCGCGTTCGCACCCAGTGCATCGCATAACATTGAAGTTGCTTAGGTAATCCTAGCGCTAAGATGCTTTCAACAAAGTTGACGTCGGCCAACGCGACGGGACTACAATCCAATTTGCCGCCAAGCCATGACGTCGTCGGCTTCAACGGCGTGCCTCGACCTGGACGCTCTCCAAGCTGTATGCGAAGAAGGCGCTCAAGGCCAAGACTATTGCTCGGTGGCTGCCTGTGTCGATGTTGAAACATGGAACGAACGTTGTCGCCCTGATGTTGTCCCCAATCGATGCAAAAGCCAGAGTCGCCGCGCTCTTCGATCCAGTCGTTCCATGGTGTCGCTCTGCACTCAGACTCAAGTTAATGCTTGGTACGACAATTGGTCGACGAACTCAGTCGCCTCACAGTGTTACATCACGAAGATCACATCGGTTTACTTCAATTCGACCGCTGTCGCAACCAAGGACTGCACCAAGACCAACTGCTTTTCATTATTGCAAGATGTTCGAAACAAGGGAGCCAACTGGACAAGCGAACTCTGCGTCTTCTACGACGTCGTGACCAAGCAATCGTACAACGTTGCGGACTTCTTTGAATTTTGTGGTGTATATCAGACGAAACCGACGGCTGCCGTGTCAACTGCACGACCGACACCGTCAATCGTCAAGACAGCGAATTCAACAAATTCCCCATCACTCTACGACTACAGCTCTTCCTCTTCTTCTTCCTCTTGGTTTTCAGCCCACAAGACGATCGTCATCGGCGCTGGCGTTGGCGTCATTATCGTGCTGGCTATTATCATCGTCATTTGCTGCAAATGCCGCAAGAAAAGGACAAAAGAAATGACGGGATCAACCACGCCACAGGCTCCGTTTGTCGAATTACAAGACGATGCTCCACCACCACCAATGCAGAACCCACCGCCACAAGTAAAGAACCCACCACCAGCTCCGCCTAAACGACAAAGCTCGACGATTGCGACAACGGAGACCACCAACTCTTCCTTTCGACAGAGCCATGGCAGCAACACAAAATCGAGAGAGGAGAGCTCCTTTCGAGGATCGGTTCCAAGTGAAGCGTTGGATATGTGCGGCTTGGACGTGCACAGGATTCCATCCGCCGAGATCAAGCTCGTCCGATCGCTGGCTCAAGGCGCATACGGTGAAGTCTGGCTCGCGGACTACTTTGGTCGCCCCGTAGCCGCGAAACGACTCCTCCCTGGGAAGAACTCGATCGACGAAGTCCAAAAGTTCATTTGGGAAATCAAACTCGTCTCCAAGTACGTTTCTGTCATCGTGAGCTGAGCCAAGACTTACTTTGTGTGTCTAGGATTGAATGTCCGTTCATTGTCGAGTTTGTCGGCGTGGCGTGGACAAGGCCAGTCGATATGATGCTCTTGACAGAGTTTATGGAGCGTGGAGACCTCCGCAGTGTGCTCCAGCAAAATGCCATCGAACGGACTTTTACGTGGCAGCATAAAGTTGTCTGCGCGCTGCATATTGCGGAAGCGCTGGTGTATTTACACACGATGGATCCCAAGATCATCCACCGCGATCTCAAGTCGAGGAATGTCCTGCTCAACAGCGCGTTCGAAGCCAAAGTGACGGACTTTGGCATTGCTCGGGAGACGGACGACATCCAAACCATGACGGCTGGCATTGGCACGTACCGTTGGATGGCGCCGGAAGTTCTCCAAGATGGACATTACACGGACACGGCCGACATTTTCAGCTTTGGCGTGATCCTGGCCGAGTTGGACGTGGAGGTTTTGCCCTACTCGGACTTGCGCAACGACCGCGGCAATCCATACACCGATGCAGCGATCATGGGCCTTGTCATCGCTGGGCAACTCAAGCCATCGTTCAGCCCCGAGTGCCCTCGTTGGTTTCACGACTTGGGCCTTCAATGCCTCCAAATCGATCCATCGGCACGACCAAGCGCCATGCAAGTCGCATACCAAATCCGTTCCAGGCTACAAGCATCGACGTAAAGTTATCTATAAGAGCCAAGTAGTAAATTCAGTCAGGGCCATCCATCTCATTGACGTTTTGACGTCGGTTCAACGCCTAGAAGACATTGCTATGCCCTTTGGAACACCGTGTCTGGTGCATCATGGCCTCTAGCTCTTTCTCAATGCATCGATCTCGCCGTCTGCTGCTGCGCCAAGGCCATCAAGAAAGAGCTCCAGACAGCAACCACCACACAGCCATCCCATCGTCGCTAAACCATGCGCAGTTCCAGCATCAGCTCCTCCATTGCGGTGAATTCTCGACCGACAAAGGTTTCAAAGACGGCAAGAAGGAGCAGCATGAAGCAAGGGAAGGCCAAACGACTGTCCCTGTCGTTGTTGCGATCTTGTCTTCGACTCTGCGTTGGTAATTTCCAAGGTTGCAACGACAACTTACTGTACGCGACTTGTCCAAGCATCTATTTTGACCAGAAAATATCTTTGTCATGGAGAGATGGATGCTGCTGCTGCCACTTCGAAATTCACCAGCCTCTGATGACATTGCTGGCGTGCTCCGACGTGGACAAGCTCCAGGCGACGTGCGCTGCCTTTGCTGTACAAGAGGCTGACTATTGCTCCGTGGCTGCTTGTGTTGAACTCGAGTCTTTGAGAGAACGCTGTGAGCATGGAGCCACTCGTCCTCGATGCTCCACGGCGGTGGCACGTCGAGCGCTGCTGCAAAGTGCGTCGTCGGATCTCTGCACACAGTCTGTGATCGATGCGACTCATCAGCAATGGTCGTCCAAACCAGCGACCGCGCAGTGTTATTTTGCGTCCATCACGACGACCAACGTCAATTCGACATTGATTGCGACGAAAGATTGCAAAGATCCGAATTGCCTCGCCATCTTGGTGGAGAACCAGCAGCTTGCCGCGGCGTATCCGAGTCTCGACTGCAAAATCTACGACGTCGTGACCAAGCAAACGTTTACGACTGGAGACATGGCCAACTTTTGCAATGCCACGACGACAGCAGCGACGACGACGACGGCCGCGCCGACCAAAGCGACCGGACCAAACGCCCTTTGCTCACAAGAAGTGATGGATCTCAACTACCGCGTCTGGTCCAACATCACGGCGGCCAAGTCGTGTTACTTTGCATCGATTGCAGATCCAAACTTTGATTCGACTCGACTGCTCGCGACAGACTGCAAGGATGCGACGTGCTACTACTACCTCGTCCAGAACGAAGCTGCCGCCAAGAAAAGTCCCAACACGGACTGCCGCATCTACGACACTGCGACCCAGCAGACGTACTTGACGGGTCAGTTGGCGTCCCTCTGCACGGCGGCCACCACCACCTCCACGACGACAGCGACGCCATCCAAATCGCAAACTTCCAAGACACCAACGACGACAACGACAGCCCAATTCTTGACAGAGTTTACACCGTCGCCTGCGCCCACGACTGGAAGCTCCAACACTGGCATGATCACTGGCATCGTCGCTGGTGTCGTCGCTGTCGTCCTACTAGCTGGGCTCTTTATCTGCATGAAGAAGCGAAAGCAACACAAGCCAGAGGCAATACATGAAGCTGCTCCGTATCGTAGTGTTCAGGACGAGTCAAACTACGCACGACCAAGGGCCACGACTGCAGGAACAGCCACCGCCACCAATGCGTCCAAGATCCCGAGCTCCAACGGAGCGTCGACTGTTGCAAGCTCTCAGGCATCGTCTGGGCCGCAGCCGACTGCCGCGGCGGTCGTGACGATGCGGGATCTCGAGAAAGACATGATCGAGCTGTCGCTCCACCGCATTGATATCACCAAAGTCCACTTGGTCCAGCGCATTGCCGAAGGCGCGTATGGCCAAGTGTGGCTTGGCGAATACTTGGGCGATCGTGTCGCGGTGAAAAAGTTGCTCGCAAACAAAGCCAGCCACGACGACATTCGTGCCTTTGCGGGTGAAATCAACCTCTTGTCCAAGTACAAACTTCTTTTTCCTTGAATATTGGACGGCCAACGTGTGTCTACTTGTAGGATCGAATGCCCATTTATCGTTCATTTTGTCGGCGTGGCATGGACCAAGCCAGTGGACATGATGCTCGTGACGGAATACATGGACCGCGGCGATCTCCGCCATGTGCTCCAGTCGAAACAAGAGTTTCCATGGCATGCCAAGCTGCAATGCGCACTCGACATCGCCGAAGGGTTGGTCTACTTGCACACGATGGACGCCAAGATCATTCACCGCGATCTCAAGTCCAGGAATATCCTGCTGGACTCGAAGAAAGGAGCCAAAATCACCGACTTTGGCATTGCTCGCGAGGCGGACGACTTTGCAACGCTCACGCTAAACTTGGGCACGTATCGATGGATGGCGCCGGAAGTGCTCAAGGACGGCCACTACTCGGAATCGGCGGATTTGTTTAGCTTTGGCGTCATCCTCTCTGAATTGGACACGGGCATCCTTCCCTACTCGGACTTGACGGCCCCCAACGGTCGCCCCTACACAGACTTGAACCTCATGCAAGAAGTCACAGCAGGAAGACTCCTCCCCACGTTTTCCCAAGAATGCCCCACGTGGTTTTACAACCTCGGCCGGCAGTGTCTGTCGATTGATCCAACCAAACGACCCACGGCGCTGCAAGTGGCGTTCATAATTCGCAACAAAATGACAAGCTAACGAGACGACGAATTGGACCGAACCAACTATTTTGATTGATTTGTCATGAAGTGTTCTTTCGTGCTCTCCATGCGACGATGGTTGAAATTTCATCTCCAAGCAATGGATAACAGTGTGTTGTGGTCGTACACTGTACTTGGACCGACACTGCGTCGTCTCTGGAGCTTCCAAAGAACATGTTTTCCACCTTGTAACGCAGAAACCAATGTGTCCTTCAAGGACAGAGCATGACAGGCGATCCTTTGAGCTTGTTTCTGGACCTTCCACAGGTGTGACAGAGTTGGTTTCATTGTCGCTTTCAATCAACTTTGGATAAAAGGACATTTGAAATTCGATGCATCGTCGAAAATGTCATGACCACGTTTCCTATCCCCGCAACAGTCGGTGTTGGGATCAAGTAATTCGATGCTTGGACGGATCTAAGCACGCCCTTCGTACTCTTTAGTCGCTGAGGATTTCAGACTTTAGCCAACTCAAATCGGAGAGCAACATGACCATGCCAAGGAGATGTGTAGTTCGTATTAGACAATGTTGACTTTCAAGCCTGAAATCCCGCTGACGATGCTCAACGTGCCGAGGTTTCAACAAGATCGGGGCACTTTTCGCGCACTCTTTGTGAAAACAAAAGCACTGCATGGGAAATGGCTGCAATAATTTCTCAATTTTCAGTGTTTCTTTGGTTGCAATCAATATGTCAACTCTGTCAAAGTTGAGCGAATCTTCTCAAACAGCAGTGTGGACAACTCTTTGATTCGTATGCACAGGTCGCTTGGACGAAACGTTGAACCTGTCTGTGAATATGTGATTCGTATGGATAAGTTGCGTGGACGAATCCTTGAGCCTCTCTGTGAACTTCACAGCCCCAAGCATCAAATCCGCACAGTGTTTGCCGAGGATAACGGACAAAATCAAGTTACAAGAATCTATCACAAAACATTTCGACCCATCGAAAGTTAACCCTGCATTAATTGAAGAGAGAGAGTCGACGACACTGTATTCCTCTCTCGAAGAGACACTTTTTGAGATTTCAAAGAGTTGGCTGGACAAACCATCGAGCCACTGATGAGTCAACACTACTGCAGCAACTGCTCATCCTTCTCGGTGCTCAAATGACATTCGCAACATATTCACTGGATTGTTTCGACCGAGATAGATGAGATCTCGACAGATATTACAGCGATATTGCTTGAACAGACCCACGCCACTCGATCGCTTAGGTCCAACCATGTACCGGACAAACGAACACATAAGTTATCATGGACTCTAGAAAGAGTTTCCAGCGTTGCCTGCAAGCTTGGTCCGAATTGGAAATGCCTCTTGCGTCACCGTGGGTCGTTTTTTTCCTTTACCGACGTGATCCAGAGTCGAAAGTGTCATGACCACGTTTTCCCCCGCAACTGTTGAGAGTCCAGTGGGTTGAAATGATACTCGGATAGAACAAACCATGCCCTTCATATGTCTCCCTTCGTGATTCTCAGTCGCTGATGAGAATTGCAGACTACTGCCAACTTGAACCCGGGGGGGCTACCAAAGGGTGAATATCTAGCAGCTGTCGATGCAGTACTATAACTTTATGGATGCTATGAAAGCCCTTACGGTATACTACCATAGTGGATGGGGCAACAAAGTTTTCTCGAGTCTGTTCGATTCCAATTACTTTCTATTTTAAAGGATTTATCGCTCACAAACTCATGATGGGTGTAAACATGCTCAAAATTTGGTTGTTTTCCTTGATGTTTCGTCAAGAAGGAACATCAAACAAATGTCCAGGATCTCATTCAATGCACTTCGACAGTATTAATTCCTGAATTGGCAAAAGTCGCAGCTGGGACCGCATGATCTTTTTCGGTTGGATTTGATTTCAAAGTACTGTACAGTACTGTAGAATTGGTGAAGCCGTCCGAAACCTGATAAAGATGTCGCCACCAAACCAGCAAACTTGTTTACCGTCCTTGCTCTTTGTTCATTCAACCTCCATTTCACATTTTGATTACTGCTACAGTACGAAGCTAGGAGCCAAGATCACGGAATTTGGCATAGACGGACGACATTGCAACGCTCCAAAAGGGCACAGTTCGATGGATGGCTTCTGAAATCTTGATGGACGGCCACTACTCGGAATCGGCACATTTGTTTACCTTTGGTGTGCTTTTGTCGGAACTCGACACGGAAGTTCTGCCGTACTCGGACATGCGAGCTTCAAATGGCGGCCGGTTCACCAACTTGCATCTTAAGCAAGATGTGACAGCCAAGCGGTTGATGCCGACCTTTTCAGAAGGTTATCCGCCGTGGTCTTACAATCTCGGCAAGGTTTGCCACTCGATTGACCCGGCGAAACCTCCCACAGCGATGCAAGCAGCGGGTAAACATGCTCCATTTTAAACCCGTAAAATGGCTTCACGAGAGCGGCCAAACAAGTCGCGACAAAGAGAGTAGAGTCGATGGGCAGTACGGAATTGATGGCAGTTCATATCTCGATTGCGATTGAAAATCTCGCGTGGACGAGACTGTCGTGGCAAGAGATCTCTCACTGAACACGTTTTTTGCACATCCGCGTCGACTGCAGTTCCAACGACAATCGTCTCGACCGTTGACCAAAACGATTTGATGCGAGGGATCACGTCTTGGTGGTTGATTCAAATCTTCTCCAGCTTTAGTGTGGAGATTTCAGATTTTGATAGCATTCGAACCTCGGTTGGTTCACGCCGGTGCGGCGACTCCAACTGTGAGCAAAGGCAAGGATATGAATCTCGACAATGTTGTTCGTTTTGGACGAACCACCGAAATGTTGTTGCCATTGACCTTCTAACAAGTTGCACTGCCCCCAAGCTGCTGTGTGATATATGTCAAATAATGGCAACCACAAGGTGAATAATGATCGAGCTTTTCGATCGAAAGAGGAAGGACAATGGCTAGCTAACCAATATACCTCAGCAGCAGAGTTAAAATTTCCGCAAATTTTATCCAAACATGCGGAAAAAGTTTAAAAAATGCGGAAATCTGAAATGCCCGATCCGCAGCATATTTCCGCAAAATGAGGAGGGTGAAACTGGCCATTCCGCAAAATGGCATTTCGCGAGCTGTGAAAGAGCAATCGCCCATGGATCGTATGCAACGAGACGAAGAAGCTTGTGTTTAGCAGCATCTGCAAAATCGCGAAGAAACAGTCTGTACTTGCAACCACAGAGAATCTAGGTTTTTACTGGTTCTATTCGACTTTCTGACCAGATGTTAGGTTTTCTCATTCAAAGGCAAAGCTTTAAACTGCGCGGACGACGTCAGACATCCGCCCAGAAATCTGCGCACACCACTGCAAAGCGGAGGTCGACTGAAACTTTTCTGCAGGCGGAGGACTCGGAGGAGGGAGCCCCAAGGTGCCCCAAAAAGGGGTTTCTTTATATTTTCTCTCATCGGGCAAGGCGGCAGGTTGGCTGCAAGGCTGTGCCGCCACCCTGATGAGGCCTGCTAGGGAATGACAAAGTATGGCGCTCTAACTGTTCCTGGTGGTGCATGTGACCTAATATGTGACCTGACTCGAATTTGACCTGTAAAAGACCTTACCGTCAGTTGTCCATTTGGAGGATCTCATGACTTGTGCTCACGATGGTCCAGAGCTAGACGAATTCGACGTTGTTTAGCGAACGAAGGAGTGGCTTGAGAGCAAAAAGAGGCCCCTAGATCAGTTAGAGTAGATTGGATGGATGTAGAATGATATCAATATTACATTTTGCGGAAATGCGGAAGCTCATAAAATACTAGCTGGAGGGTCAATTCCTGAACTTATTGATGTAAATGATACGACTAAAACCCCCACGCAAGGGCTCCGATGTTCTTACTAAGCGGTATGCCTCTGCGATCAAGTTGTCCACCAGTTGCGGTTACATTTGTTCAAATATGCGGAAGTCCAACACGTCCGTTCCGCAACTTCCGCTGCGGAAATTTTTGCTCTGCTCAGCAGCACCATTGAGTTGTCTCTGTCAGCTTGTTTCCAAAAGAGGTTGATGGATTTGACATGAACAGTGGAAACCACCGCAAGTGGGTTGTGGTCGAAAATATTGAAGTCCGAGGCAAAAGATTTGCTGTTAACTCTAGGAAGATATCCAATTTTTTCGTCCATGAAATTTTCCCAAAAACTCGTGGAAGGCATTATTCAATATGTCTCCACCGTGTAATTTCGATCAAGTTCTTGCCAACTGGACGAACGTCGCGTCCTACCATGTGGCTCAAGCACTCCAGTCTGGTATATTGAACTCGACTTTACTCCTCGCCGAAGACTGTGCTAACCAAGCCTGCGTTGATCTTTTGTCCGCGCTGGCCATGCAAAACCAATGGAATTGTACACTTTGGGACAACGTGACAGCTACATTATGGCCTCTGACAGATATGAACTCGACGATTTGCCTCCCCAAGATCCTTCCCGTCCCTCATGGGAGAAATATCAATGTCCTTGGACAGCCGGCAGGCGCGCTCTTGAGCGGGGGGCAGATTGGACTGATCATCGTGGGGGTTATCGTTGCCATTTGGTTCATTGTTTACATTTGCCGGTCGTGGTAGGATATTATAGATCTATAGATCTTTATTTCTATTTCTTGCTGACAAAGTGTTCTTACTATTCAATCCCTAAGCTCCCTGCTATGAGGAACAATTTCCATCGAATGTTTCTTTACTCGTTAGCTTTCCTCTCTCTGGCGTCCTCATCCTATATCCCACAGGAAAGACTGACTAAGATTCAAATGTTGATGCCATCCACATGTCCTCTTATTGCACCGGAAAAGACGACTGTTAAGCGCACGACGAAGACGCCACCGACGACAGCAATAATAACGGCTGCGTGACCGGCGGCAAAATCGACTCCGCCACCAACAACATCCCTTCGGTCAGCTACAATCACGTCGTCGCCATCTACTTCCCCACCACTACAACTACACTCCAACTTCTTCAGACGAAACGACAACTGCAATGTCACGAAGCAGAGGTGGGGAATTGTATCTTGTTGTCACTGATATCTTGATGTGATGCCATTGAACTTCAAACAAGTTGCTCTGTGAAATATATTCATAGCAACCACAAGGTCGAATTATGATCATTCTTTTCGATCGAAAGAGAAAGGACAATGGCTAGCTAACCAACTTGCCTAACGAGTAACTATTTGGGCTTTCATGTCAAAGGCATCGTCATGAATGTCGTGCAAAATATACCTCAGCAGCACCATTGAGTTCTCTCTGTCAGATTTCGTCCAAAAGAAGTTGATGGGTTCGGCATCAATGAAGTCTGCGGCAAGGGATTTGCTGTGAACTGCAGATAACATCCAGGATGAAAACAATTTTTTCGACCGTGAAATTTGCAATCCAAGTTTCATTTTTCCTTCGGAAGGCAGTATTCAATATGACACCATCGTGCAATTTCGACCAAGTCCTTGTCAACTGGACAAATGTTGCGCCCTGCCATGTATTTCATGGTCTCCAGACGGGTTCCTTCAACGCAAGCGCAATCCTGGGTGAAGACTGTGCGAACCAAGCCTGCGTGGATCTCTTGTCGACGCTGGCCAACCAAAACCAACCGAATTGCACCTTTTGGGACAACGCCACGTCTACGCGATGGCCTCTGGGCAATAGAACGCGACATTTTGCCTCCCCAAGATCCTTTCCATCTCCCACGAGAGTTTCTACTACTCCTTTGGAAAGGCTGCAGGCAGAGGCTTGAGCGGGGGCGAGATTGCACTATCATTATCGGGGCCATACTTGCCATTATGCTCATATATGGGATTTGCGAAGCATGCAAGGACACTGGTGACCACGACAATAACTTCGCAGCTGCTCCAGTGACACCAACCACGGCCGTGCCAGCTCCAGCGCCGCAACAACAAGGTGGCGAGTTCTGGGTCGAATTTGCCCAGGGCTTCATGGACGGCGTGACTAGCAACGACGACGATGGCGGCGTTGTATGGCACCATCCAGACAAATTGTAATATAAAGCTTGTTCGTCCTTGCCTCTGTGCATTAAGTAAAGTTGAGTTTCGCGTCATTCTGGGGCCGAGGTTCGTTGTGTCAGCGACTCCATGGCCAACTACTCGTGCATCCATGGGGCCAACAACAACGGCTACATGTGTTGTGGCTCCAATTTGGATGCTCTCAATGGCAAATGTTTTGCTGCTATTCAAAACACAGACTCCTGCTCAGTCGCTGCCTGATCTCAGCCGCAAGATACATTCAATCTATCCCAAACTAACGATGACAAACGACGCCTTGGAGCCGTGAAGCAGAATATTTCGTACGCAAGTTGCTCAAGCCTGCGTCCGTCTTGGGTGATTTGATCATCGAATTTGTTGATTTATCCTTGCTTCCTATCGACGGCAATAATGACTTCAGCCCGACCACGATGGCCAAATATGATTGCTACAACGACGCCTGCTACTCGCCTTTTGAAACATTGCCTGCCCTTGCCTAAGTCGGGAACGCAACTCGACAGTCGCGGATGCTTGGGGTCTGCCAAGAGCCTTGATCAATCCTGTACAACTCCGGCAAGTGTTCAGCCCAAGACAAAGACTCCAAGGACGACAACAATGACAGAGGCGTTGACACCAACTACGCCCATAATCGTCCAGTACCTGCAGCGATCAAAAATGACAGTCTAGCATGTCTTGCGATTGCAATAGAGGTCAAAGGAGCCCTTGTAAAGTCAGAATCACAGAAAGCCACAATCCTTCCAGTCCCATCTTCCATCGTCGTCGACTCCTTGTATTGCCTCAATGAGCTACGAAAGTGTTCTGCTCAGTTTCACCACATTAGCTTCATGAGGGGCCTAGCAAGTCATGACG
Source organism: Aphanomyces euteiches (assembly GCA_021527685.1). NCBI lineage: Eukaryota > Oomycota > Saprolegniomycetes > Saprolegniales > Verrucalvaceae > Aphanomyces > Aphanomyces euteiches. The sequence goes on from JAJGMV010000280.1 coordinate 1,435,114, forward strand.
GAGAGAGTAGATTCGAATAGCAGTTTGCAATGGAAGCCAGCCATCCGAGCCTTCATATCTCGATTGTGATTGACAATCACGCTTGGACGAGACTGTCTTGGCAAATGATGCCTCTCACTCGACAAGTTTTTTTGTATATCCGCGATCGCTATCGAACAGACGACCAGCCGCTCATCTTTCTTGTGCTCATGTCGGATTTGTACATGGAACCCCCGCCCTTCTTGGACTTGACAGCGTCGACTTCTGGACGACCGTTCCACTACTTCGATTCGATGCCAGGTGAAGGGTTGATTCCACCCATCTCGTCGAAATGTCCCCGTCATTCCTTTTCAATCTTGGTGAGGATTTGCCAATCTCTCTCTCTCGATCCTACAACATGCTCCACGGCGAGGAAAGCAGCATTTGAATCAATCTGCGAGGTGAAATGCGCAGTTTGTTTTAGATTTTGAGAGCATTGAAATTGTTCACGTCGGCGCAACAACAACAACAGTCAAGCAAAGTTCAGTAGCAGCAACGACAGTCGAGTAGAGGTTGGGATATGAATCTTGACAACAATGGTGTTCATTTTATTGGACGAACGACTGTAATGTTGGTGTCGCCATGAACATCCAAGGAAATTCTTGTGCTCGAGTTGCTCTTTTCAATATTTTCATTCCAATGTAGTAACAGCAACAACGCAACAACTGGACTACGTCAAGTGACAACCGCACGCCGCGCATCTATCCAAAGACGAAAGACATTGACTAGCCAGCCAACTCGTCTGAATAACGACATGGACTTGAATGTCAATGCCATCTTTGAAAATTCACAAAATTCCGCAGCAATTGAGTTCTCTCGGTCAGCTCATGGCCGACATACACAAGTTGATGGGTTCAATTGTGGAAACTCATTCAAGTCAAAAAGATTGAAGTGTGAATATTGAAGGCTGTTGGCTGCTCGGTCCAGATTACTATACACATCCTGGAAGAACTCCACTCCTGACCGTCAATTATTTTCGAATCCACTTTCGTTTTATCACATTTCAAAAGGCATTCTCCAATATGACTCTATCTTGCAATTTTGGCCAAGTCCTTGTCAACTGGACAAACGCCGCGTCGTGCCATGTAGCCCAAGCTCTCCAGAGTGGCTCCATCAATTCGACTTTACTCCTAGCGGAAGACTGTGCAAACCAAGCCTGCGTTGATCTCTTGTCCGCGCTGGCGATCCAAAACCAACCGACTTGCACGCTTTGGGACAACGTGACGAGTACGCCATGGCCTCTGGCCCATTTGAACTCGACGATTTGCCTCCCCAAGATCCTTCCCGTCTCCAACGGGAGAGTTCACATCCACGTCGGAGTGTCTGTTGGTAGTGGCTTGACCGGAATCCAAATTGCACTCATCGTCGGCGGGGTCATCCTTGGTATTTGCATCCTTATTTGCATTTGCCAGGCGTGTCAGGCCACTCCAGCTGAAGAGAATAACTTTGAAGCTCTACCAGTGACGCCAGTCACGGAATTGCCAGTTCCAGCGCCGCAACAAGCTGGCGAAGTCTGGGTCGTATATACCCAGGTCTACGTAGACGACGTGACTAGAAACAACGGCAATGGCGGCTCTGTACAGCGCATGTAGACAAATCTATCACAGCGTAATAATGTATTGATGTCTTCGAGAGCGTGTTCCTCTTTGGGCAAAGATCCAACAACGATCATCACCTCGTTCTGTCCAGATGGTGCCTCGAAGCACCAGTTACCGTACGACTGCAAAAGCTCTTGACCACAATAGTTTCTGGGACCTCATATGCTCGAGTAGACCTAACGTTAGAGTAGTGGAAAGACAAGCAACATCGCCAGTCCTCGCAATTGCCGTCCTCCCGCAGTCTCACGTTAAAACTTGTGTAATTGGAACCATATTGAACAACCACAACGCTGATGCACCCGAGTTGCTCTGCGAAATGTTTTATCCAAATACAGAAGCATACTACAACTACAAGGTCGAGTTATGTTCGTGCATTTTCGATCGAAAGAGGTAATGGCTAGCCAACTAAGTTGCCTGACCAACAATTGGGCTCGAATGTCGAAGTCATCGCCGTGAGTCTTGTGCCAAATACTTCAGCCTCAAGAAGTTGATGGGCTCGACATCAGCGGTACAAACTATCTCAAGTGGTGGTTCTGGTCGAGAATATTCAAATCTGAGGCCAGGGAGAAGAAATGCACTCCTTTCACCCATTAAGTTTGGATTCCAAGTTTAATTTCCGAATTGCGGAAGGCATTCGTCAAAATATGTCCCGATCGCGCAACTTCATGCAATTTCGATGAACTCCTTTTCAACTGGACAAAATCGTCGCGTCTAGCCATATTACTCAAGCACTCTAGACTGGCTCCATCCATTCGACTTTACTCCTCGTGGAAGAATGCGCAAAGCAAGGATCTTGCCAAACAAGTTGAAGTCTCAGTGAACGGATTTGCAGCCCAGGTCCAGATTACACCCACGAAGAAATCCATCGAGTCTTTTCGCCCGTAAACTTTGGAATACAGTACACTACAATGGTCAAAATTCGGGAAACATTATTCAACATGTCTCGATTGTGCCACTTGGACCAATTCCTTGTCAACTGGACAAACGTCACGTCCTGTCATGTGGCTCAAGCCCTTCAAACTGGTTCCTTCAATTCGACTTTACTCTTGGCAGAAGACTGTGCAAACCAAGCCTGTGCGAATTTCTTGTCCGCGCTGGCCGTCCAAAACCAAACGAATTGCTCACTTTGGGACAACGTGACGGGTACGCCATGGCCTCTGTCTGGCACATTTGTACTCGACGTTTGCCTCCCCAAGATGCTTTCCGTCTCCCAAGGGGGTTTCTATAACTCTGTTGGAAAATATGTGGGCGTACTCTTGAGCGGAAACGATATTGCACTGATCGTCTGCGGGGTTCTTCTTGGCATTTGGATCATTGTGTCCATTTGCCGTTCCTGCTAGAAGTATTGTAGATCTAACCGATCTCTACATCAATTTATTGCTTTATGAGGACATTTGTAGCTAGGTACAAGTCAATAGATGTCGTTAAAAGTTTATGTTGACGCTTGCACGCCACAAACCTCTAACCTTCCGAGTTGCGACGTCTATCACAACGCTACATACGAGAATTGGAGCTCCAAGGAACTATCGGCATTAAAAGTTTCTCCACTTGGTAGTTTTCATCTCGCTGGCATCCTCAACCTATATCTCAAGAGAGAGACTCTTCCGCCGCGGAAGAGTCTCATGCAGCTCGATTGTGACTGACAATCTAGACGAGCACTGTCATGCAACTGATAACTCACTGAAAACTCGACGAGTTATGCAAATCCACGCCAATTGCTGTTCTAATGACGGAACACGCAATCGTTGGCCAATACTCGGAATCGACCACTCATCTTTCTTGTGATCTTGTTGGAATTGGCTCCAAAGGATGACCACAACTCGGACTTGGCGGATTTGTTTATCTTTGGTGCGATGCCGTCAGAATCGGACTTGCATATCCTGCCGTACTCGGACTTGATTGCCCGAAGAGGGCTCCGGTTCACTGACTTGAACTTGACGCAAGAGATGTCCATTGTGGTTTTAAGATTTCGCCAAGGACTGTTCTCTCTCTCTGAACCAAGTAAAGCACTCCACGGCGATGAAAGCAGCGTATATCATTCGGACCATCAAGCGAGAGGAATGTGTATTTTGAATAGTTATTCATAAAAGTCGCAAAAGACAACATTTGTCTTTCGGTTCAAACTCCACATGGTGCCATCAGTTTGCTTGGTCAAAAAGGCGCTACACTGTGGGCCAACCAAAGGGAAAAGTGATAGCAACGACAGTCCAACTTGGGATAAGCATTTCGACGATGTTGTTCCTTTTGGACGAACCACCAAATGTTGGTGTCGTTGCAATCTTTCAAGGTATTCTACACTGTACACTCGACTCGCTCATTGAAATATTTCCTTTATGTTCCAAGCTAGTCCAGTAACGATCCTGCGTTTCTATCGATCTGAAAAGACACCAGCAAACGAGCATGGCTGACCGCTGCCTTGGGCTTGACCGCCCTGAAGGTCGTGAGCATCATTGAGTACTTTTGTCCGCTCCATGCAATCTCAAACAAATTGATGGGTTTGATATCGGTACTGGAAACAAATTCAAGTGGGATCTTGTCAAAAATGTTGAAGTCCGAGTGGTTGGATTTGCTGCTGCAATTACGAAGAAATCCATTGAATCTTTTCGTCCACTTTGAAATCCAAGTTCCATTTTCAAAATGTCTCGATCGTGCAACTTGGACCAAATTCTTGTCAACTGGACAAACGTCGCGTCCTGCCATGTCGATAAAGCACTCCAAACTGGTTCGTTCAATTCGACTTTACTCCTTGCAGAAGACTGTGCAAACCACGCCTGCGTTGATCTCTTGTCTGCGCTGGCCGTCCAAAACCAACCGAATTGCACACTTTGGGACAATGTGACGGCGACGCGATGGCCTCTGGCACGATTGAACACGACGATTTGCCTCCCAAAGAGCCATGCTGTCTCGCAACAGAGCATCTACTCCATGGCGGGCAGCTATGCGGGTCGAGCATTGAGTGGCGGGACGATTGCAATCATCGTTTTTGCGATCATCCTAGTCATTGCACTCATTTACTGCTGTTGCAAAGCCAGCCAGAAAAATGCCACTCAAGGCGATCAATTCGTGGCCGCACCAGAAACTCCTGCCCCAGCAATGCCATGCGCTGTGCCAGCGCCACACGAAAGTCTCTTTCCACAATCCTACGAACATCTCTTTCCAGCACCACAAGGCGGTGAATTCTGGGGCGAGTTTGCCCAAGGATTCATGGAAGGCATGGCTGGAAATAACGACGAAGGTGGCTTTGTTTGATGGCATGTAGATCTAGCATTGAGATAATTTATTTCTTCGTCATGATAGCGACTTCCTCGACTAGCTTCAAGGCGCAACAACGATCGTTGCGTCCAGAGGATCCTCCAAGCAACAGTCAAGTGATGAAAAGAATGCCAGTGGCAGATATATCAACCCCACGCCGACCCTTTGGCAAGACATAGCTGGCGATAAAGTTCATCCGTAGATGTAGCCGAAGACATGGTTAGCTCCCCCAGAATTGAGCATCACGCGGCGTCCTCTTGAGATTGCCTGAAGGCCAATCATGATAACCTAGCATCGATTCCCCCGCAAGGCCTAGGGATCGTGATGGAATTCAATCGATGAAGCAATCTCCATATTGCCCTACAGTCCAATGTGCTCTCCAGGTTCCTCAAGAATTAACTCTATCCGAACTTTAAGCATCCGAGAAAAATCCACCAAACTTTCAAGATGGCTTGTTGGACGTGCTATGGGCACTTGAATGGTTGCCTTTTGACATACCTGAGCCGACATGTTCGACGTCACAGCAGATCTCAAGGTGCCCTTCGTGGCTCAGAATCCCCTGAAGATATTGCAATCTTTGAACGTCAGGTGAGCTTTTTGTCTATTTTGAATGATTTGTCAAGAATGTTCTTTGATGTTCTCCAAGTGTTGACTTTGAATCAAGAGAAAATTAATCTGTTCTTTGAGATCCATCCAAATTTGTCAACTTGATCCTTCCCATAGCGTGGTTTCTTTGCTTTTGAGACTGTACGAGCAGATCAAGCTCCTCGGCTGATCCAGACTTCTTGCACATCTTCAGGTCAACAAAAGGTCAAGTTGGCCTTCAGTCGATGGTTGTCACATTGACAATATTGTGAATGCATGCAGCAGCCACTTGCTCGGCCCGTATATGGTTCGTCCTTGCATCCTACGAGCGACTAGCGCATTGCTTCAGTCTTTTAAATCAATATGAGAGAGGAGCTAGCGTATTTTGATGTGTTTTCACCAAACCAAAGGAACAAGGTTGACACAGCCATAGACTTGGCTGCATCAGCTGATCGTCATCCTTACGCAATCAACTTAGAGGAGCGTGTCCTCCAAGGTTTACGGTCGATAAGATTCAACAAAAAGGAAGATGGATGCCAACACTTTCTTCAACTGGAGTGTCATTGCAATTTGCTCATAATAATTCCAATTCCTGACTAATATTGCCTGAATTTTGACAACCATGGGAAGTTTGTCATTCCAAGATTTGATCGCCAAGGATGAATCCACAACAGCAGCAGCAAGAGTCGATCCCTGGACGCCTCGATGTCCGATGCGCAGACTGCGGCATGTTTCCATTCGTGGGCGATATCTACGCCTCGGCGCGCGACAAAAGCTTTTGTCTGTGCACGAAATGTGCCCAAACTGGCAAGTGGAATCAAACGGTTGGTCCATTTGAAGTCTTTACGACTGATATCCCAGCGCCAATTCGATCCAATTCTGTCTGTGATGGCTGCAGCCGCTCCATTGACGGCGTGGGCTTTACGTCCGCCAAAGTGTTCAACTTTGATCTCTGTCTCGGATGCCATGCGACTGGCAAATGGACAAACACCCATGGACCGTTTGTCAAGCAGCCGTTCCTCTCGCCCAACATTCGATACGATGCACAATGCGACGGCTGTCAAATGTTTCCGTTCTTGGGCACGTTGTACTTTTCGTCGCGAGTCCCAGGCTTCTGCCTGTGTGAAGGTTGCCACAACTCGCAGCGGTGGAGACAATCCCATGGCCCGTTTCAAATCGCGCCGAGGCCGACATCGCATGTGGTCTTTGACTCGTCTTGCGACGGTTGCAAGCAGTTGATTGAAGGCGTCGGGTATGTTTCATCGCGCGTGTTCAATTTCCATCTCTGCCTTGCTTGCAAGAAAGCGGGAACTGGAGCAACAACGCATGGACCGTTTTTAGTATTGGTCTTTGAACTCCACCAGCAGCAGCAACAACAGCAACTACAAACTTATTCGAAAGGAACTTGCCAAGGTTGCCATGCTCAAATGTATGCCATGGCGTGGAGGAACGCTGCTGGCTTTCGCATTTGTGGCAATTGTATGCTCTCTGGCAAGTATGACTTGCTCCAAGGACCGTTCTACGAGCTTGGCTCTTGGGATGCCATGACCATGATTTAGTCCATCGATCCATTCCATCGACCATGCCCGTAACAAATGAACAAAACTATATGATGCGTTTTATGTATCGTTTCGTGTGTGCCCACGAGAAGTCGAGGTTGCAACCAGCTCTACAGCATGAACTGTGGCTCGAGGACCTTTCCAAACGAATTTGTCGACAATCGCAATACGGCAAACATCGCCAAAGAAAAGCTTCATCATGCTTGGAACTGTCGGCATAAATACGGATTTCCCCAAGTTATCTTACAAACAAATTTGGTGACCAAGATCGTCCTTTCACAGCATTCTTGATGTAGAATCTACATCAGACCAGAGGATCAACAGAGGATCACGTGGATGGACGCGCTCCTCTTTGTGGCGGTCTAGATCAACCAGCATGGTCTTGGTGAAAAAATCATGCATGGTCTTGGTGAAAAAATCAATGTCTGCATATTGTATATGTTCATAATAATTCCAAGACTGGACTAAAATTGTCTGAATTTTGACAACCAAAGCCATCATTCTAAAATTTGATTGTCAAGGATGAATCCACAACAGCCACAGGAAACTATCCCTGGACGCCTCGATGTGCAATGCGACGGCTGTGGCTTGTTTCCATTCGTGGGCGCTATCTACGCGTCGACGCGCAACAGCAACTTCTTTCTCTGCACGCAATGTGCCCAGACTGGCAAGTGGAGTCAATCGCAAGGTCCATTCAACATCATTACGGCGGACATCCCAGCGCCAATTCGACCCAATTCTGTCTGCGATGGCTGCAGTCGCTCCATTGACGGCGTGGGTTTCACGTCCGCCAAAGTGTTCAACTTCGATCTCTGTCTTGGATGCCACGCGACTGGCAAATGGATCGATTCGCATGGACCGTTTGTCAAGCAGCCGTTCCTCTCGCCCAGCATTCGGTACGATGCACAATGCGACGGCTGTCAATTGTTTCCGTTCTTGGGCACGTTGTACTTTTCGTCGCGAGTCCCAAGCATTTGTCTGTGTGAAGGTTGCCACAATTCGCAGCGGTGGACTCAATCCCATGGCCCCTTTGAAATCGCACCGGCGCCGACATCACATGTGGTCCTTGACTCGGTTTGCGACGGATGCAAAGGAATCCTTCAAGGCATCGGGTATATTTCATCGCGCGTGTTCAATTTCCATCTCTGCCTCGCTTGCAAGAAAGCGGGAACTGGAGCGACAACGCATGGACCATTTCTACCCATGGTCTTTGAATTCCACCAGCAGCAGCAACAACAGCAACTACAAACTTATTCGAAAGGAACTTGCCAAGGTTGCCATGCTCAAATGTACGTCATGGCGTGGAGGAACGTCGCAGGCTTTCGAATTTGTGGCGACTGCATGCTCTCTGGCAAGTACGACTTGCTCCAAGGACCATTCTACGAGCTTGCCTCTTGGCATGCCATGACCATGATTTAGTCAATCTATCCATTCCAAGCATACAAATGAACAGAACTACATGATTCATTTTTTGTTTATGCTTTTGAGGAGTCGAGGTGGCAACAAGCTCTACAGCACACACTCTGGTTGGTAGGATATTTGACCCGATATTGCCGTCGATGCGGCAAAAATCGCCAGAAATAAGCTTATCATGCCTGGAACTGTCGGTGTGAACGTGGTTGTTCCTCAACAAATCCATAGAAATTCAGTTGGCAACGTACAAACGACGTCGGGACATTTGAAGGATGTGAGTTTGAAATTTCTAATTTGATGACCAAGATCGTCAATTGAAGATTTGATCGACAATGTTGAAAGTACAACCACTGGAAGGTATCAAAGGACGTCTCGACGCTCAGTGCCATGGCTGTGGCATGTTTCCATTTGTGGGCGACATCTACGCTTCGACGATGAACAACCATTTTGTCATTTGCACAACGTGTGTCTTATCGGGCCAATGGGCCCAATCTCATGGACCATTTGACGTGATCAGTGCCGACATCCCATCGCCAATTCGATCCAATGCCCTCTGTGATGGCTGCAGCCGCTCTATTGATGCCTTGGGCTTTACGTCTGCCAAAGTGTTCAACTTTGATCTCTGTGTCGGATGCCATGCGACTGGCAAATGGACAAACACCCATGGACCATTTGTCCAGCAGCCGTTCCTCTCGCCCAATATTCGATACGATGCCCAATGCGACGGATGCCAAATGTTTCCCTTCCTCGGCGATTTGTACTTGTCGTCGCGCGTGCCGGGCTTTTGCTTGTGTGAAAGCTGCCACAAATATTCGCAACAATTCGATTATTCGCATGGCCCATTTCAAATTGCGACGGTTGCAAAGGAGTCTTTCAAGGCGTCGGCTATGCTTCGTCGCGCGTGTTTAATTTCCACTTGTGTCTCCCTTGTTCAAAAGACGACAACGTGACAGCAAACAAAGGACCATTCGTCCCGATGGTATTTCAACTGCAGATATAGCTAAAGCCTGCATAAGCTCGATAAATTTGTCATGTGTGACGGTGATGAGCGTGTGTCCACCTGATTGACACGCATCCCTTTGATTAACGTTCCAGGGACCGTCCTCCGCGAAAGGTCTCTCATCCTCCACGAAAGGACTCCTCGTCCTCGACAGCTCGTCCTCGAGCTTGCATATGCATGTGTAGATTAGAATTTATTTCCACCTTAAGTGCTAACAAGGTCTTCATCCTACCTTGTGCGTCCTTCAGTTTCTAGCGAGAATACGATTGCCTGGTGTTCGATCGCGGTCGATCATCTTTATTATTTGTGACCCTTTCATCCCCCACGTCACACATGAACCTATCAAGACTCCAATCATCCTTGAATTTCCATGGCATGGTACAATGCCCGAGGCTTACCATTGAAGTGAAGGGCTCTAAACAAAAGCCTTCCGTTGATAGGGGCGCGTCGTGACGAGTTTGTCATCTAAAATTCGAGCCAAGGGGGGTGCCCTTAAGCGGACATTACAACGACATCAATATTGCGCTGGATTCGATTCGTTCGGCATGAATGTCTTCTCACTACTGCCACTGCTTTCCTCTGCTTCAATGAAAAAAATTGCAGTTCACTGCTCCAACCAACGGAGAATGTCCTGGACGAACTCCCGTAACGTTAGTGACATCATAAGCTACCCGAGTTAACTTGGCCAAATCATAATTGCAAATCAGGTCATGATTGTCAACATGTCATTTGCCACAGTTGTGGGAAGTTTGAACTTGTCGTGAGGTATACACTGCACTTCCTTGAAGAACGAGCTCAATGCCTCCAACAGAAATGGAATTTGTTCCTGCGATGATCCAATGCCAACTGAAATTTTTTTTCTGCTTGATGGTTGTCTCCACAACAAAACGACATTTGGGTTGCATGGAATTGCACTTTGATGGGTACATTTTTGTCTATTGGATGAAATTCATTCAGCTGCTCGGGCTAGTCTAGTAACTACTAAGTCAACGTCAAAGGTCATGAAATAGTGTACCAGGGAGCTTGGAGACTTTTAGATTACTCACTCAGCCCCCATGCCATAACCTTTTTGAATGGTCGTCTTTGTATGCCATGGACTTGAATGGATAGCATAATAGCATACGGCTATACAACTGGGCGTTCTGTCCTTGAAGGTTAACTGGTACATGGAGCCCTCAATCGATTGAATGTCGGGGCTTTCATGGGCATTGAATAGAGGCATGGCTCAGTCAGTATAAACGTCTATAGCGGTCTTAAAGTCTAAAGCATATCACGACGTCAAAAATGTGGTCCTTTACCTCATCGCATTCAGGCAAGATCCATCGCATTTCTTCATTGGAGGAGTACTGCATGGTGGCCGTGATGTCTTGGAAGTTCACTCAACATGGAGCTCAGCATCATATCTCGGTCTGTTTTCGATCGCTATCAAAGTGTGCCTTCATGGAGCTCTTAGCAACTGCATAGCAACTCAATGACCTTGATGTTGTGGAATTACTGTCCAATGCGGGATAGTAAGCAGTGGAAGTATAATAGTACTAGTACTGCTTACTATCCAATGTGATGTGCTGCATGGTGGAAGTTCAGTAAAGCTGGAACATCTCGATTTCTCCAGTGGCGGCATGGACACCTGCAGCATCATCCTCTCGTCCGTGTCCTCGGTCTCAGCGTATTACCCGAGCTGTACGCTTGCAAAGACTATCGGGTCTGGTAAAGTGAACGTTGCGACGCTCAAGACGTCCGATTGTCTCGATTTGACATGCCAGACGCTCCTGAGCAGCATGGGGACCTATGAACTTGCTCTCGGCTCTTCGGTGAAATGCACACTGACGGATACATCGACGGGAAAATCGCTCACCCTCTCAAATCTTACGACTGTATGTGATGGTATCACTGCTTCAAGCTCCGGCGGCGGTAGCAGCTTGACAATTCCCCCGTCGTACACGCTGCCAACCAGTGCGCCATATACGTTTTCTCCTAGCTCAATCATGAACCCGACATCAGCACCGGCGACAATTTCCCCTTTCATTGCGCAATATTTTCCAACCGAAGAGAAAAAGTCCTCCAACACGACCCTCATTGTCGTTTGTATCTGTGTGGCTGTCGTCGTTATTGCTATCGCTGTCATATTTGTTGTTCGCCATCGAAAGCGCAACAAGACCCCACCGCCTCCGCTTTCTGCTCAGCCTTACGTGTCCAACCAGCCTTACGAAGCAGTCGTCGAAGATGGTCGATATTCGCAACATGCTACGACTGTCAGTTCGCATCCGTCTCATAGCCATCATGCGAGGACGAAAGGGTCCTCGAGAGGATCGACCAAGGGATCGACGAAAGGATCAACGAAAGGCACAGAAAGCACCCAAGCAAGCAGCACTGGGTACTCTGGTGAGCTCGATATGTGCGACTTGGAACTGCATCGCGTGGCGCGGAACGACGTGCATCTCATCAAAGTCATTGCCCAAGGAGCGTACGGTGAAGTCTGGCTGGGAGAGCACCTCGGCAGTACAATTGCCGTCAAGCGGCTCCTTCCTACCAAAGCCAAGCTTGCTGACGTTCAAAAGTTCATTTGGGAAATCCATCTCCTCTCCAAGTACGCCACGTCATATTGAATCGTCCTATTTACTCGTATATTTGTAGGATTGAATGCCCGAACGTGGTCCAATTCCTTGGCGTTGCATGGACAAAGCCGTCAGATATGTTGCTCCTGACAGAGTATATGGACGGCGGCGATTTACGCCAAGTCCTTGAGACCAACCAAAGCAAGAACAAGTTTACATGGACGCACAAGCTCAAGTGCGCCTTGAGCATTGCCGAAGGTCTTGTCTTCCTTCACACGATGGACCCAAAGATTGTCCACCGCGATCTAAAATCCCGCAATGTTTTGCTCGACTCGTCGTTCAATGCCAAGATCACGGACTTTGGTATTGCCCGTGAAATCGACGACTCCACATTGACGGCCGGCATTGGAACCTACCGCTGGATCGCTCCGGAAGTCCTTCAAGATGGTCATTACTCGGAATCAGCCGACATTTTCAGCCTCGGTGTGATCTTGTCGGAGCTAGACACGGAGATCATCCCGTACTCTGACTTGCGCAACAATGCAGGCAAGCCATTCACCGACACAGCCATCATGGCCAAAGTCATGTCTGGCGAACTCAAACCAAGCTTTACTCCTGATTGTCCGAGGTGGTACGTCGACTTTGCCCTTGAATGCTTGGCATTGGATCCGGAACTTCGACCGCCAGCCATGAAAGCCGCATACCAAATCCGCAGTCACATTCAAGGCTTTATCTAAAGTTAACCCTCGTCATGTTAATGTTGCTATCGCCTTACCATCATGCGCTCGCACTTGCAATCTTGCTGGCCATTCGACAAATAACCTGCGCTAGGCCGTCGAGATTTTATGAGCAGAAGCGCAGGGAAACAGAGTTTAGGGGCTGAATAGCGACAGACCAACAAGCAGAGCTTGGAGTTCTTACTGCATTACACATTGATGGATCAAGGAGGAATAAAGCGGAACAAAATGAAGTTCTTTCGCTTCATCGTGATATGACGCTTGGATGGCCAGCCTGGAACCAGCAATCTCATGTCGGGAAAGCCGAAAGCATGATTCTCTCTTCGTTTATCCTCCTCTACGTCTCTAGCTCTACGTAGTCCCTCGACGTTGGGGGTGACATGGCTTCCATGTGGCAAGGCAGAGTCGTGGCTGTGCCAACGATAACCACCACCAGCTGGACACATTTTTCCGCATGTCGGTCATTTTCGAAATTCACCAGGTGGAGCAACAATGAACTCTGTCGGACCAGAGTACTATTGCGGCACGCTCTTTAACGGCCTCGGCTCGGGCTACAACTCCACGTCATACTTTGATCAATGCTCGTTTCCAAAGGCGATTGCCGCATCCAAGGTTGACGTTGCACTCATCAAGCAGATCGATTGCACCAACAGAATGTGCCGCGCCGTGTTTCAGAGTTTGGAACAAACGAGTCGAATGGAGTATTACACGAATTGCACCTTGACAGACACGTCGACGTCCAAGAAGATATCGTTCCAAGAAGTGGTGAATCTCTGCGTGAACATTACAACAGTCGCTCCGTCGACGGCTCCAACACCAGGTGGCGCGGCGGCGCCCATTGCAGCAAACCCTGCCTCTCCGTCAAGCTCGCCGTCAAGCTCGACAAACACGAGCAGTGGCAACAACACTGGAACTGTTGCTGTGATTGCAGTGGCCATCGTCGTTGTTGTTGGCATCGTTGTCGGTGCTTTCGTCTACTTGCGAGCAAGAAGGAAACAACAGCCACCGCAGCCACAAACTGGAGACACTTATCTCAACATGAATGCCATGGAGCAACCGCCACCAACCATTGCCACCAAGGGAACAGCATCGACGATCCAAAGCTCTATCGGTAGTGCAAACCAGCAGTTCTCATTAGCACCAGGTCATGTTCTCCGCGATCTGGAGCTGTATCGCATTCGAGCTGCCGATGTCCATCCGATTAAAGCCTTGTCCAAAGGAGCCTTCGGTGAAGTCTGGCTCGGTGAACTCTTTGGGGAACAAATCGCCATCAAGAAGTTGATCTCGTCGAAGAACACGGAGGCCGATCAACAAAAGTTCACGTCGGAAATCCTGCTCCTTTCCAAGTAAAAACTCCCCACTAGCATCTTTCTCCTCACCACTGCTTTTGCCTTAGGATCGAATGTGCGTACGTGGTCAAGTTCATTGGCGTCGCATGGACATCCCCCTTTGACATCATGCTGCTCACTGAGTTTATGGGTGGAGGAGATCTGCGCCAAGTCCTCGAAACCAACAAGAAGACGAAAAAGCTCACTTGGACACACAAGTTTAAAATCGCTTTGAATATCGCGGAAGGCCTTGTCTTTCTCCACTCCATGGATCCAAGCATCATCCATCGCGATCTAAAGTCCCGCAACGTCCTGCTGGATTCATCATTCAATGCCAAGATCACGGACTTTGGCATTGCCCGTGAGATCGACGACTCGACATTGACGGCAGGCGTTGGCACGTACCGCTGGATTGCTCCGGAAGTCCTTCAAGATGGCCATTACTCGGAATCGGCAGATATGTTTAGCTTGGGTGTGATTTTATCCGAGCTCGACACGGAGGTCATCCCGTACTCGGACTTGCGCAATGCTGCCGGGAAACCGTTGATGGACACGGCGATCATGGCCAGAGTGATGTCTGGCGAGCTCAAGCCAAGCTTTTCACCAGAATGTCCACGCTGGTTTGTTGAACTGGCCCAGGGATGTCTCGAGCTGGACCCGTCCGAGCGCCCAACTGCAATGAAAGTTGCGTTCAATATTCGTAGTCGTATCCAAGGATTTATCTAAAATGCAAACGTGTTGTTAGTTGCTTCGGGTGCATGGATGTGGTAGCTGCTTGGAAACGCCACATTATTGTTGCAAATGATGCTTGGACTCGCTAGCCTTGGGAGTCTTCGGGGCTGGATTTAGATTTCAATGGGCCCTGCATGGTTGCCGACCTTGTCATCGTTCTGATCGACCACTTCGTCGAGAGGAAATTCACGGGGATGGGACTTTACTTTGATGAATTTGGCATTTTCAGACGCATGAAGGACCTTAAGAACGGTCGTCCGATTGACTTGCTTGTTTAAAGCCTCTTCAATTTTCCTAGTCGTCATACGGTCGACAATGGCATGATGCACAATCTGACGGGCGAGGTCTTCAGTCACCTTGGAAGGTCGGCCAAGCTTTTTCCCACTTGGTGGAGCAACTCGATTGCGTAAAGCTGTTCGCACGGCCTTCTCGCTTCGTTTGATTACTTTTGCAATGTACCGATTGGACTTTCCTTCGTCGTGGAGCGCAAACACAGCGCCAAGTTCACGCTCACTCAGTCGTGGTCCTTTTGGCATGTCAACCTCGGCAAAATGACATCATCTTGTCAGAATGAATGTTTTATCTTGAGATTTATATACAATCAAATTTGACTTGATTGAAGTATGCATATCTTCGTTAGATTGCCCACATAGTGCATTTCGCTATGCGAAGCGAATATCTGGGGCGCGAGCTTGACTGTAGTGTTTTAAATACGATGGAGTACTCTACTCTTGGCCAGTTGCTTCCATGCGCACGGGAAGACGAAGCATTTACTTAAACGTTCGTGGATAACGTCACTGTTTGATAATTCAAGTGTTTTCATTGGTTAATATTTATTTATTAGGCTCATAAGTGCTAATAATTGGCTAAAATAATGTCTTTTTAAACCAATCAATGTTTAATAAATTTGATTTCATGGCCCAGGTCGAAGCTCCCTGACACCAGCAACCCAATCCATGGTTTATTCCACGTTCAGCAATTGAATTAACGAAAAATAAATCCAAGACAGGCAAGGCAACGTTGATATTGAGGTTCCATTACAGTAGTTTTCGCATATTCTACAATGAAGTATCGACAAGTGGCATTTGATAGAGCATACATGTCATTGGCACGTGAAGTCAAAGGAAACTCTTCGTGAAATTGAGCAAGGCGCATGGTTTCAACCATGTGAGCTTCGTTGTTTGCGTACTTTTGTCATGAATGGCTTCACGCGGAGGTTAATGTGGGTGCTTTCTTCACCCTGGGCCTGAGCCTGTATCTCTTCAATGAGCCTGTTAATAACAAGTCACAAAAACGCAGGTGGTGTTCTGTGTATCATAAAGCAAAACGACAAGTGTGTATTATCTGGATTTATCAATGCATCTTCTCATATGTACGGTTTATGTATCGGAATGTTGTGAACATATGACACTTGACTAATCACCAACATTCTGTATTCGATTAGCCTTGCTAACACCCCCCTTGTATTGCAGTTGTATTGCAGGACTCTCTTTGCACCATCCATGTGCTTAATGGTTGGTTTGTGCATGTATCTTGACAATCTTTGAACGGGATGAGCGAGGTCTGGTCGAGTGCACGTCATTAGATAAATTAGACTTCCAACCAGAGCTTGGTATTGCTTTATATCCGCTGGTATTGCCTCGATATCCCACTCGTTTTCACTTCCAGCAACCTTTGGTGTGCTTACTCTGGCACATTGTTCCATTCCAAATTGTTTTAAAATTGATCGTGCGTAATTCGCTTGGCTCAGTTTAATGTTGCCATTGATTCTTTCAATTTTGATGCCAAGCAAATAGTTCACTGGCCCCTGTCGTTTGATTTTCATGAGCTCTTCAAGCTCATCCAACATTGCGTTAACATAATCACCATCGGGCCCAGCTACAAGAAAATCGTCGACGTATATACAAACAATCATTATCTTTCCATCCAGTGATCGCTTGGTATACAGGCATGGATCATGTAAGCTTTGTTCATACTGTAGCCTCTTTAAAACATCGTCACACATTTCATTCCAATGATAACCACTCTGTTTTAAGCCAAACAATGACTTTAGCAGCAATAATTTATGATCCGGTGGACCCAATGCACACCCCTGGGGTTGGTCCATAATAACCCTTTCTTCTTCAGGTAGATAGCTTTGTAGATAAGCATCCACAGCATCACACTGTTCTACGTGATAACTCCACTTGCAAATACAACTGAGTATCATTCGTAAAGTCACGATTTTAACCACCGGAGAATATGATTCAAAGAAATCCACCCCATGCTGCTGAAGGTAACCATTTGCTACGAGTCGAGCTTTAAACCGGGTAACTTTTCCCTCGCTGTCAATTTTCTTGTTGTAAACCCAATGGCATTTAATTGATCTCTCGTTCGGTCCAGGCGGAATTACTTTAAATGTATTGTTGTCAATCATCCCATCCAGAGCTGTCATTTCAGCTTGTTCCCACAAGTCTGCCTCAGCACTATTCATAGCTTCATCGTGATTGAGTGGCACATCCTCACTTGCCATGAAACAATGTTCAATCGTATCGTCCTCCACGCATATATCTAGATGGACGTCTAGTTTCACGAGTACTTCGTCTCAGTATTGTCGAATTTTGTAATGGAGGTAATGGGGGTAGGCACGATTGTTGTCGTCTTTCCACTCTTCGTTGTCTTTCTGCCTCATTAAATCTTCTCATGCGATTACTCTCCTCCAATAATTCGTCAAGACTCAAAGATCGACGAAAGTCAGGCAAAATGTGTCCTCTGGTATCCCTGGGTATATTTCTCAAATTGTAACTTTGTTGTGAAGCAGAAGACGCCTCACTCGAGGCGGGAGATGTTTCATCCGGGGTATTTGATGGCATGGATACAGACTCATTGTGATTATCAAAACCATCGTCACTTTCTTCGTCAGATGAATCGTCGTAATCGTCGCCGGGTTCATCTTTCCAAAATCTCGTTTCAAAGAATGTAACAGTTATTGCATGAACTACTTTCATTGTCTCGATATCATACAGTCGATAAGCTTTTTTTGTTTTCGAATAACCAAGAAAAATGCACTTGCTGGCTTTTGCTTTCAATTTGTCGCGTTTCGATTGATATGGTAATAATCTGTAGCAGATGCACCCCCAAACTTTCCAGTTTGAATAATTGGGCTTCTGGCCAAATAGAATTTCTTGGGGTGTTTTTTCATCATCGTTTGAATTAACGACTCTGTTACGAATATATGCGGCTGTTGAGACCGCTTCTGCCCACCATCTCTTTTCCATACCCGAGTGCAGCATCATTGCTAGAGCCATTTCAAATAGTGTTCTGTTCATTCTTTCAGCTTTTCCATTTTGATGGGGTGAATCTGGAGCAGTTGTTTCATGCTTGATACCTTGTTCTTTAAGATACGCCTCGAAATCACCTGAGGTATATTCCCCATCACCATCAGATCTTAAACATTTAATTTTAAAGCCAGACTGTGTCTCCATCCACGCTTGTAATTCTTGTTCGTCCTTGACTTTTAAAATTTTTGTCCAAACAAAGCCTGATACCTCTTCAATATATGTTGCCATGTAGAGATATCCGTTATTTGAAGCAGTTCGCATAGGTCCTTTTAAATCACTGTGAATTAATTCTCCCAACTTCCATTTTCGAGTTGCAAATTTTGGTTTTGGAAGTGCGGCCATTTTTGCTCCAACGCATGCTACGCATTGAGTAGTAGGTGCAACAAACTCTTTTGGTATTCCAACATGCTCTTTGGCACACAGTTTAATTGTTTGTAAGGGTAAATGACCCATTCTCCAATGCCACAAATCAGAGTTATTTGATTGTATCAAATTCACTTCCTCGTATTTGTTGCCCTTAATCAATTTTGGCAAGGTATGGGCACCATCCACTACATATAGTTTTGAATTCTGGTCGTAGATAGCGTGTAAAATGTCCAGACCATCTTTAAATAAGACACATCTTGAATCCTCAAATATCAATTTCAAGTTGTCTTTTGTACCATCGGCGACGATTCGGGGAACAGAAATAAGGGTAGTATTTAAACTTGGGTGATACAGGACGTCGTTCAAAGTAATATTGGATTTGTTTCCATTGATCCTCATTTTTCCTTTGATCGAAATATTTAGCCTCCTTCCATCAGGAAACAATCACACTTCTATCACAGGTTTCCTGGTCAAACAAATTCTGTATGTTTCCAGTAAGATGACATGATGCACCAGAATCGATAACAAAGCGTTGAGCACCAAGGATAGATGTTTGATCAACTGTAAAAAGATAGTCCTCGTTTGACTGACCAACAATATTTGCATTTGCTGGAGCTGGAGAAGGTATATTATTGTTGTGTCTTGCTTGACGACAATATTTTGCCCAGTGCCCTATTTTCCCGCAATTGTTGCATTTGTCCTTCTTGCTGAATTTTTTGTAGCCTTGATTTCGTTGCTGTCCACGCTCATTAACATTTAATACTGCATCATCAGTATAATTCATGTTGATCTTAAACAGCCCCTCAGCTTGTAAATATTTGTATTCTGCCAACAATTTAATACTTGCATTGACCACGGTCCTCTCAGCTTCATGTCTTTCCATAATAACATGAGTTACTGCACGTAACTCTTTGGGCATGAGCGAGAGCAATTTTGCAGTTTGGAATTCTTCAGTTTCTTTGTAGTTGGCTGCCTTTAACCGTCGAATACAATCTTTGAATTGAGCAATAAAATCATCTAGTTTTGTCGTTCGCCAATTCCATTTTAATCCATGATATTCAGTCATTAAAGTGACAACATCCACTCTAGTCGTTGGTTCGTACTTCTTCAATAGTGCATCAAATGCCTGCTTAACACTTTCCATTCCTTCAATAAATTGATATTGACTCTCATCCAAACTTTCTGTAAGTATACCTAGAGCGCGCGCGTCGTCAAGGACGTTAAAATTAAATCCATTCCCATCATTGCGATCCGCACCATTCCAATCCAGGTACTTGTACAGTTTCTTAGTACGCAACTTAGCCTTGAACCATGTACTCCATGTCGAGAAGTTTGTGCTTGTCAAAGTGACGCTCGGCATGCTGTTTCAATAAAAATCCTCTTCTCCTGTAGAGAGAAAACACCAACACCAACGTGACTTGGGCCCAGAACCTGTTAACAAGTCACAAAAACGTAGGTGGTGTTCTGTGTATCATAAAGCAAAACGACAAGTGTGTATTATCTGGATTTATCAATGCATCTTCTCATATGTACGGTTTATGTATCGGAATGTTGTGAACATATGACACTTGACTAATCACCAACATTCTGTATTCGATCAGCGAGCAATTCCTTCATAACAGTAATGACACTCCTGTTTTATCTGGATTCATGCCTGTTATGAAGGAATGAATAGCGGAAACGGGAGATGATTGTTGGGAATTCCCTTTGCGGCTAAACTGCTTCGCACCAGCATTTGTGCCAATTCCAGTGCTATGGTCTGGAGTCGATTCTAATGCCAACAGCGGCGTCCAAGCTGCAGTCAGTACTAGCAAAGGCACATTCCTTCATAACAGGCATGAATCCAGATAAAACAGGAGTGTCATTTCTGTTATGAAGGAATTGCTCTTCGATCAGCCTTGCTAACACCTGTATCTCTTTGCTTAATGTTATGAGTCAAGCGGAAAATCTTGTTGTCAACAATTTGCAGAGCACAGTACTATAGCTGTATTAATAGTACAATCTTGCCACTCCAATGCACTGGCTATTAATATTGCTTGGGGCAATTGTCGACCATGCATCGTTTTCGTACTGGTACTTGTAAGTAACATCGTTCCTTGAGGATTCCAAGCACCCACAACCGACGAAGATCGATGGTGAGGGTGAAACAGTGCAAAGGCCATCGATCTCAGCAGCTCAGACGCACATACTGGGGGAAAATAAGAAAATTCACCAAATAATACGGTAGAAAGAGTTCCGAAAGTACTCTATCATCCAAAATCTGGAGCGCTCGATGTCTCGGGCCGCTCCTTGTCGTCGAGTTGACAATGGCGACAGGCGAATGAATCCATCCTGGGAAGAATTTAGCAGTTCTTTTCGAGCATTGGTCTCTGAAAGAATATAGAATCCCGTCAAGTTGATCTGGTTCCAACGATGGGTGTCCATTCAAGATATCTTCACGGGACATTTGAAAATGGTGAGATTTCACACACTCGAAGTGTTTCAAAAATGCTGAAAAAATCACGAAATTGTCGTCAATCGTATCAATTCTAGTATCAATTCAAAGAAAAAAATGAAAAGGCAAAAACTTATTTCATTTTTTTTTCGAAATATGATATATGACCCGTATGACAATCATGTACAGCGTGATGACGACGCCAAGGACAAGGAGGACAATGCTGGCTGTCTCGCGACTCCTGGAGACGAGACACGGAGGAAGACGGGCTCGCTTACAGCTCTTTTGTCTCGCAGTGTTCAGCTCGATCGTCTCCACTATTGAGAACACACGGGAATAGCTGGCAGATGTTGGGTACTGAAATCAGCAACTCTTGTAAGTCACTGGATCGAGGGGACTTTGATTTCATAATTTGCAGGGAGCGAGGCATGCAAACGACAGCTGCGCCTCCACTGCCGGCATCTTGTGCAGTGCTGAAAGAGCTAAACAAAACTCTGGCTGCAATCAGAACCGATGCGCCATTGAGTGAAGTGGACAAATGCCAAGTGTTTCGAGCGCTCAGGGCCAATGTATCGTTCACACTCGACGACGTCAACAAAGACTGCGCCGATCCATTCTGCAGCAGTCTCTTGGCCGCTTTCCATAGTGACAATAGCTCGACCATCCGTGAATGTGCTCAAGACAAACACATCTTTCCGATCGATTGTCCCAAGCCACCCAAGGACAACAGCAACACGACTGTGATTGTGGTTGCCGTGTGCATCTCAGTCGCCGTCATAGCCACCGCTGTTGCAATTTATTATTACTGCCGACACAAGAAACGCACCATGGCCAATCATTCGAAACAAGAAAATTACACCACGGTCGTCGCGAGCCCGACGGTTGTTCTTCCGCTTCCGTCATTTACACATGATTTGAATCTGTATGACTTGGCCGATTTCAAAGTCCCTTTTCATGAAGTCAAGATGATTAAACCATTAGCACAAGGGGCGTTTGGTGAAGTTTGGTTTGGCCAGTATCGAGGCGAATATATCGCTGTCAAGAAACTTCTTTCAGCGATGCAATCGCAGGAAGTGCAATTTTTTATTTGGGAAATCTTTCTCCTGTCAAAGTACGCAGCGCCTTGTGTGGGTCGAGTTTATCTTGTCTGTGTAGGATTACTTCGCCGTACGTTGTCGCATTCCGAGGCGTGACTTGGGATGTTTCGCCCGCTGGCATTATGCTCTTGATCGAATATATGGATGGAGGCGATTTACTCAACGCGCTGAGTTCCAATGCATCTACAAAGCGACTAACCTGGGAAGACAAACTTGTGGCCGCACTTGA
Organism: Aphanomyces euteiches; assembly: GCA_021527685.1. Taxonomy (NCBI): domain Eukaryota; phylum Oomycota; class Saprolegniomycetes; order Saprolegniales; family Verrucalvaceae; genus Aphanomyces; species Aphanomyces euteiches. Next base: position 1,457,337 of record JAJGMV010000280.1, read on the forward strand.
TGTCGCACAAGGTCAGGTCTACTTGCATTCGCTCGATCCAATTGTTATCCACCGCGACCTTAAGTCGCGCAACGTTATGCTCGATTCCTCTGGCCGTGCAAAAATCACAGATTTCGGCGTTGCTAGAGAAACCAACGACGCAACCATGACCGTAGGTATTGGTACATATCGATGGATGGCTCCAGAAGTGCTTATGAGCGGCCACTACTCGGAACTAGCCGATATTTACAGTTTTGGGGTCATTCTCTCGGAGATCAGTTCGGAAGTTATTCCATACAGCGACTTGACCCGAGACAATCGGTCGTTGACCGACGCTGCTATTATTTCCCAAGTCATGGAGGGTAAATTGCGCCCTTCGTTTGACCCAAGAACACCTAAATGGTTTGTCAACTTGAGTCTCCAATGTCTATCGTTTGAAGCCAGCAATCGACCGACAGCCATGAAAGTCGCATATGAACTCAAAACTGCCATCGCGGACTTGTCTAAAGATGTCCAAGCTGGATTTGTTTAGGAAATAGTTTGCCAGCAACTTTTTGATTCATTAAATAAACACGACGGCGTACTAAACTGCATGGTCAGACGCGAACAATGTCTGATGAGTTATTCAAGTCCAAGCGCGCCAACATTGCTTCGATTGCATCTTTTTCGGCGTGGACTGGGAGACCAAATGTCATGTGGCATGGTTTGTTGGAATCTTGGAGCATGCGTCCAATTTGGTCCATGGAGAGATTATCCACGTTGATATTGTTGATCATGGCGAGTTCATAGTCCGTGGTCACGCCGGCTTTTTCTAGTTCGCCCGCGGGTGGAATACTCTTGACCATAACGGGTTGCGGCCGCGGGAGAAACTCCAAAGTCTGAGGTTGTCCAGCATCGCGGCCAGATTTCAACACAACCATCATTTCTTGGTAGTTTTCAGCAGTGACTGGTATGCTGTTGACAGTATGAAGCAGATATTTCGTTTTGATTGAGTCGATTTGCTTGGTCACACGGCGAACGTACACTTTCTTCGCAAAAAAGTCGATCGCAAAGATAATACCGAGCTCGCCTTCCTTCCAGACATGTGAGATTGGCTTGGCATCAGACAGGACTGGACGAACGAGCTCCAGGCCGACGTTTTCTCCGCACCAAATGTACTCAATGATGGCTGGAGTGTCGTCAATTTCAGAGTTGTAGCTCACACGAGACGCCGTCGTTGACATGATGGATCGAATTGGATTTTGGCTCTCGTTTGACTCCAACTGGAGTGACTGAAGTTGTGACCAAATTTGACAACCAACTGTTTCGCAATGGTATATATCAATTTTAAAAGGTTTTCTCACCACCTGGACCAATCACGTGCAAAGATTCAGACGGATGTCGACCATCAGATCGTCAAAACCTTTTAGAATTTATAAAGTCAATGAAGAATTTGTCCTACTGTACAGTGTACATATAAAAATTCTCTCTTGCAATCGTGACCATCCATCAAATGGAGATTTAAAAAGTACACAATATCGGCATGCATTTCATATCATTTTAGTCAATAGCCGCATCCCACAGATAGGCCGTTGGGTCACCGCCGTCGTCCAACGCATCAGCCATGTCTTCTTGGACCTATTCAAAAATGACAATGTTGTGAATACCAAGGGGAAATGCAGGGGATTAATTACCTCAAGCCATTCCAAACTTCGACCGTTTTCAATCAATAACTGCGTCATTCGGTCGTGGCTTCGAGCATGCGTCCATTCAATCGCGGTCTTGTCTTCCATTTCCATCAAAAGCGTCCAAGGCTGCTTTGCCATGAGCCCAAGAATGGCACCCCCACTGGGTCCCCAAGTGTCCAAGTGGGCGACCAAACAAGCATGTACTGCAGGATGACGATGACCCATGATGAGTAGAACACCCACACACTAAGTTGTCACAATATTAGAACGTACTACGGGGAGGTTACTTACCTGGCCCTGGGCTTGAGCACTCTTGAGACCATCGATGCTCTTCCACATGACCTCAAACCAGTTGGCAATGCGAGTTTCTTGTAGTGAATCGGTTAAGCCGAGGAAAGCATCGAGAACCCACACGAGACCTGAAATTGTCGTGCTGTATGTACTCAACGATGCCACCACTTCACCAACTACACTGATAACGGACGTTGTAAACGCTTCCCATTCCCAGCTCCACTGGACGAGAAGTGCACTGATGGCTTTGGCATGCTCTGCATGGGCAAACGCTTTGATATAGAGAGTGCGAAGGAGGAGGCATGACCGAGTCTCAGGATCGACGCTTGGATGGGGTTGGTCGTGGTACAAAAGGGCGACAGTTGCGAGGGGAAGCACCAGGGCAGAAGGGGGCAAAGTCTTCGGAAGTCGCTTGCGCGAATATGCCTTGTATTGCTTCCCCATGAGGGGGCTCATGTCGCCAAGATAAAGATCAAGCAAATACATGCCACATTTTCGGGCTCGAAGGAGATCCCGGACGACGGGATCGAGTGTGGCGAGGCCGTGGACAAAGGTAAAAAATTCATGCATTTGACGCCAATGTGAAACCACGTTATCCATCATGGTAAATAAAAAGATGACGTCCACAAGGCGTCCGACAATCGACTGCGAATCATCTTCAGCCGACCGTTGGGCATCTGCAATAACCATCAGTCGTTCCTTCACAACGGCAATAGAGCAAAGATGCAATAACAGGCCCGCAAAGTCAGTGCGGACAGCGGACTTTGTGCAGTGCAGCAAGCAATCCAAAATAACAGACAGCTTTTTCACAAATTGGCCCAGGATGTAAGTAGCGAGCGTGGGGCATTGAATATGTTTGGTCACGAGTGTAATCAATTGAAGTGGAGACGTTGTAAATGCTCGAGTGTACAGAGGAATACATTCGACAGCTGCGATAATAAACGACCATTGCGGCATGTCAATGCTCATTTCGGTCTCAACAGGAAGCTGTTCAAGAAGGGTGCAAACAAAATTGAGGAATTCCTGTTCGTGGGCGTAGCACGCATGAATAAAGGCTTCGTTTTCATTGCGGAGGTCGCTCACTATGGAAGGTGGAAGCGGTGGGATTGCAGTGACTTGGGGATTTTGCAAATGTTGCTCCTTTTCATACACCAATAGGTAAGCGCTCTTGTGGCTGATGATGCCACCTCCGGATGACGTCGATTCGTGGAAGCCTCCAAAGCATTCGGCTTCGAGCATTCGCATGTCAAACGGTGTGACGTTCTCGTCGTTGAATTCGATCCATTGCTTGGAGCCACGATCTTGTATGAGAGAGTAATAATGGCCAGATTCAGTACTGCCCATGTGGACAACGCATCCGACCAAGTGATAAATCTCCGAGCCCGACTCGCCTTGGAGTCCAGCTTTCGTGTAGGGAAACATGTCGAGCGTGAGGGGAAAGCTAAACTCGTCATTGACCTTTTCGCGCAAGAAAGTGTCAAAGTTGAGCTCAAATCGCTTCAAATGAAGCAATAACGTTGTGGGGAGCGTTGCCATGCAATCACGCTTCATCGTGTCTTGTTTAGATCCGCAAGCATCACAGTTGACACCGTTAAGTAGTTCACCGTCTGACCAGCCCTTCAATGAATGAAGCAGCGAATCGTGGCCCTTCACCTCGACTGTCATGCACACAAACGAAGTTGCCGCAGTTTCTCGAATGGTATTGCAGCCTCCTTGGCAAACAAGTTGCGTGCAGATAGTGCCGTCGAAAAGAGGAGGCGTCGATAATTTCTTGAGAAATTCACCAAGATTATCACAGAATTTTGTCAAGAATTCTTCAGCATCTTGTTGAACCATGACATTCAATGGACCACCAGCTTCGTCGGTCAAGCATGCAATTAAGGGTTGTGGGTCAACACTCTTGAGCTCAGTGGCTTGGAGATAGGCAAATAGTCTTTGGACTTGTTTGAACAGACCGGAGGGGTCATTGGCAGGATCACTAACGTCCATACTCAAGACAGCCGAGCGTATCGATGGAATCATAAAAAGTTGCTGCAGAGTCGAATTCATGTAACAGGTACAGCCGAGGTTGCGCAAACCAGAGTATGTCGTTGTAGCCTTCATCTGGAGATGTGGATCCCATTGCCATTCCCAATCTTCATGGAATTGCTTGACGTTGTGAACAACGCGTGGGATTTGCTGCATGATAAATGCTAAATTTGCATTCGTGACATCGACAATTGGTGTTCCATTTTTGCTGCTTTCTTGAGGCTGCGCTGGTGGGTACTTTGTCAAATCAACAAGAAGGCAAAATGCCCCTTGACGGGTCGTAGATGTCGTGCATCTAGGTTGCCATACTGGGTCGCCTGTGTTTGATGGGTATGCCATGAGGCAATTGTTCCATATATCGAGCAGTAAATCAGGCTGAAATGTTTGGAGCTCATCAAATCCCGCAAGCAAACACCGAATGATAAAAAGCCTTCCAAGGAGATATTGGTCATGTTGCTGCTCACCAAAGAGATGCTGTGATGAGTCAGCGAGAAACGTGGTTGGATTTGGTCGGCGGTACGCTTGCAAAAGGCGCATTTGTTGCTCAAGGAGTGATTGAGGCGTCGCAAGGGGTAATTGGACTTGCTTAGCAACAAATAAAAACAAGCCAACGAGTGTGTAGTATTGCAATGGCGGGTCGTTCGAGTCCAATGCTAATATCTGCGCGGCTAGTGGACCACACTTGGCAGGAACGAGAGCTCTCGACGTGACATCGATTGCCAGGACGATGAATGCATGGCAAATCAAATGACGGATGTCTCGATGTGGACTCGAAATTGCCGCTAATACATCGCTTGGAAGTGTCGTGAAGAGCGGTGAATAAGGAGCACAAATGAGGTATACGCGGAGGGCAGAGTCCAATGTTGGGACCGACAACTCTTTGAGCGCATCCGACATAATTCGTGAGCATGCTGCATGCAGAGCTGGATAATTCATTGAAGCGACAAACGTTTCGATGTGGTTTTGCATGGCAGTGTTGGACGCTGTAATCGCTTCTTGGGCTACTGAAGCTTTCATTTGATATGGGCTCAAAATCAATTCCATCACGAGGAGGAGATCAATGTTTAGGTGCTCAGGGTCAAATTCAGTCATGGTTGCTTTGGGTACATCAAACTCTTGATAAGTGGCCGAGTGGCTCAAAAAGGTCATGATGAGACGCAAACAAACCATCGAACATTCCTTTCTGAGGTAAACGACGAATTGCTGAGCGTCATGGTCATCAGCACTCATAAGCAAGTCAACGATACAAGCAGGGCCGTCGGTGGTGACAAATGTTGTAAGCATGTTGTCGTCAGTTGATATTAAATTCTCCAGGACTTGGAGACGATAGAGTAGTTGCGTGACAGAAAGTCGTGGGGAAAACAAAGTTGTCCAGTCATCAGAGTGCGTGCGGATGTCATCAACCATAGCAGGTGGAGTAGGAAGCCTCATAAGCAAATCCCACGCTTCTTGAGGTGGATCTTGCGCTTGAATGATCTGCATGAGGACCTGGGCAAGCTGGACATCAAAAACAACTGGTGGACGGGTTACGAGCGGCGTTAAAGGAATGTTTGGTCGATAGACCACGAGCACCGTGTCTCCGTCCTTGAATCCAGCTTCAGCGAGCGTCAGACAGCGACTGAGTTCATGAATCTCAGAGCCCATACGAAAGAAGCGCAGTCCCTTCGTTGCAAGTGGCTGGGCGTCCAGACGTTGAGCAACAGCCACCTCCATTTCAAGTACAGTGTCGTTGGCATATACTTGCAAATGGAGCTTCTGACCACTTGTGGCTGTGATTTTAATTGTGTTATTGATTGTCAAGTGCAGAGGAGGACCACGTGATGCTTTGCCGTGGGGAACCCACTGACCAGTGGCGAGGGCTAGAGCAGATGCTTCGTCAGTGCCGATGATGCTTGAGAGGACGAGAAGACAGCGACGCAACTTGGATGCTGGTGCTGTTTCGGCGAGGTTACGCAAGTGATCAAGTCCATCTGACAAGAAGTGAAATTCCAATCCATCAACCACCTTGTACGGCAAGAGGGTGAGGAATTTCATTGTTTGGGTAAACACCAGAGTATTTGAGCCATGGAGAAGGATAGTCCAAAGGGTTGACATGCCCATTAGCGGCAACCGCTGGATAGTGAATTGATTTTGCGTATTTACGCTCGCCACATTGTCCAGCACAAGCCGTGAATGGTGGTGGTTGGTCAGCCGAAAGAAGCAAAGGAAGCACTGTAGACTTAGCGGTGTGAGAGCATTACTTGTAACAAAATCCTCGTTCCCCAAAAGTTCTTGAAAGATAAACGTGACGTTTGATGGTGACAAATGCAATGCATTTGTTGTAAGCCACTTGAAAAACATCGTGCGTTCAGTTGTAATCGTAGCCTTGGCATTCAACGTCGTCCAGACGAGTGCGAGTTGTGCAAATGTCCAATTTAAGCTCGGCTCAATGCTCAGCCATAATGACAAGAATCCAAGACGAGCTTTGAGCTGGTCCAAATAGTCCACGTGACTTCCATGCTGGAGCAAAAGCGCATTCAGCTGGGGCAAAACGAGGGAATCAGCTTCATCAACATGATACGGCCGACCGTGAAATGGAGCATACGTAGTTTTGAACACCAACAAGTCGTCCAGAATGATTTGGAGAAGTCCTTGACGCTCCAGCACGCGAACAATTTGAGTTTTTTCTTCTTCGAGGAGTTGGAGCAAATAGCCAAGGATACTGAATGCTTGAGGCACGTTGAGATGGTCTCGAAGACTTTGCATTGCCAATTCGAGCAGGTAAGACACGCAACCGACGACAATCGCATTCCACTCGTCTTCCACGTTGGCCTTAATTGCATCTTGAAAGTGGCCCTTCGCAGTATCGAAAAGATTGCGTGTGGTTTCGTCTGTGCTGTCTTGCATGGTCGTCCAAAGCATTTCCATCGCTCGGTATCTGCACACTGCATTTACATGAAATGGATTTGGCGACACAAAGAAATTGAGGTGCTCCTCATCATCCATATCCTCATCAAGAGTCGATTCGATCGGTGCATACTTGGCGAGGGCACCCACGAGACCCAAAACATTAGCATGACCAATGCCGAAAGCATTAATTTTGTCCAGCAGGGCCGAGCAGACTGGGATAGTTACATAAGAAGCAAGGGACTCCAAGAGGTAAAATAAGCTCGCTCGGACGTCAGGGCCACTTGAAAGCATTGCATTCCATATCAAATCGAGCGACGCTAAATCAAACGACTCAGCTTCACAAAGAAAGCGGACTAGTTCAGGCGCACGACGAATGACTTGTTCGTGTGACTCACATAATAGTTGCAACAGTTTGTTGCTCGCAAACCACTCGGCAAATTGTTGTTTCGTCGTCGACTCTGTGATCGACACGTGCACAACCATCGATGGCGACGCAGCCGTTGGTGACGACAAATGCGAAACAGACGACGCAGCTACAAATTTTACACCCATAGGATTTACCTAAAAAGATAAATCAAGGGGTCTCACGAAATTGCAAGGTACCTGAGCTTGGCGGATCATGGAAACAAAATCCGTGACGCACTTCAGACCATGAAGCCGAATTTCCAAGACTGAGCTGTGAAGACATTTGAGGCATATTTGCAAGAGAACGGTGTCAGCTTGGACGGAGGCTTCGTGGCGATTCATCAGACGGCGACAAATGCTCTTGTACGCAATGTGGAGAGTGTCCAGCATAGTCTTGGTGACTGGTCGCAGCTCCTAAAACAAATTTTACACTCGATAAACGCACCCGAGCGCACGCACAACTTGGTTTAGATACTGGTGTATCCATGTGGCGCAATGAGCATGAAGCTCTGTTGCCCATGCGCGTGTGAGCCATGGAAATATGTTGGCAAGCAAAGAAAGAGTCGTCGTGAGAACCGAAATGGACATGGATGACCCTTGAAGAATGGGCAGCTTTTGGAAGCCACCGATCACTCCAAACGTATTGATAAGCTCGACAAAGTAATGCGAGCACGGCACTCTTGGGCGCACAATCGCGAATGGATATCCATTGGTTTCGCCTCGCGGATCTGTTTCATCGGGAATGGACTCTTCTAAATCTGGACGGATTGGTCCTTGACCACGTCGTCCTTGAGCCATATGTCCACGCGGGGCAATGCGACCACCTTCAAGCGATATCCAGCAATCGCCCTCTTGTTCTACGCCAAAAAATGCAACGTACACCTGATTCAAGTCGCGATTCATCACAACAGCTTCCAGCCATGTTCGGTGGATTGGATGGAAAGCATCGACGATTGCGCCTGGAGACACATCGTCGGGTAGTTGGTCGGAAAACGTATTTTCCTCCTCAATTTCGGTGACAGAGGCAGCGGCGTGGCCGTGGCATTGGTAGAACAAATGATTGGGGTTGAGGATATTGTGGATCGTTTCGAGATGCGTTTGAGACACATCGGGTTGTTGGAACCGGAGAACTAAGAGACGTACCAAATCGACAAGAAAGGCGACAACATGCTGAGGGATCTCTGGATCAGAGAACAAGTTGAACGAGCGTCGTAGAAAGCCATTCGCCACTCGGGGGAGACAGTGCGTATATAAATGATTGTCGTGCTTCGGCGTTCCCATTCCTCGATTGACCCAATCGATCCATGTCTGGAGAGTTTGGAGGCTTGGCCGTGGATCTGTCATTGAATCTCCCAGTGCGTTTTCCAGCAAGTAGCAATTGCGCTGAAAATCTGAATAGGAATTCACCTGCTGCTGCTCGCCGACGCGCGGCATCACGACGGAATCGTTCATCTCTTTGACCTGCACGGACTGCCGCCGAAAAAGGGGAATGAAATGACCCGCTCCTCGATAAAGTACATTCCTTTATCTTGGAATTTGTATGTGGGATCATGTTAGATTTGTTATAAAACACCAATGAGCATACAAATATCAAATGAATGATGTTCTCGGGTCATCGAACACCTTTGACAAATATTTTAAAAGCTTTTTAAATACTCTCTTCATTATAAATACTCTATTTCAAATGCTTACAAAACGGCGTGGAGCGAATGTACGAAAATAGATAACTAAAATAAATCGTTATCCATGAAACACAACAATCGACCTCGACAAAATGTTTATCTTCCACAAATTGCTTGATCTCAAGGTGGGCCAAAATGCAAAAAGCAGCACTACAACCGTGGCAATTACGGTGAAAATCTCACTTACGAACATATTTTAAATATTATCGATTTGATACGGACCATGCGCAATCGAATCACGCCGGCAGAACCGATCCCAAATCACTCTGATTGGTCAATTTAAATATACTGGTCTTTGATTGGCTGAAATTCCAGTGCACACCTTTTTCGAGGATTCACTGTCAGTGCTCACATGGCGCATTGCACAGATCAAGCGAAACTTTAAGACTGCCCCTCGAGGAATACAAGGTCCTCTCAGAGAAATTCATAGCAGTCTCACGAAGATCAATCATCTGTGTCGTCTTCTCTCGTTCACACGCTTTGATGACATTGGTGATTGATTCGACAAATCACGCTCAATTCGGAAATTTACGAAAAATCGATAATATTTCGTACAACTTTATGACTAACAGACCTTTCACATTCTATAAATCCTCGATGCGTTTTACAGTCTGTTAGACATACCTTTGTTGTATCTACAAAGAGTCACCACAGACGTCGAAAGCTACATATCCTCGTGTTTCTGTCCTTTTGACTTCGTAAGGCCCTGGTCCGAGTTTCTTACTCTCATTCTCATTCTTTGATTGCGCAAAGCTCTTTGACGGACCACCAGACTCTCATACTCATTGTACTGTGATTCAGAACTCAATACCGACGTCTCTTCTGGCGCCGAGCAAGTCTCAAGTATCAAGGGTATGGTTGTGCAATGATGAGACAGACGCAATACAGTTTAAAAAGGACGATTTAAAGCAACAACGATCATTTACAACAACTGCAAAATATTAATTCTATGGGGTAGTTCTATATCTGGCCAATCACCAGCTCAGCTCACAGAATGAGAATGAGAATTTGGGTCACGGACCAGGGCTTAAGACAATCAGCTTGATTCTACATTATCTGGCAGGATACCCAAGACGCCATAATTTCCAAGCTGTAAACAATTCGACGCCACGAAATAGAGAGTCTGCAGGCTGCATAAGATTTCTGTTGCCCCCAAAAAGCGCTGGCTCTTCAGGCCCCACTACTCTCGCTGACAACGGATCAAGAACAAACTTCAATGCATTTTGAATTGTTTGCTCCAATTTATCAGGAATAACTGTTCCGTCTTATATTTACTACTACCCAGGTCCGAAATGATCCCAAGGTTTGCCTTCCCATTGGCGGCATCATTCTATATATGTCTGTTCTTAACTTCTGATTGGTTCATTAAATGCGCAAAATTTCTTCTTTGATTCAACAACTCCTGTAACTTGAATATAGGTTTTTGAGAGGCAGCGTAAGACAGGCTGCTTACAATTTCCCATAAATATTTTTTATTTTCCTACGTATGACTTGATTAAATTATGCTGACACATCAATGAAATGTGACTCGAATCTGTAAGCTCCTCAAGTTACGGTAGAGATATGACAATCATTGGACAAAAACTGACCAATGTTTAACAACTACACTGTGTCGAAGTGTCGTAGCACAACGTCACTGTCATTTTGTGATTAGTTGCGCCTTCGACAACATATCTGCAAGATGAGTGATCACGGATATGATTGACCGAGGTAATTAAAATAATTGCTTTAAGGCCCTGGTCTGTGAATGAAGTTCGGATAATTCACAACGTCAACATCTCTGTTTTTAACGTTCAGAGACCAGGGCCTAATCAATATGCATTATATTGAAGAGAATAGTTTTGTAGTTGGCATTTCACCCTTTGCTTTTGGATTAGCTGTTGCACTAAATCGGAAATGAATTCTTGTAGCCCATTGCGCGATATTTATCGCACTAAGGCCTGTCTGTGAGTTTGAAAAAGGGTATGTGAATCTTTGTATTCATTTGTGTGAAAATCTATCCCAAGGCTATGAATTGCTTGGTCTTATTCTCACATTCTCCGAGCTACATTAGAATCTTGAACCACCGTTTTGGGACACCACAAGGGTGGCTCAGAATACAAGCTTCCTTAGATTTTGAGCATGCATGGGAACATGGTTGGGCTGCTCTCTGCTGAGGAGCCGCAGAGTCAGTCGTGAGCCGACAACTCTGTCTTTATAATGCGGAGTAACAGTCTATATAAATTGATGATTTCAAGCTGAAATGAAAGTAAAATACCCTGGACATATCGTAAATATAGCTACGATTGTAGTGGTGGCCAAGTTGAAGAGCCAAACAAGCTCCAAGAAGCGTGTTTGTTTAAGTTAGAAGTCACATGGCTGATTGACTTAGCAGAAAAACCGTAAAAAAATTAGCTACATTTATCCAATCAGATCTACGTATTAAACGTAGCACTCATGTCTTACGCGTTCTCATCACAATTGATTGAATAGTTTGTATTGTCATTGGAAAAAGTCAGACACCAAATCTGACTTATTCTGATTGGTTAAATATGCTTTGCATCAATTTGGACTTTTTCGTTGGAGAAACACAACGTGTGAAGACGAGCTCGACGGCCCACACGGGCGATGGAGAGATTGGTGGGCCCCATTGTACGAGCCAACCAATCTCTCCACCGCCCGTGTGGGCCGTCGAGCTCGTCTTCACACGTTATCATGATGTATGAAGTAATATGCATCATTTATTGACATCTTAGAAGCTATGTGCCAACCATCCTTGAAATCTACAATTGGCGTGCAAGACGAGCAAATGTCACGAGCTTCATTTGGCCCAAACGACGACTTCGACCACGTGGAGTTGACGTCAGCCTTAGCAACAATCTAATGGTAATTAAATGGAAGGAGATAGACACAATTGTTGAGTTTTGACATTTTAGAGCACTGATGTTGCAAGTTGGATCGCCTGCTGATATCAACGAATCTGTGAGTATTTTCATTGCGAACTTCCAAGCTGATAATATTTCAGCTTGCTTTCTTTGGGATCAAGTTGCCTGAAAAGGGGCAAATTTTTGGCTGGAGCTCCACACCACCACAACGTCCATGCGACGAGCACATCGACGGCGGGTAGCTCAAATGACTGTGGCAGCCTCCGCCATCTTCCATCCCAACAATGTAACGATGAACGGTCATTCAATATATGATTCTCTCGGGACTCATCCACATTTTGTACTAGAGAGACATCATGTATAATCCTCCGCAATGATGATTCAAGCAATTCTTTTGTTATATTTCCTGCACCAACCCCCTTTTCTTCCAAAATATCGCTGATACCATTTAGTATTGTGCTTGCCAAAGCCTGGATTGACTTGTGGTTTGCTTCAAGTTGACAATGCAGAGAGATATGAGGAGGAATGCCAGTAGCGATTAAAGTTGTTGACGTTCGGGTAATAAAATCGTTTAAATTTGAGATCAAATTTCTGTTTGTGAACAAAGGAGTTGATAGCAAAGGATGCTTGACAGGCATTGTTGACACTAGAGAATTTTCGTGAAACACCAAGGATGCCAAGCAAAGGTTCAAAACACCATGGAGCTCAGAATTCATAGCCAAATTGGGGAATATTTTCTGAATCGCTTCTTTAATACATGCAGAGTCGGAATCTATCAAGTGTGGTGGCAAAATTGCAAAATCTCCGCTAGATAAAGGCAAGCCTGCAACAACTCGCCCTACATACTGATCGCCAGCTCCATCATAATGAATATATCTTTCAACGACATGTCCCAGGGACCAACCACATCGAATGCACACATTTACAATTGATGGTCCAGAGGTACTTCCAGATATAACAAAGGGTACCGCACCCTTGCGAATTGAATGGGTACCAATATCAGCGCCACTAACTTGACCGACATGAGCCACAGCTCTTGACAAACTTTTTCCAAATCTTTCACGCTGGTTGGGCCCAAGGAATATAGCGCCAGATTTAAGTTGGGGATTACATGCTAGATAAATACCAAGGGCTAAAAAACAACAAATCTGTGGTTTCAAGGGATTGGCGTAAATATGTTTTGGATCACGCCTCTTTTTTCCATTTTGATCCGTCTTTGACATGTAACATGTGCACCCTAGGGCATCATTTTCAACAGGTAAGTGTTCTGGACAAATTGAATCCGTTGATCGAGATCTGCACATTAAATTCCAAGAAAAAGATAAAAAAATGCGTAAAGCCACCATCCATCAGTGTGAGAGTGTGCTTGCACAGCTCAACATATTGGTTGATTCGAAGTGGACGTTTGACACTATCTTTGATGTTCCCAGCCTGCTCTTCCGCAGCACATCGCCTCTGTATTCCTATTCGTAACATAAAGTAGTTTGCTCGATATTAAATCTACCTTGCAACACAACTTTACAATCCGAGCTGATTTCTGCTGGCAATGGTGTCTGCATGCGTAGATAATAATCCTTTATGGCTGAGCGATAGTTTGAGAGGGTTCCCAATTTTGAATTGTAGTTTTGGAACTTCCCTTCAATAAATTTAGAGAAGTCATCATAATTGAAATATGTCAAGTCAATTGTACCGTCGTCTGCTACCATAAATGACCCCTCTGACAAATGAAGCCACTTTACGATTTGCGTCGTGGATCTACGACTTGACTCACCCATGCCTAAAAGAAAATGACGAATTGCAAGCCACAGATTTTATGTCTGACTCTTTCTCCAAATTTCCTCCTATCTTGAATATTCTATAGTATGTATTTTTACACAATGGAAAAACTCAGCCCATTTTTCTGACTTTTACGGATATTCTCAATATCCGTCTGACTTTTTCATATGAATGAGCTCTTTCCAACTCGATTTTGTTCATGAGTTGTCGGAGATCAAATTCAACCACTCATAAGGGGTTATCAAAGTTTAGAAATTGGGTCGCTTTATTCGTATTTATTTTCATTTTTAAAGCGTGATATTTGTGACAGAATGATACATGATTCTTCTCTTTTAATCGGTTCATCAGGTTTTGGACAAGTGATGGCCTGTCATTCTCAATAAAGCGCTTTCTTTATTACTCTCTCATTAAAGCGCTTTGTTGATTTTAAAAATTCCAAACTTTTTTTTATTATTGCACCATAAAGCAAATCCAAAACATTTAAGTACTCATATTTGATTACCCCTATTGCGAGCACATGCATAGTGATCAGCCAACGACTCATTTTTGAACTTAACTGCCATCTAACACTTTCTTCTTGCTGTGCCATATCTACTTATGCCAACCGAACCATTGCGCTTGAGCTCTTTGGGCCCAACTCGTCGACACGGCAAAGGAAACCTCCGACACGACGAACGACTTGCCATCCACGAAACTCTTCTGGCTTGTAGTTCAGCGGGTGTTTGCCCCATGGAATATTCACCACACTAGCGCGCATGTACTCGTGCTATTGGCAGAGAATCTCTCGCATCTGGGCTAGAGCTAGACTCTCTTCAGGTGAAGGCTGTCGTACCGTCGACACCAGCGCAAAATTTAGAGGTAAAATCTTCATAAAATTATATTCATTCAAATATAAGGGTATAATTTTCTATAAGTTTACTGGGATAAAGAATTCTGGTTGAAAGAAGAAACGAACCACAGAGCAAATCACAGAAGCTGTCAAGTCTGTCGCACTCGAAGATCGCCAGACGCACGGAACATAACAGAGCAATCGCACATTCCCAAGACCACCTTGATACGCTTCATGAAACAAGAACGAAGCCTCAAGGCAAAGTCAAGTCACAATTGACGGTATTTGGTGACTCGAGGTTGGTGGTCCACCAAGTGAATTCTTGGATTCAATGCCGAAGGGAGCATCTAAAGCCACTGTGCCGCGAAGCTCAACGGTTATGCAAAACCTTTGACAAAATCAGTGTTCACCATATTCATCGTATGTGGAATGGAAGTGCTGACCATTTTGCTTCAAAGGCTCTACGACTCCGATCTGGTGGGCAAATTGTCGACGAAACTGAATTGATGGAAACACAACTACGAAATTCATTGCCTGCACTCATCCAACCAGTGGAATGTGGTGATACTCATGACATAGTGTTGAAGGAGGTTCATGGATCGATCATGGACATTATTGATCGTGTTGATTTGGATTCAATACCCTCAGACACCTTTGCCTTGACGTCTGCAACCCCCTTGCCAAAAAAATGACTGCTCCTTCTTTATTCCTTCCGTCACACTTGGTTGCGTGTTGTTTTAGTCCATTCACAGCAAATCGAAAGAATGACACATCTATGTATCCTCAAGAATTCACCTTTGTCGTGCATCATTTAGACGATTTACTAAAGTTGCGACTGCGGCGAATTAGCCTCGCCAAGGATGAAGAGGCCCGATGGGCTGATATTAAAGCTGAACTTCGCGATCGTGCTGACCATCTGCCACGCAAAAGATTTCGAGATGCCGCACGGGTGGCCTGGCAGTACGAGATCGGTGACGAGAACGCTTTGTATCGAACCGCATGGAAGAATAAGAGTGTCGACCCGACGGTTCAATGGCAGTTGGTTGTTCCACAGTCGTTGACGAGCATGATCCTGAATATCTGCCATGGTGACATCCAAGGTGGCCATCTCAAGCTAGACAAAACCTACAATCGATTAAAACGCAGCTTCTACTGGGTGGCTACGTATGCTGATGCCAAAAATTTTGTTGAATGCTGCCCTGAGTGTAACACGAGTGGGCCACCTCCTAGAGCAAAGACGAGAAGCCCTGGAAATTTGACTCCAGAATATCCTTTACATATTGTCGGGATGGATTTAGCTGTCGACCTGCCCAAATCGAAAAGAGGCAACACGGTCTTGGTGGATTTTCTAGATTGGTAAACAGCATTTATTATGGTGAAAGCAATTCCAAGACGTGACACCATGACAACTGCTCAAGCGTTTGAAGAGCAAGTATTTCGGCGATTTGGTGCATGCACGCAACTTCGACACGACCGAGATCCAGCCTTCATGGGGGAAGAGTTCAAAGCTTCAATCAAATGCTTGGACAAGTGCAAATGCCAACATTTTCATATCGTCCACAAGCTAATGGTGCAACGGAGCGAATTATCCAGACGTTACAATCAAAGCGTACTCAATCGACGCCGGGAAATTGGATTGGGATGATCATGCTAAGAGACTCGTCATGGCACAATCAAAGCGTACTCAATCGACGCCGGGAATTTGGATTGGGATGATCATGCTGAGACGCTCGTCATGGCACTAAACACATCTGTGTGCTCGACTCGAAAGGCAACGCCATTTTTCCTCATGCATGGTTGGGGTCCACAAACAGCAAAAGTGAAGAGAAAATTGGCTCACCTATGGCACGGACCCTTTCGGATCTTGTCTAAACCTAACGTCTATTCCAGTGAGCTCGAATTGGTGCCCATAGTGGAGGGCGAAATTATTGATTCCACGCAACAGTCCACGATTCTCGTCTGAAGTTGCGACGCCTGTTCCAAGCAAAGACCAACACTGAAAATGGACCTGCCGTCAGAAGCCGGTGAATTCATGGATTTTAATGAACAATTTGGCCTGCCTTACGACTCATTCATCGAGCAATGGCGAGATCCCCGAGTTCCACACGAGCAGCCTGTTGCAGCAATTAGGGATGTGCGCCAAGCAGTTACCCATCGTGGTCAAAGGCAATATGAATATGAAGTACGATTCCAAGACCACGATTTTTGGGTTTGGGTACCGAGAAATCTCCTTCCAACCAGCGAAATGCTGTATGAATTTGATCGCCAAAGGAATGGCCTCGATCGCTTGGCTAATGCCATCGAAGACGATTTCGACCTCGTTACTGAAGCCTCTTCGATCTCAATGATTCTCTTGCCATTCTCTTCAACATGCGCGGCGAGTTGACCGAATTCTTTGCTCTGATGTTGAATGCCCTCGACAGTAGACACACTCTTGCGAAGGGCGCGAGAGTGGCGACAACCCAAGACTTCGACTTCTGACAATCGCACATCAAATCGTCGCAAAAGCTCTTCGACTTCAGAGTTCCGAGTCGCTTCCATTGCATTGACGTCGGGTGGTGAAGTTGGTGGTGATTCAGTCGTTGATGGAGAGTTGGCAGGATGGTCCGAATAGAAATGTGCAACCAACTGGTTTTCTTGGAATGCCACATTAGTATTGCTGAGGTCGTCAATCTTGGCTGCTCTTTTGGCTTTGAGGATGTCGATCCTCCTGGCTCGGTTTTTCTTGGTCATCTGAGTATCACGAGCGACGTCCTCATCGCAGATCAGGCTAGCATTGGTATTTGATGGTGCTATTTTTGGGATTTTCTCTTTATGTGATTGGCTCATTTTCCCACAGAAAAATCCTTCTGTGGATTGCATTCCATTCGCATTCTCCGGAAAACATCGGACAAATATTGCCGTTTGTTGGCATCTACAGAAAATTTGTCCTGTATTTTCCAAAATACTCAAAATTCTTTTCACCCTGAATTAATTATTTGTAGTACTACGTTTTGTATGAAATAAAATAAAATTCGAATGGAATGCCAATGAAAGGCAATTCACAGAAGGATTTTTCTGCGGTAAAATGAGCCAGTCAGTTTTCGAGAAAATCCCAAAAATAGCATCAAGAGCAAAACACAATCTAACCTTGACTGACGTTAGACGATTCGTAGATAAGATGCAATATGATAAAGCATCTATTGCTAAGAATTGCAGCACAACAAGCTAAGGAAGTGATAAGCGTTGAGCAGACGAGGTGTTGTAGTCCCTTTCTTTCTGTCCACGCAACGTGATGTTTCATTTCAACTTATGGCTGGAATCTACTATCGTGGTTGTATCACTCGTCTTTATATTAGAGATATAACAACCTCAGAACAAACACTAAGCTATAAGGTAGTCTCAAGTATGCTGATGATTGCCTGCCTTTTGAAGTCTAGAAAGACATTTTAGGTTGACATGAGCGTGGAAGTTCCAACTGTGGCCTTGTTGAATGTGTTCAAGCATCCGCACGAGGCGCGCTTTCAGTTCTACGGCTTTGACATCCTCTTGGATTCCTCATCTTTCCATCCACGAGCAGTTCGTCTCCGATGGACAAACGAGACTTGCGCCGCGCAAGGCAAGTTGCGCGTGAGAGTCGCTGTATATGACTTCTGTTTTTTGGTCAATTAAACACCGCACAACATTTAATAACTATTGATTGGCTGAAATAATCAAAGTAGGATTATTTTTCTGTGAATTCCGAAGACAAGTCATTTGTCGTCTGGGATTTAGCGGTCGTACGGGGAGGTAGTCTCGGGGTTAGTGCCTCCTTCCGCGGCAAGAAAGAAGGAGACGGGGGGTCGTTGTTGAAGTTGTTTTAGCGAGCCGTCTTGGTCGCTAGTGCTGTAAACGCCCGGTGAACCAGGCATAGTTTCAAAAAGGAAAGAGATACGTGGACCGGTTGCCCGCGGTCTGACCACAGCGCAGCTTGGTCTGGTAAGGGCGATTGGGGATGGTTTTGTCGAATTGGTTTAACGACTCAGCAGGCTCTGGTTTTCGCAGCCCAGAAACTCGCACGCTCACTTGGCTTAGGTCGACTCGCTCGCTCAAAGATATGCTCTCACCGGGAGGTTTGGGTCATTCACAGTGAATACGGAAGTGTATTATCGTCTTTTAACTGAATCAATTACTTCTTTCCTGCTGACTTGTGGTCCTACGTCATTACTTAGTGCCTCTAGATTTGCCGCGAGCTGGCAAAGAGCTTGGTTATTGGCCTAGAGGTCTCGGAGGCATCTCTTGCATGTACAAACTCGCTCGTAATCCAGCGCGTTTTCGCGGCAGAGCCGTCCGTCGGCGGATTCGACGCCGCCGCGATTACCTCCGCGTCTACTTCGGCCATCGTCCATGCCCCAAGTCCTTTGTAACGTCAATCACCCCACCGATTTGGTCGATTTGATGCTCGATGTGAAGGCTGAGCAGCAATGAGTGACTTCTCGAAGAAGCACGCTGTCAAGTTATGGCGTTGATGTTTGCCGGGCATCAGGTAGGTTGACCCAGAGAGCTTGGAAGACCTCATGAGGGCTTTGTGCGTTTTGTAGACGACGAGTACGACGATATTTTGGGTTCTTGCCATGAGTGCACGCATCCTGCTTTGGAAATGATCGCTCGCAAGGAATGTCAAGCCGCGGCTGCGACTTCAAACGGTGGTGTAATCGGCTCCAAGTATCTGGGCGAATGGAAATACACGACGGCATTCCTCCAAGAAACGTTTGGCATATCCCCCACCATCTCTACACGCGAGTGCGCCTCAGTCGACCATCTGCCCATATCGAATGACAAGCCCACGTTTATTCCAAAGGTCTTGCTGAACGTTATGACGGAGTACCCCATGTCTCTGTATTGCAGAGGTCATGTGCCTTTGCGATGGCGGAACTCCAAGTGGTCATGCGGAACTCCGAGTGGTCGTGCGGAACTCCAGTTTTCCTTCCGTCTGATTGACAAGGCCAACATCAAGCCACATCTTGGCGTCATCGAGGATGCGGACAACGGAATCAAATCGAGATCGCAACCCACCCCACACGACACGACAATGAATACGATGGAGTGCCGTGTTGATAATTTTGAATGAAACCCACTATTTGTTTTTGTTCGATCGTATTCCTCGGCGAGTCTTCTTGCGGTTTGGCTCAGCTACCTTCAGCTGTCGAAGCGAGTAGATTTTCGACATTGGCTGAAGCTCGTACCAGCCATGCTCGTCTTCACCATCATAGAACGTAGTCAGTTCCTCGTCTTGTAGGATGATTCGGCAATGCGAGAAGAACCCAGACGCTGAGATCAAAAGGAAAATCTCACGATCCTTGACGAATTGTGAGAGAACTGCGACCAAGGCGTCATGCAGCATCTCCTGGCGCGGGTGACGTGCTGGAAAGAGCTCAATATCATAAGTTCCGAGACACAGATGCAATCCAGTGGCAGAAACACGGCGGATAAATTGCCGCATTTCACGTAAGGGGATGCCCGAATCTAGGGGCAAGTCCAGTCGTCGGAGGAAGGTGTCAAAGACAACATCCTTCTGAGGTTGGACAGTGGGAAGGAGCAACCGACACGCATTCTGTATTGCTGACCAGGCACATGACATTGCTGAGTCGTCACCAACGTTCGCTTGATTTGTGATGACGCGTGATATGTATTCGGAGAACGTCAATTTGCTTTCGGGGTGCTTTCTTTGGTATTCTTCATAACCAAAAAATTTCCCATCGCTTTTGGCGCATTCTTGGGGTCGCTCTCTGGAACCCAAGACTTTGTCTGCCCGTTCCTCCAATTCGGGTACATCCAGTGAACGAGGAAAAATGATTAGCCGGATTCAGTCACACGCCGCTATGCACGGTGGCCAATAAACTCCCATGAGTATTACTTCTTGCAATTATGATTGATAGCAAAATTTCATCCAATTGCTCTGTTGCTATGACAAAATTATAACCAATGCCAATTTAAGTCGATGTGTCAAGTTTAATATCCCAGTCTAACGACCTTCGCAATAAACATGGGAGTCGAAACTTGATATAGAACTTGTAATGAATTTGTATCTTGTTGTGGTAAAATGAACTCTCATTTCCAATATGTCCCGTTCCAGATCTGCTTCGCGTCAATCCGATATCCTCAGCGAGTCGGAGTCAGAAATTCGTGGTCGTGGTCGATATTCCTTGCACCCTCGTGCTTCAGGGCAGGGAGCAAAACTCATTCATTTCAACTTATGGCCTTATGGCTGGAGTCTACTATTAATAGTGTGGTTTTATCACTCATAGTTATATTAGAGATATGTCATACGCTACTACAATCCTTTAGAACTTATTCCTGTGAGATATACCTAAAAACATTGAGAAAAGCGTTGTTATCATACGTCAGCAATCAAACAAATTGCTTTTGCTAAGAGGAAGCCTGTACTGAGTGACACGATAAAATGCCACAGGAACTTGTTCAAACATCAGATGTTCCATAACTTGGACTCGTCGTACATTGGTGATGAAGAGTATAATCCCGAACACCCTTTCCAGCTTGTAGCTCGCGACACTTGCCAAACTGCTGTTCATCGAACAGAACTAGTACAAAAATGCAAGATGCATTCAGTCACGAACAAAACGACATAATGGTGCACTTGTGGAATATGTGGGCGATTGAGCACGTGGACGTTGACGATGTCGACGGAAATTAGACTAGTAAGTAGAACGATATTACACAATGAATGCAATCTGAATCGTTTAAGATTCGACACTGGTTCATTACTTACTTGTTCAGGCTTTCTCATGTCATGTCTTGCACTGCCGGCTTTGAGATTACAACAAAATTGTTATTCATGTATAATGTATTTTGACTTATCTACTCTACTCATTCAAGTTCTCATCATTGATATCGATGCCAAGATCGTTCAAAGCCTGCTTCTGCATCATTTTGAAGTAAGTCTTTGCTTCCTCTGACTCAGGATTTTGTTCAGAGATCCTCATGATCATAGAATCTTTCAACAACATGTTCTTGGCTTCCGATGCAGCTGCCAAGCGTTCAAGGTTCGTATCCATTTTTCAGACGATCCTTGCTTTGTGGAGTGATCTTCAATCGCTTGGCTTTCTTGTTGCCAACTTCTCGACGGAGCGCAACATTTAAAGATAATTGACCATTGGAATCGCCTTCGTTCTCATCAAGTGCAAGCGCTCTGGATACAGTAGAGTCGATTTGGTCCAGCGCAACAGCATATTTTGGTAGCTTCTTAAGAATAAGATATACCTCATCGTGGTTAAATGGTGCACCTTCTTTTATATGATATTGTCGTTTGGCCTCTGCAAAGTTCCCTGTAGTTACCAACCACTGTGATAAACAAGTAGAACAGAAGACAGGTTACCAACGTACTTTCCAACTTCTTTGTTCAGTGGATGGTTCCAACGGTTCTGAAGCAACGTCGAGTTTCTATCAGACGCCGATAGAAAGCTGACAAAGTTTGCATGGACTCATGTCCAGAAGGAGTCACGGCTTTGGTCCGTGCCAACAGCAGCGTCTGTGGATATTGCTACGTATGACACCGCCAAGACCTTGTCTTCTTCTAGCTTGAAATTGCTTAGGCCAGGCTTCCGACCAGTTTCTTTTACCATTTGGTCCGCTTATGTGTGACCACCGGGAAATGTCAAGAAACGACGCTATATTTACACCAATTTCCGTATATAAATTCATTTAACCGGACGACTTCGTCTTTCTAGCGTGTATACTGTTGGGAATACCTTGAGCTTATATATACTAACGTGAAGGTCTACGTGCAACGTGCGTTTGGGTTTTGGAAGCCTTCCATTGATTGGCCGAAATATACAGAGTAGGATTATATTTCTGTGTATTCTGAAGACATTCAAAAATTTTAGGGTGCGTTTGGTTGCACTTTTTTACAGTGTTTGGGTTCAAATTTCACTGGAATCAGTGAAACACTGTTTCGTGAACGAAATCGGCGTTTGGATGTGCAAAACGTGTTCCATCCCAAACACTGGAAACATGGAATGAAACAGTGTTTCTTTTGGAGTGGGGAATCTGTTTTGTAGTCTCTGGTGGAGCCGATGTCTGACTGTCCGCTGCTCGACACAGCAGTATCACTCGTGCAGTCTCTTGTTGCCTCGTGTGTTAAGATACCGTCAAGAACCTCTGCTTTAACAGGGGATCGATACACAAATGAGCTTCTTAACCCATCGCGTTCCCATGAAGTTGCAAGGATGTCGCAACCAACGTTCAATCTACTGCTGGAGAAACTGCAACAGTGTGGACTTGCATGCTCATCGAGAATTCGTATCGCTGAGAAAGTGTTGATATGCCTCTATATTTTAACAGGCTTTTCAAATAGAGCAGCTCAAGAGCGCTTCCAACACAGCGGCGAAATGATAAGTCGTATTACGTGTGAAGTTCTCGTTGCTTTGAGCGGTATATAGAATGCTTATATAGCACAAAGTCCAAGTTTGGAGACTCCACAAGCCATTCGCCGAAATTCCAAATGGTCTCCTTTCTTTGAGAACTGTCTTGGTGCCATAGATGGCACCCACATCCCAACAACAGTGTCGTCGTTGAAACAGAGTAGGTTTCGCGACCGAAACGGCGATCTATCGCAAAATGTTTTTGCAGCATGCACTTTCGACATGCGATTCTGCTTTGTCTTAGCAGGCTGGGAAGGGTCTGCGCATGATGGACGTGTTTTGAACGACGCGTATACCAAAGGCTTTGAACAGCAATCTGGTCGCTACTATTTAGGTGATGCAGGTTACGCTCTTTCTCCTTGGGTTTTGACCCCCTACCGTGGTGTGCGGTATCATTTCAGCGACAAGAAAGTTACAGTGACGAAAATGATTCAGTTGATAGTGTGCAAGCTGCAGCAATGAGAGATAAAATTGCAGCTGACATGTGGGCGTCGTATTGCGCTTACAACAGTCGCAAACGAAGCTGACACTTGATAACACCAGCATTAATTCAAATGTTAGAGCTAATAACTTTATTGCTGTCAATGCAGATCCATATTCCAAATCGTACAGTTGTCAATGTAGATCAAACTTCCAAATCGGCGACATTGATCGAACAAACTTCAGCGATGAGCTCAAGACGGGATTCATATGAAATATTGAGGAAAAGAACATCAGCTGATGGAGTCATGGTCAGGTACTGGGCAAAATCCAAATTCTGACGAGGGGACAGAGGTAAGCCCATCCGTTTGAACAAAGGCAGAGCTCGTTCGGTCGTTGTTGGTGGCTTAAAAAAACGCTCTTGGTGAATCCTTTGTTGTGTGTCAGCTAAATGAATCAAGCTGTCGGCAACAGAGTTTCCTTGTTTTTGTTTCTTCGTGCGCTGGTTGATCATATCATTATTGTGAGTTGCTTCTTCCAAAATACTCGATGCGTCGGTTGAGACAGCATTGTCACTCAATGTTTCACCCGTAATGTCTGCTTCGGAGGCTGGACTCTCACAACCTGGCCCGTTCGCATCAGTCAGACTTGCGATAGTTGTACACGCATACTGTCCTGTCGCTACAGCGCCAGAGAAAATTGCATGTATTTGATCATAAAATGGAAATGGTTTTACGCTATGCAATAGGTCATCGAGAGTTCTATTGTAGCACATACCGAAAAGCGGCACTTTTGGGGTTGGCGGCTATGTAAGCCGTCCAAACTTCATCCGGTGCTGTTCGTAGGGATAACGCCGCATCCCAACCGAAGCCTGAGTTGTTCCGAAGTGCCTGAACTCTTGAGTAATCAGCTTTCAACGTGCTGAGGCGTCCTTGCACTTGCGTTTTCGAGTAATTTGTTGACGCCTTCGTGTTGAACACTTGCAACAACCTTGTCCAGCCTTCCTTTTTCAGTCCTCCAGCATCCGTTCCCTTTCCTTCAATGTATTTTAATGTGAATTGAGCTTCATAACAGCTTACCTCGTGCTAACTCGTCGCGGAATCATTCAAGGAGAAGGTGAGTCTTCTCGTCAGTCCATGTCGCCTTGTTACTCATTCCAAAGCTTGTAAGGAGAATATTGATTGGTTTGTTTTAGAGGTTATGATTGGCCATGATCTGCTGTCGTCCAAAACCCATTTTGGTCAGCCAAAACGCTTTTGTGAAGCCCAAACACTGGAAATTTGACATTCTGTTTGCCAAAAAATATTTCCCCTCACTTCGAGATCCAGTGTCTCAATACAGTGTTTCAACCAAACGCACCCTTAAAAATCTCGCGATGTACTTTTTGTTTCTTGATAACAAATCAGTAGATACTGTCATAGTTAGTATACTGTGAAAATTGGTTTTGGAAATTCAATTTGAAGGAGTCGCTTAGCGTTCTTTGGTAATAAGCTGTCCGACTTGTTATTCACCTGCCCATATGAAGATCCCTTGTTTATGAATTGCACGATGCAGGACTGAGATTCAACATACACTATTATAATAATGCTGAAGCGGCGCGGCACGAGATATTCTAGTCATACCGTTCATTATCAGCCAGTCCTATCTTCACATAACTCACTCATGATCATTTACGTTAGGTTAACCTGATTTTTCCAAAATTCACAACTTCATTCATGTCGCATTCATACTTGAGTTGAATTCGAATTTGGATAGATATACTTTTCAACTCCTCGAGGATATCCTGTCTTTCGCTCTTTCCTCCAAGCAACCAACTCGATGTCTGATAAAAATCTGTGCTTAAAATAGAAAAGGCATTCGAATAGCTGGACTAATGACTATAGGAGTAGAGATCAATTCTGTTAACACAGGATGAAGTTCTTGGACTGGATTAATCAGTGACGTATGATTGAAGATCAGTAAGTGACTTTTACGGGAGAGGCACGTCTAATTAGTTTAGGTTGGTTCACTTTCGACAAGTTGTGCAGCCTTCATGTTTGAGACTCTTCTGCACATCTATTGAGTCCCGTCAAATCGAGAAATAAGGCGCGTTTCCAGCATCGCTTAGAGCTCGCGGCGTAAGCCTCAATGATTCATTGATCGCTACCATTTGCTGATCATCATTGAGGATCTTTAGCCGACGCAGTACCTCGTGTCGGAATAACATCGGCGCCTCGACGACGTATCATCAGCTCATTTGATCAATGCCGCCGGAGCAGTGTGTTGTTCATTGTTGCGAGCAGTGGCGAGTCCTTGGCGAAATTCGTTGTGAAAAACAGTTGCGAGGAGGCCAACAACTTCGTAGTCTTCACAAAGAGCATTCATGGTTCATCCTCTCGGAATTTTTCACAAATCTTGTTTCGTGGACCAGTGGTCATTTGAGAATGCTGCACCATTCAACTGGGACTTTCAAAAGTTTTCGAGTGGGACGAACGAACTCCTCTTCCCAACAAAGTAGCCATGGATCCTCTGTTCCTGGTGGTGCTCGTGTTTAGTCCAATTTTGGTCTGCACAATCTTTCGCCAACCAATCATACGGAAAGCGTTGTGAAATGTTTCGGTATTGACAGTGAGGATATGGACAACTGGCGAATAGCAACTCAACGTACGACATCAAAATAGCACATGGAGGATTAAATTGTCCATCGTTTGATAATTTCTTATCTCGTTGCTCGTGCTGCTGGTCGGTGCACCTCTCGGTTGTAAAGTGAAGAACGAGTGCTGCGTTTGTATTAATTCATTGGAATCAATAGTTCTTTGAATTCAGAGGCATGGCTTACTTTGATTGTTGAATCGTCTCCTTCCTGCACAGATCACTGTGTAACGTCGAGAGTGCACTATTTCGACGGAGAAATGTTGCCTGTTTGGGAGAAGTCACTTCTTCATGTCGTTTGGCAGATGGCATTTTGTTCTGATCTATCAAGTTGTTTGATTTGTTGGAGTTGACGCCGATGGTGAACCAACGAGGAACTGATCTTTGCTGCTGTTGCCGCGGATGATTATAGGCTCAAAGAGGAAATTGAGATAAGGAGTCCATACTCAACGATGGAGGCTCTTGTGACGCCGTTTCTTATCCTCAAAATGCGCAAGCACAACATGAGTCACCGCTTGCAGTCTATTTTTAGGCTGCAATCTCGACTTGCTTTGATTCGAAGTGCAACAGGGATTGACATCTTGAACTCTTCGTTGATCGAAACAAAAACACCATCTCCCCATGAATATTTTATCCTAAAATGGTCTGTAGATTTTCATATCCATCTCTTTTAAAGGGAAAGCATACATTTGGCTTAATATACTAACCCCCATTGCAACCATTTCCGAGATCAAAGAGCCCTCACGTACTACATTTTTATCTGTACCCCGCAAAATATTTTGGGGGCGTTCTCTAGATTTTCTGCTAGATTCGTTTGGGGCGGGGAACATTTGGAATGGGAAGATAGGAGGCCAGCGATGATGAAACCTGGAAAAATCATGCCAATAAGGCCACAAATAGGCACGGGAGATTGGTTTGCTGTGATTTTCGGGCAATCAAAAGCATGCCTGTAACACTAGAATCATCGTGTGATTTGAAAATCAGCCTTGAACTTCGACAGATCTGAATGCTCTTTGTGCACTTTTGCTCAATTCCACCACGACAATAGGCGATTGTCGCCTATTGTATCGCCTGGATATCATTCCGCCTCTCACCCGAACTTCGACGAATTGTGTATGGGATCGAGATCTCTCCTATTTTTCTTTGTTTACTACGAAGCCCCAAGTCACGTAACCAACAACTGTGTGATGCCTGGACCCCTGTGCTGTCCCGCCATCTGATCACCAAGTGGAGAAGTGACTTCTCCCCGGAATAAACTGCACACAGTTTCGCTGCCGGGATGGCACAAAGACATTTCAGAGGCTGCGACAATAGGCTCCTATCTCTCAATCGTCAAGACTAAACGAGATTCTTGAATTCCATTTCGCAGATATCCCTACCGTCGAACGAGTCGACCATTTCTATCACTCACGCCGATCTCGCACATTTTGGTCGTTGTTTCAGTGGCCAAGAATCCAGTGGGGCGTTGGACAGTTTATTCCCCCAGGACCTATTTTGACGACAAAGTTGAGTTGACAGGTCAAAAAGCCTCGATATCCATATCCTCAGTCGACTTGATCGCTCTATGTGCTCGAGATGCATTCTCTTTGATTGGCCGGGCTATACTTTAGTCCACCACCAACGGAATAAACACTGACAGTGCTTTAGGTCTGGAAGGGGAGAGTGACTCGTGCATGGGGGCAGGGGGTTTGCCATCATCCAAGTTTGTTCGGCAAGAAAATTTTTGGAAAGTCCCAAACGGATACTGCATCACCCACGAGTGACTGTAAGTTCCATGCAAATCTTTAACCAACGCAGTCGTGGGATTCGAGAGGACCAACTATGAATGCTCTCTTTGAAGACGAAGAGGTCGCCAGTCTCCTTGCAAATGTTTTTGGCGACGAATTTCGACAAAGGACAGGCCATTGCTCGAGACAGTGAGCAAGACACACCTCCGGCGTCATCGATCGAAAGAGCTGATACGTCGTCGAGGCGCCGCTGTAATTTCGAAGGATGCAACAACGTCTTGGTCAGCAAAGGACGCTGCATTCGACACGGGGTGCTGTGCCTGCCGAAGTCCCTCACTGACCATCAGAATAGGGCGGCGGTCGATGTGTTGTTGAGGGTTGCGCTACGAGCTCCAAGCGAGACGGACTATGCTGGAAACATGGTTTACTTCCTGCCTTGACGTGACTTAACAGATGATCAGGAGGGTCTCAAATATGTAAGCACGAAGGCTGTACAAACATGACGAAATCTCGAGGACTCTGTTGGAGCCATGGCGGCGGCAAACCTTGCGGTACTCCAGGCTGCGAGCGAACGGCCCTTCAAGGCGGACGTTGCTGGGCACACGGAGGCGGTAAGAGGAGAACACAAAACTGCTTAATGATCTCAATGATAGGCAAGCGCTGCATCGTGGAAGAGTGTCAGCGACCAGCATTTAAACGGAATGCAAATTACTGTGACCAGCATTGGAAAAGCATGAACTCTCAAACGTGAACCAAATAAAGCTAATGAATCCCTACCTCGCCCGACGCAGTCAACTCGTAGAGTCAAACAAAGATGTTCTTGTGGTCATATACGCCATGAAGTGGGCTTACGGGACTCCTTACACACCAGATAAATATTCGTCCGTAAGGTAATGAATCCCTACCTCGCCCCGCACAGTCAACTCAATAGTTCTTTAGCCTTGCATCACTGATCCACAAAACCCCAGAGCATTTATCATTAGCAGACAAAACTGATCGCCTAACCAGAAGGCTAAGTATTCAAAGCGCTTTTCTTATTGATTGTATTTGAGGTCCAACGGCTCCTTGACGGAAATAGCAACAAAATTTCGTCTCTATTGGGTTTAAATCCATCAAACATCGAATCCAACTCAAGTGTGCATGTATTCGCAGGCAGCATGGATGCAGAGGTGACTACAGTGTATATTAGGACCAATTTGAATGCAGAAACGAGTTCCTCCATTCTAGCCTTGAATCTTTGCTTCGTATAACTTCTTGATTGACAGTTTTGCATCTCCAGGTCGATCACTCCCAGTAATCCGTGGAAGAATGCGAGCCGTAATGACTCGAACGACTACCTCAAGGAGCTTTGTTTTATGAAGATTTTCAATCAAGAAGGAGGACAGGTAATGTCACCACACTTGAACAAAAATTCGTCCATTTTTTGTTGAGGATCAAGGTAAAAGCTAGCTCACGGCACGTCGTCTCTCGTTGACTCACCACATCCTATTTTGACTGTATGTGTCCGAACAACGTCAAGGCAACTTCTTGAAGAGCTAGTCAATTGTTTCAACCTGTCTTTTGCGCAGTCATTGTACTCTGATTACATCAACTTTTCGAGATTGCCCTTCGCTGAAATTCCATATTTTGATTCGTCCCCAGTACATATTTGACAGTCACGAAGCATTCTTCTCTGAAATTCTTTGTCGACTGTACTTACTTCAATATTTCACTTAGTCGCTTTTCAATCACTTCACAATTCCGATGTCAGATGAGATAAAATCAAAGAGTCGACCTGCGCTTGGTTTCGTTGGGTTTGAAAGGCTCACTGCAGGAAATTCCAAATTGACAGGGCAGGACCTCGAACAATTCAATTCATACGCCTGTGTCACGATGAGTAGCTAAGCAATATTGTTGAGTTGTGATCTCTGTCGTACTTGAAGTCCGTTCGAAAGATTTGTGGATTTAACAGCGTCGTGGTCTTCAATTGCCTTTAAATTTCTGGTCCCAGGGTGTTCAAATACAGCACAGTCATTCATCACTTGGACTTTGTTGCGAGTCCTTTGTGAATTTAAACTTTGAAGATCCAAACAGGACACATTCGTGATTTTCATTTGTGGCATCGCTTCCAGCAAACTTTTTCAGAGGTCCTTCAGAAGAAGTCGATTAGCTTTTTTACCTCTTGGCTGATATGGTGTTTGAGGAAATTGATAGAGCTGCTGGTACGATTAACCATAACCACCCTGCTCGATTATGAAGTGTTCCTTCACGCTGCAACGATTATTGAAACAGCGAAGCATTCTGCATTTCTGACGCGGATGTTCTGCATGTTTCAAGACTTAATCGGTAACGACGTCAACTCAAGCGAGATATCCACATGCCAATGTTGAGCATTGTATTGTCATAACAGGAGCTGACGTATTGGAGAGAAATAAATCGAATTACTTCTTCTTGGACGACCGGGACATCTCAAACAACATGACACAGAACGATGGACGTAGTTTCCTTGGGACGTGTCCATTTCCCCAACCTACACACTATACACACTGTACTCACTATACACACTGTCGTTGAAGGTGCTGGATAATGTCTTGAACAACAATATTCATCATGCCCATTGCAAATGATAGATTGTCTTGTCAAAGTTCTGTTTGATAATAGCTTCGCCACGGAATAAAAGTTCCCTCAATACAACCCAACATTGGAATCTTGTCGATCTGTTTCATCAGCTGATTCAGAGAGGTGATTATATCCTTTGAGGCTCCATTCCCAGACATTTGCCAAGGTTGGACTCATGGTAGCATGACAACAATGAACTCTGTCTGAACATGAACATTCCAAATGCAGGAAATAGCGACGCATCGATGCTGGGAATAATTCTATTCTCAGAAGCATTTTAATCCCTTTTATTGAAGTGCATGTGCTGGACTGACAACAATAGTTGGCTTGAATAACAAGCCTCACCATGAGGGGATTCACAACGTCTTGCCAAGCCAAATTATTCAGGGATGACAAATGCCTCATGGGGAGTTGCGGGACTAATCTGGTATGGCCACGTTTTGAGGACTGTTGAAGCGTACCAACCTACCGACAAGTCCAGTCTAGCCAATTTGCGAGATCATGCTTGTTGAGCTGCCAACACAAGCAGTCAAACAAGGATCTTCTTATGGCCATATATGCCATGAAGTGGGCTCGCGGGACTCCTTAGACACCGGATAAATCTTCGTCCGAATGCTGTGGACTCGTTGTTCAAGCTTTGACGGTTCCCAAGTTCAAAAATATTAATAGACACCTCAATAAAGATAGCTGTGGCAAGTATTGAGCTGTCAGCATGAAACATTAAGTCTATGTCGAGCCAATCAAACCCAATTGCACAGAAGCGTCGATGCGAAGCCTTTAGCACGACTAAACAGTCTTCATCTTTGTCAGTTTCGATTACAGTACTCTGTTCGAGGAGAGCATCCAGCCAAAGTTGAATTGTTCAACTTGGATCCAACACTATCTTCAATCCATCCACAAAAAATGCAAATAATGTATTATCGATTTGATACGAATTTCCAGACAGTGCGCAATCGAATCACGCCAGCAGAACCGATCCCAAATCGCTCTGATTGGTCAATTTCATTATACTGGTCCTTGATTGGCTGAAATTTTGGTGCAGACATTTCAGGACAAGACGAGGAGTTCACTGTCAGTGCTCTCATGACGCATTGCATAGATCAAGCGGAACTTCAAGACTGCTCCACGAGGAAAACAAGATCCTCTCAGAGCAATTCACAGCAGTCTAACGAAGATCAATCATCTGTGCCGTCTTCACTCTATCACACGCGTTGATGATATTGGTGATCGATTGGACAAATCACGCTCAATTCGGAAATTCACGAAACATCGATAATGCGTTTTCTTAAATACACCTTTTTTCGGTTAATTTAAAACAATTTGTCGGTTAGTTTCATCAACACCCATTGAAATTCAAAATATAGGCAAGCTTTTCGAAGCCGTCCTCATTCAAATTCATCCACATGCTATGAAACACCATTATAATTCATGTATGCCCTTTATATTTCATTTCGCCATCACCTTGTTCGATGCTTTCGCCGATATATTTCACGCAACGTAAGATTAAATTCGTTTGATGACTGACTGTGAACAAATAACGTTAAAACAAAACATCAAAGACTTGGAACGTCCAAATACCAAGTGCTCCAAACTCGGTAATAACAAGGACTCCGCTTACGGAATAATTACCAGACCCATACAAACTCGCTTCGAGTTTGTCCATTCGTGCCAGGCCCCGTAGATTTAGAGGTTTTTACATTTTCTGTTTATATTGCCGTCGATGTGAACCGCTTGCACCTGTATAGCGATACAGGTCACTTGGAGCATTTTTATGAACATGGACATTAGAGCCCCTGGAAAATATACACGTACAGTTGTACTTGCAGTTTGGAGCCATCCAACTATGTGCTGTATAAATTAATATAATAAGTTATACAGGAAACACATTTTGGAGGAAAAAATGGGTCGCTGTGGAGGCTGATAAATTGCATTCTTATCATGGAAAGCAGCGTCGAAATTGTCAAGACGCGCCGCCGCTACAGTCTCGACACAAAGCGAAACATTCTTCGTGCACTTACTGAATGCACACAAAAGGATGTCATTGGATCTCGAAAAGGGCAGTTGGAAAACATGGACTGTCATGTTGAAGTCAAATTGGATAATGACAAATAACCTGGATGTCTACATAGTTTAATCAAGTCATTTTTTATAAGGTTTTATGGTTTTTTGTTTTTACTTGGAGCTCATTCTCTCTGGACATCTACTCTAACAGTGAATAATAATCATACAATGAAGTTTTGGATGAAATAAGCTTATGGACGTATCATTCAAAGCATTTGAAGCTTACTTTTTGACGCATCGTATTCAGTATAAACGTTTATTAGTTTATATAGGTCTTTCTAAAATTGATATGAGGTAAAACTGGCCATTTGGCCAATCAAATTGTAGTACAACTGTACGTGTATATTTTCCCGGGCTCTGTATAGAGGTTGGTGCTTGATTTTTGGACGTCCCAAGTCTTTGATGTTTTGTTTTAACGTTATTTGTTCACAGTCAGTCATCAAACGAATTTAATCTTACGTTGCGTGAAATATATCGGCGAAAGCATCGAACAAGGTGATGGCGAAATGAAATATAAAGGGCATACATGAATTATAATGGTGTTTCATAGCATGTGGATGAATTTGAATGAGGACGGCTTCGAAAAGCTTGCCTATATTTTGAATTTCAATGGGTGTTGATGAAACTAACCGACAAATTGTTTTATTAACCGAAAAAAGGTGTAGTGTGCAAAATCAATCTTATTGCGCGATCATCCATGGACCTTCAAGCAGACATTGCAGCGAAAGAAGCGGAGATCGCAGCAATCCAGCACGAGATCGACGTCCTCTTCTACAAGCAATCTGAGGTGGAAAGGGAATTGCAAGTCCTGCGCAAGCAGCTAGCTCGCCAAGAAATAGTTCTGTCCGACTCGGAAGAGGACGGCGTCCACTCAGAGGGCAGATACACTTCGTCACAACTCGTTGAGGTTCTGCAGTCGCAGGTAAGGCATTGACGGCAAAGAAGATGCTTAATGCGGTCTAGTTTGGTCTGGACAAGTTTCGTCCTACTCAGGAAGATGTCATTCTCTCAACACTGAACAAGAAAGACACCTTTGTAATCATGAGAAGTGGTGGTGGTAAAAGTCTCTGCTATCAACTCCCAGCAGTCTTGGAGAAAGTACGTTCATTGCGCTTTTACCAAGCTCACAATGCTACAATACGAGGATGGTTTTACAGTCGTCGTCTCTCCTCTTGTATCATTGATTCACGACCAAGTACATTCTTGATTCGATTTCATGCACATGATTCTTTTCGTATAGGTTATGCACTTTTGCAAAATCTACGGCGAAAACTCTGCTTGCATGCTCACAGGCGAGACTACAAAGCAGGAAGCTTCAGCAGTGTACGCTCGAATGCTCGATGTCAATAATACGGTGCCATTATTGCTCCTCTTCGTCACACCGGAAAAGATTTCGAACAGCAAGCTTCTTCTCTCCCGTTTCGACAAAGCTTATCAACTCAAACGTCTCCAGCGCTTTGTGATTGACGAAGCCCATTGCTGTAGTCAATGGGGCCATGATTTTCGCCATGTACATTAGCCGTTTGGATTTGTCTTTCTGAAGTGAAGTAGGATTACCACAAGTTGGGCTTACTGAAAAGGCAGTACCCTACCGTACCGGTGTTAGCTCTCACTGCTACAGCGACGCCAGCCGTTTTTGATGATGTCAAGGATATTCTCGAGATATCTCACTGTGCCTTCTTTCACACGTCGTTCCTTCGGTCGAATTTGCATTATGAACTTCGCGACAAACCTGACAAGGAAGACGATTCAATAGCAGCAATTGTTGCTTCTGTTCAAGCTTACTCTGCCTTGTCATCAGGAATTATCTATTGCCTTACTCGAAAAGAAACCGAGACTTTAGCCCTGGCCCTTCAAAACGCTGGAGTTGCTGCTGGATATTATCACGCTTGGTCTCCAGACCGGCAACAAATTCATACTTCGTGGGTCAATGGCGATATCCAAGTCATGGTTGCCACGATTGCATTTGGACTTGGGATCAATAAACCGGACGTTCGATTCGTCATTCATGCCACAATGTCCAAATCTCTTGAAGGCTATTATCAAGAGTCAGGCCGTGCTGGTCGAGATGGAGAACCAGCTCATTGCATTCTCTTCTTTCGTCCATCCGACGTTCCAAAAGTTGCTGCCCTTGTCCACTCGGAGCGTGATGGTCTCCGAAACTTCACATCTATGGTTGCGTATTGCTTGTTGCCCCCAGGTCACTGCCGAAAGCAGAACATGGCTTCGTACTTTGCCGAAAAGATGGCAAATCCGTGCTTTGATCATTGTGATGGCTGTGACTCTTGGCCTGAAGATGAGAAGATTGTTGCATCTACACAGAAGTGCCTTCAAGTCCTCCAGTGGCTCCGCAAGTCCAAGTATTAAGACTCAGGTTATCCATTGCTTCTGACAGTATCGTAGAGACAAGCGGTGGACCTTCAAGCAACTGGTTGATGAAGCCATGGCAAAAAGAAATGGATGGGCTTCCTCGTTATCTCTGATTTCGACCTGCCGGCGAACGGTGGAGCGCTGGATATTGGAGTTGACACTACAGTATGTAAGTCCACCCACATCTGTCAAATAAACTCCACGTAGACACATTCTGCAATGGGAATTTGCAATCACACCTTACGCGACAAATGCATATATTGTTCCCGACTACGGTGCGCCAAAAATTGAGCGCGGTGAAGGAACACCACCAGATATTTTTTGCTGGACTGACGACCAGGCGCTTCTGATGCAACGTCATCGAACGATACTAGTGAGACAAGCGTTGTCGAATGAAATGGGAAAGACCCCAAGCCAGATTTGGCAACTCCACAAAATGCAAAAGCTATTACTGCAATGCAAGGAGCCATGGGTCGCGAAAGATGTGCATGAAGCTCTAGGGGAGGAAACACCAGACGAAATTGTCAATCGACTCGTGAACAAACCGACAAAGAAGCGAAAAGCAGTCGTAGATTTGACCTGAAGTCTTCACTTGCCCCAGGCAAAAAATGTAGACTCTATGTATACTTTATTCAAGTACAGGAGGACACTATTATCTAAATGTTTCTAAGGACAGTGGATAACCCAAAATGATCATCTACCGTTACAAAAGGTATCTTCAAGTGCATTGTACATCTCATTTCGAGGTTAGGGCGTCTAAAGGAGAGTCATGGTAGTAGGAATGGGCGATCTGTAAGCATGGGCTGGCTAGTTGATCAGTGCGATTCAATTTGCCAACAACTTCCTCGTCGAGCAAAGAACCGACTCAATCATCCACTTGTTGCACCTTGAATAAGAGCGCAAATACCATTGATTTTGTCTCCATATATGCAAGCATTCAATGAGTAAATTTCTCTGACAAGGAAAAAATGCTTTGCACATTGATTTGAAAGCAATCAAGACAAGTCTGAGAGTCAATTAAACATAAAAACACGTCGAGTGCAACCGGATTGCAAAGCTCAGAAAAACACTAGCAAAATACATCTAATCAATTCCGTAGGCAATTGTTTGCTCATTCATCCATTATCTCGGTAGACTCATTTCAAACAGCACAATAGCGACTTGCTTGGAACCTGGAAGAATACAAAATTCTGTTTTACCCCTATTGGGCAATGCACTTGCCTAGCTGAAGCACTCAAGAGTTGGGCTCTGTGCAGTCAAAGATGAATATCACTAGCACTCATGGATCCGAAAGTGTTGACAAGTTCACTACAGATTTAGTACGGTAAACATTTTCATGAGGTTGCAAAAATTGCGTCCATTCGCAGAAATTACATCCTTCAACTGAAGAGCATCGCTTGGAAATGGGGTATAAAATACTCAATTTCAAAAATTATGTCAAAGTCGCAGTGTTGAAGGGAGAGAAAATTTTGAGGACAATGAGCAACTTCTGTGGGCAAGGTAAAATACCGCACTTGTCACTTGTTAAATGTAAAATCAATCGTAAGGTTGGATACAATTAAGGTCGCACAAGATGTTCTGCAAGCTCGAACCAACTTTGAGGTTAGTTACGACTCACATTACCATTTCTTGTGGTTTCCATGAGCTCTTCCCATCTATTATTGTAGGGATAAACGCACATGTCGAACGCCCCCAACTTCAAGTCACCTCATATATTCAGAAATACGCATTTGGACTAATTCTTCATCAACGTTGACAAGGGGATAAAACAGATTCAAAAGTCAATGTTGATCCTTCTTAATTTACAGTTGGGCCTCGATATCAATGTTTTTTACTTAAGCTGAGAGTGAACTGATATCGGTCAAAATTTGCTTGTGGAGTCCTCACTAAGATTGAAATCGATTGCATCGCAAAGTCTTTTTCCCATTTTGAAGCCTTTTGTCTATCTGAATCAAACTCGAAGCAACATGGAGCGGCTTACGCAAGTCGTGATCAGCACGGAAAAATTAGCGTGGTTGACGCATTGTTTACTCACACATTGGCTCTTGCCCTTGAGCTGGTATTCCACAAAAGTAGAAACAAAGCCCTGTGACGAATAAACCCCACCGTATTAACCGCAGCTGGATCTCCTAAGATTCAAAATCTGATCTACGTATCAATTTCTGGAGGAGCTCATCCACTAGGCTGGCACCATACGACGATATCTTCTCCCATCCAAAGTCCGATGTAAACTAAACACTTGCGTAATCGGGTCTTCAGCGTCACTTCCGTGCGGTAATTTCTGTTGCCAGGAGAAGAAGAAGAAAATATCTCCTATCGACTCTTAACTTTCACCTAAACCCCTAGTTTGCAAAGAAGTTAATTCTTTACGATGTAGCACACCGCCGAAAGAGTCACCATTTCGCTGTTCCATTGATACACTTGCCCCTAAAGACGCAGCCGGAGGGGATTAGATCTCCACCGGTATTATGAAGGCGGATACTGTAGAATATTGTTCGATCCATTCAATTGTCTATGGAAAAATCCAGTTTTAACATGTCTTCCACGACAAAATGATCCCACCTCAGTGGTACTGTCGACAGTACTCGCCTTTTAATGTCATGCATCGTTGAGATCTCTTGATGCCATGGACTATGAAAATCCATTCTGACTTTGACTGCGTGAAATTACACTCGTCTCAAGGCAACATTGCCGTGAAGACCACATGGAAATACATGGTAGGAGTACTCACTGTCGACGTATGATTTTTCTGTTTGATTGGCTGAAGACCTGTTTTTCTGGCCACCAATGGAATCGAAAATGGCAGGACCACCACGGGCAGTTATATTTATTTTAAGGGGGGAAAGTCAACTTGCGGGGGAACTGCTCGTACTTGTACTACTCAGCGAGAAATTGGAAAATATTGGAATGAACAAACTGGGATACTGAATCACCCTTATACGACTTGTTCCTCTCGAATCTTACGGCAAGGCACGCCATTCGTAGAATTTGCCGACCATACCCACCATGAAGGCTCTGTGGGAAGACACCGAGATCGTCGATCTCCTCTCGACACTCTTCCACAATGAATTTCAACAAGGGGCGGCAACTGTGGCCAACAGTGAACAAGTGGCAACATCGGACTCACCAGACGAACGCCCTGAGGTACCTTCGAAACGCCGTTGTCAAGTCGACGGATGCAGCAATGTGCTCGTCAGTAAAGGCCGCTGTATTCGGCATGGGGTACTGTATTTGATCCGTTTCAGTTCCTGCCTCACAGGAAATGCAGGGTGGTGGCCGGTGTATTGTTGAAGGCTGCGACACGAGCTCAAAACGAGGCGGACTGTGCTGGAAACACGGTAAATCATGCTCTTTATGTCACTCAACCGCAAAATAGGAGGCTCAAGGGTGTGCCAACAAGATGGCTGTCCAAACTTGACGAAATCCCGAGGACGATGTTGGACGCATGGCGGAGGCAAGCCATGTGGAATGATAGGTTGCGAAAGAACAGCTCTTCGAGGAGGCCGTTGCTGGGCACACGGTGGTGGTATGTGAATGCAATTCACATGAATGTTCATTAAAGTAATTAATAGGCAAAAGATGCGCAATTGAAGGGTGCCATCGACCAGCCTTCCAACGGAATGAGAATTTATGTGATCAACACTGGAAGAGCAAGGAACATCACAAATAGGATAAACGACAATTTTATAGCCCACAGCTTTAATAGCGGACATTTGACAACCGAGCAAGACATTTGTACACCTGCGGACTATCAGCTGGACACGAGGGTGTCACGAAAGAGCTCCTGACCAACAACAATCGCGAATTAATCTCGACCTAGTCACCCAATGTATGAGCAATATCTTTTAGATTTTTATACCCCATGTAACATGAAAGATAATTCCTTCGTTTGTTGTAGGCGAGTTTTTCGATGGGCCACAAAGTGCAAAGCTTGACAAGTATTATCCCGAGGAGAATTCTGTATGAGGGCTATATGCAGTAAAGAGCTAACGCGCCGCCCTTTGTTGAGTTGATAGGATAACATCAATTTTTGCCGTGAGGTGATATATAAAATATCTCCCCCTCTTCCCTCATGGCTCTGAGCAGTTGATTGATGTTGTATTTTTAGATCACTGATGCCTTGACCTTCAGGTCAGCTACGTACAATTCATGTTGTGCTTGGGATTAAGAATGGGGGAACAACTTTTCAAGACAAATCAAAAATAGGGCGAGATGGACAAGCGCATCGAATGATCGACTCGCGACAGTAAAACTTGGTATTTCTGGTGTAGTATTTCTTGGTTGGGTCAAGAAGGACATTGTTCGACGCTGCTGAGTCGCCCAGAGAAAACGCAGTGGTCGATCTTGAAATCAGAAAAGTTTCTTGTGATACCAGTAGAAACTGAAACCATTCTTTTGGTGATTTCGAATTTCTCCATTGTCATCGTTGTGCTGGTGTCATCAATTCCATATATATCTCCAACTGCATTGCCAGTTTGCTTGGTTGTGGTCAATATCTTTATCGGAATTTCTTAGTCCACAGACAAACCGTCTTTGGCTGAGAGACAGATGGAATAATTTGCTTGACTATTTGCGTTGGTTCTACAGCATGTCACTTTTGTTTGGGGCCGATAGACGAGCACAAATCATTGCCTCACTCCATATTGTTGCAGAGTTCATTGGAAATCTGGATTGGAGGTAAGATAGTCTTTATAGTAAGAATGCTTTTAGGATCTTGAAACGACACATAATTTGTGAGGGCTTTTCTCCTTCCATTTCAGCTTGTCATGGATCATCCAAATTTTCAGCCAAAAATACATATAAACAATGCTTTCAAGGGCTTCTCACCGCCTGCCCAACGATTGATCTGGTTGATTTCATGTAAGTGATGCAGCAAGAGTTGATTGGGTTGAAGTCTACGGCTCAATTTGAGTTGGTCAAGTCAACGCTATGTGGACTATAGACACTCAATTAACACAAGTATTTTGTGGGAGACTTACTGTGTCTAGCTTCGCAAAAACACTCTTGACAAACCAGGAGCCGAATCTTCAAATTCAAAATGGACATTGTTGCTGAATATCGACGTAAATTTCGATCCAGCATATCAGATTCCTATCATGTTGTTACATTTTAAAGGGACGAATAATTCACCTCGAGCCCCCCTCGTTGACCTCTTGAAAATGAGATTTAATCGTGGTCCTTTGTTTCACAAGAACATACCAGAATTCGCTAGAACCAGAGCTTGATCTTTGGCTGCTGGCCGTTTGAACTTGACAATTGTTATGAGCTCGGTCACGGTGTAGCACAGCCGCAAGCATGATCGAAAATCAATTCAGCGCACTCAAAAAATATTTTCAAGGGGGAAGCCAATTCTCCAAAAATGATATCCACATTTGCACGTTCTGTGCACGCGTTTGTGGCTTCACTAAGCACAGCGATTCTACTCACCTTACATTGATCTTTGCATAAAATGTGTGGTTCTTCAATCCAGAATAAGGACCTCAAAAAGAGCAATGAGAGATGACCAGATTTGATCTTGTTTCATCGGTACAGAGCAGCGATTTCGAGCCCTGTTGCCTGAGCAAACGGATTTGTAGCTGTAGCCACGAGCCACATTCACTGAATGGTTAATTTGGTTGGTGTTGCTTGACTTTTCCGCGAGAAAATTTGGCATCGAGGGTATACTGTTTGATACCATCAAAGGACGCGGGGATTCGACTGACTCTAAATATCGGTGCTTTCTCATCATCAAATTGCTCATTTGATGTATTTTCACTTGCGGGGGGGGGCGATTTCAGACTTGCATTTTTGCTCATCAATGGCACAGATCGAAGGTCAAAGCAATGTCGATTGTATAGGGCACTTGGAACAAATTTCAAATTCGCGAGTGCAGGAAATTCAAAGAGACTTTTCTCGCTGAAAAAAAGTGAGCGTAATGTGGAGCACAAGCGCGAAGACTCGAAAGGCTGAGCCAAGCCGCAGGTGGTGAGCAGAGCCAATAGCCCCCCCATGATGAAGGTCGAAGTGCCCCTGATATCTTGGGGCAGCTTTGAGAGGATAACCACATCGGTTTCGTTTGACCCGAACTGGAAGATATGTGAACCGTCCAGGGATCCGCCATTGATTGAGGGATAAGGTGCTCCATTGAGAAGACAACTAGCTGAAGAGGGTGTGAGAAGGTATTGGCGCATGCTTGTATTGGGCTGGAGCGATGATAATCTTGCTGAGCAGACGCGATGGGCGGCTTGGGGACAATTCGATTCCTTTGCTCTCCAAATTGGCGGTTACTGAACGCCAAAAATAGTGACATCTGAACATACGGCTTGGATTTTGAATGGCCCAAATCACGCACCCAGAACTAAGGTACACCAATCAGATAGCACAATGTTAAAACTCTTTAAGACAACAACGACGATGCCCGTCAGGATGAATTTGGAAATCTTCACGGAGACCTTCTCGATGTTTCCATCAGGACCCATACTTCGAATTCTCGAACCATCGTGCAGATGGGATCCATTTCGTCAATTTGAATCCAAATCACCTCAAATGGCGAGAGGCCATTTGGTGTTGTACAGTTGTATAAATGTGACTCATAGGATAAAATTGAGACAAAACAATTGGACCATTCATTTTTAGCTACCGGTGTATGCTCAACGGAAGAGCCGGCAACAGATCAGCGACTCACGCCGCCAAGTCGAAACCTCCCGCGTATAGCTTCCACGATGAGCCGCTTGTTTATGGCGAACAGGTGTTGGCCATACAAGACAACTGCAGACGACGCTAGCGATAACCAATGCGATGTCCCTCTCTGTTGAGGACCTTCGATAGATGCTTCCAAAGGAGC
Source organism: Aphanomyces euteiches (assembly GCA_021527685.1). Lineage (NCBI taxonomy): Eukaryota > Oomycota > Saprolegniomycetes > Saprolegniales > Verrucalvaceae > Aphanomyces > Aphanomyces euteiches. The sequence goes on from JAJGMV010000280.1 coordinate 1,498,776, forward strand.
CACATACCCATTATTCCCTCGACATGACGGCCACGAACCGCTTTCATCACGAGTCTCCACGCAACAACTGAAACAACCGCAAATCGGTGGGCATGTTGCCCATAATCGGCGATTCAAAGATGTGCGACGGCAAGTTCGTCAGGAGAATAGAAGTCCAAGTATTGTCGATTTGATACAAATTTTGGATGGGGGCGCAGCCGAAGAACCAATCAGTGAATCGACCTGATTGGCTAATTTTTGAAGTCGAGATTTGATTGGCCAAAAGGAATCACCCAGATCAATCCAGCCAATCAAAACGATTGCCGAAGCACCGATCTGTGAATCGATCTGATTGGCTAATTTTTTGTGGTCTCATCTGATTGGCCAAAAATAATCACCTATATCAATCTAGCCAATCAAAACGATTGTTGAACGATTCCACAAATCACACCGAAATCCGAAATATTGCTCGAAAGCACAATACCTTGCCTCTTTATCATTACAATCTTGATTTTGACGATGTCTGCCCGCGATTGCAAAGTCTATGACAACGATTTTTGGGCAACAAACACAGTCAGTTCCTTGAAATTTCATGCAAATCCACTTCAGCTAGCTCGTGGCAGTCGATCTTTGATACCATTAACAATTGGAATTATTGTTGCCTTTAATGGAATCGTGTTCAGGTCGGCCTTGCGCCATACTTGCTTGATCTACTTCGGATTCTTGACTCAAGGGAGGAATAGCAATACATGAGACATGGCTGTACCCCCCCAGGGTCCCTGAACTTCGCGAAGATTCAGCTCAAAATCCAAGCCTTTTGCCAGTCAACTGGCGCATGAACTGGGCTGGTATTTGTCTCCATACCCGACTTCCTCCACCGTTTCAAGTTTACTCCACCGATTCACTTTCTCCAAACGGTACCCAGCAAGTAATCCACCTCAACCGTCTGCTATGAATTACCCCTGAATAGCTGATCTCAACTCAAATGTTGTTGTCAAATTTGCGTAAAATTTAGTGCGTTCTGGGTATGCACCGATTGAAATTCGCTTTTAAAAGAGACTAATCTAGGCTGTTTAGTCCCTTTCTATGTCTGTAATGGAGCCCTGCCTTGTGGCAAATCTGGCGGCACGCCATCCTCCAAATTGTGGCACAATACCGACATTGAATTCCCTCTCACAAGACGAGGAGGTCATGGATCTCCTCGCCACCGTGTTCCACAACGAGTTCCTCCAGGGTGCGTCTTCAGCGACAGAAGCCGCCCCAGCCACCGCCACACCGACTATCGAAAGCATAGTCGCGTCGTCCAAGCGGCGCTGCAACGTTGCTGGGTGTGCCAATGTCTTAGTGAGCAAAGGCCGTTGCATCCGTCATGGGGTAAGCTCAAGTCTCCATTGTATCACCAAGATGTCATAGGGGGGAGGTCGGTGCAGAATAGATGGATGCGATACAAGCTCGAAACGAGGTGGTCTCTGCTGGAAACACGGTTCAAACAGCAATTCTTATCTTGTCTAACTGAAAATCCAGGTGGTTCTCAAGCTTGCCAGCATGAAGGCTGTCCAAACTTAACGAAGTCACGTGGATTGTGCTGGTCACACGGAGGAGGCAAGCCCTGCGCAAGTGAAGGATGCGATCGCCCTTGCCTTCGTGGGGGGTATTGTTGGTCTCATGGAGGAGGTGTGATTTATGTTCGATTTATTAAATGCCATACACCTTTCCAGGCAAACGCTGCAAAGTCACAGAGTGCCTCCGACCTGCTTATAAGCGAAATCAGAATTATTGTGATCAGCACTGGGCAGAGCAATCATCAAATAACCACACTTCTGCCTCCTATTTGCGCTGTCTAGTTGTGTTCATTTTCAGTTTTACGATTCTCTCCAAAAGACGCTAAGGCGAAACGATCCAAAGCCACAACTTGGAACATCCTAGTGACGCTCTTGAGGTTCACGAGGATGCCATTTTCGCTAACAGATGGCAAAAACACCATATCATCTACTCCAACCACAGCTCTCTCTGCATAAAATGCCCATGCAGTCCCCGCACGGCGCGGGGGCCCCTTGGCTTCGTGCCAATAGGTAATCACTTCCCAGACATGATCAAAGTTGAGCAAAGCTACTGGTATAGAAGAAGGCGTATTTTAGAGTCTATTGATGCGAGAATTAAACAATGTGAATCAAGAAATACCCACATCCATCGTATGCGGCGTTGATGTTATACATCCTACTAAGTCATCAAACTATGCCTACCCCCTACAAATCAGCCTCGATATTTTATGGTTAGAAAGCTTGATTACATGAACGAAACTCTAGTTTCATGGACTCGAGATATCGTTGCGGAAAATAACACTTCAACGTGGCTCTGAGTTCGTTTCATCAACTCCGCAAACAAACGATTCTAACATGTCATCCGGCAAGTGGCCCTTGATTGGCAGCAATTGCGACCACAGGAGTGAGGTAGTTTGAAAACATCGACAACTCGATAATCGTTCAAAAACTTTAGTTTTTGGCACTTATATTATTTGTGATTGTTCGGCTCATTGCAGCGCCAATGATAGACTAACTTAAGTGAGACGCAGAGTCACTTGAAATATTTGTCTGTCTGGTTTTTGCTCGAAAATGAATTGAACAAAAAGGTTACTCGAAAGAAGCCCTATCTGCTAGCACCACTTTTTTCATGACTGTCGGATATTACATGATGACAATATCACTCACTAAGTCTAACCGACATCTAATTGGTTAAAATCCGTGTTTAGAGGATTTCCACTGCGGCAAAGTTATTTTATTTCTATTCACAAACATCGGTTTTCGGATACTATTTTTGGATTATCCGGACAAAATACGATGTTTTCAACAGATTGCGTTCTATTTCAACCAAAATAGAAGAATTCACACCAATTTTTCCGGATAAATACGAAAATCTATCTATTTTTCCGTAACTTCGAATAGAATAGAAATACCGACTCCGCGTTGGAGATGCTCTTAGAATTGCTCTTTTGGATGCGTTCTATTTATTAGCGGATGTCAATTGTTATTATAGGCCATCATGAAGGAACGCAAATTCGGATCATGCGACCGACAACGGAGGCCAAATCGCTACAAGAGATATTTGACCACTACCGAAGAGTTTCGAGTGGAAAATGTGAGAACAATGCGTGTGTTCGTGCACCAAAATTGGCGGGCAGGTGCCATCCAGATTACAGTAGATCGAGTAAGTTTGAATTCACTTCCGCTTTTGCTATGTATGACCCCGAGGTTATCAGCTTCTTTGTTGTAAAGTAACTAAACCCAAGACAGCGTGTTTGGAGCGACCGAACGACATTATTTGCGATGGCCTGATACTCTGTTTGGTTGTCGTACCCTTCGCGTAACGACAACACCACCCTCTGTACGGTTTCCCTTGCTAATAGCCCTTCACCGCGCAGCGGCGCACGTCTTCCTGGGCCGAGGACCTTCATATTCTCCATCATGTTCCATCTTTCACCACCCTGTGCTTGTTCGTTGCCTCCTGAGTGCTCCTCATTACTACAAGTCGAATATCTCACAAAATATTTTGACCGACAAATTCTTGTGCGAGTTTTGTTCCACAGTCACCCTCCCTTACCACACTTCTATAAATCCAGGAAATTTAAAGCCAATAGCATTCTTCTATTCCCAAATTATTCAACGTATAACAAGAATTGGCACCCGCTATTGCTTCGAACGAATGATATGTATCATTTCCGTATTAGAGTGCGTCTGGTGCATTCAATTTTATACCATTTGCCCCATATTTTACAATAAATCATCGTTGTGAGATAACACTTCAACGGAATAAAGTGTCTGGTGCATGAATTGGAATATCCTCAGAATACTTGGATTCTGGTAGTTTCACTATGCCCTCCATAACATCTCCACGAACGTATTCTCCTTCCTTCTCTTCAAAACATTCACTCTGTTCTACTGACAACCATGCTCTGATAGGCATTAAATCATTTTCTTAAGGAGCCATGCCGCACCTTCCAGTTGAGTGGAGAATATTGGAACGGGGATCTTCTTAAAGGTGATCCGCGCATTATTATCGACAAGCGAAGATATGAGGGCTGTTGAAAAGTTGGCCACATAGTTGGCCATGCAACACACAGTTGATGGACTATTACGAAGTCGTTCAATGACGCCATAAACGCTATACAAGAGCTGTACAGTGAATCTGTAGTGCTGCCATCATCAAATGAGTGTTCTCAATATTCTGACAAATTCAAATATCCCTTCTTTCAGCACTGTATTGGAGCTGTGGATGGCACTCGCATCCAGCGACATCCGCTTTGAATTGCTCCAAGCCATTCAGGAACAGATAGCTTAAAAACGCTTTCTAATCCTCACTACAACCTCGAAGTACGAATTCTCAACACAAGTGAAATTATGGCTCTTTATGCCCTTCACAACAAAATTCTGGGTAAAGATGATGATCCGTACTTTCTCCAAAAGGCTGTAGTGCTAATGGAACGAAGAGACGAGCGCTATTGGAATCGAGTTATAGGCCTTGTTTCGTCAAGAACCAGCGCTTCCCGGCAATCAATGAACGAAAATTGTCGTGAAGTGTAAAGCGCAAACGTGACGAGATTGCATTAGCCATATCGCTCCAATACAAGCAAACTGCAAGTTCAGATTAAAATCGCAATGATAAGCACATTACATTATCAAATCATCTAGTTCATGGTGGAATTGTCTCACTTCTTTGCCAGCTGATTTTGTTCCCAAGCATCGTTTATGGCGCCATCAAGCTTAACGATAATTGTTGAATTATCGTGACCAAGGCTAGTTATGTCGGCAATTGTTGCAATATCGTCACTACGGCGCACATACAGTAGTTCAGTGACCAACTGTCCAATGATTGTTCTAATCGTGAATTAAACAGCGTGGCGTTGCGGACAGTGTCTTGAGCTTGGCAATCTCAACCTCAGCAAGTTTAGCAACCTAAGGCCTCCCTTGTTGATAGTTTCTAATATCGAAGCAAAAACTGCCATTTCCCATTCGTAGTACTTCAGTCAAAAATTATTAATTTTATCATATCATCAATATTTCAAGCATGATGTTTTCATTCTACTGAAGTCAGCTTTATTATAATTCCTTGGGCAATTATATTACATATATTTATATTATAAATTTATTCAATGCTTACTGTTTGCATCGAACTTTATTATTATTGAGTGGGATATTTTGGTGTCCGAAGCAGGTCCGAATGGCTTTATTTTATTGTCCGAGTCGGGATGATGTGATATCGAGTGGGCGATCACAAAGCCTTCGCCACAATCCAAAGAAAAAACCTGAACAATATAGACGACTGGCGTATCCTTGGATGGTCAAGCTATATGGGATCATTTCCTTCCAAGCATGTAGGACGGCCGCGACGATCGCAATATTATGGACAGACACAGTCTCAAACCCATCCAGACGGGATGATACACCGTGAATAGCATACAACTGGGCAAAATTTAGGCTCCAAATTGAGGAGAATGACCGCCACCCCCTGGAACCGAACCCGGGGTCCTTCCTCTACTCCTATAGTGCGATCGAGCTACCAACTACTGCGCCATTGTGGCAAAGTCCTATGAAACCATATTCACAATATAACTCCTCAAGAATTTTTCTCTGGAACTTTGATATTTTGAAACTGGCGAAATAACTTTCAGAGTAGTTCCACATGTTGCATAATATGATTAACACTATTAGGCATTGCAGTATTTGTTTATCTCCAGATGGCGCAACTAATGATCTTGGATAGCAGAGATTGAATTTCGTGGCATGTTCCCCATGGCGTTTTCTCATGAACACTTGGTCTTAGATCGAGAAACGTCAGTCAACCCGTTGGATTTTCTCCGACATGCTAAAAATCGTCGAGGTATGTCTATTGGATATCATTGGAAAATTGTGAAATTTGCAAAGTGGCATACATACTGCGTCTAATCCGGAAGAGTGTGTTGGTCTTGTGAAATATATACGAGGTTCGTATTTGTTGCTTCATAGTTTCATTCTCTCTGCGAGCAAAACTGGGGGCGTTCGTTCTCTCTGGTTCTTTTTATATGGACAAAATGTTCAACGTAGAAGAAGACTAGAAAGACTAAGTGAATTCCACTTTTGTTATCCAGCTAAACTAGCTACAACATTGAACTTTTTGTTTGATCAAAGCTTGGTAAGCAATCAATTTGTAAGTGCGTTGAATATTTAAACTGGCTTTTGGATTCTATTTGTACATCGTTTGGGTATTTGGAAAGTGATTTGCCTTTGTTTTCTTCGATTTGAGCTTGTTTTCTTTACATTAAATGCAAGCTAATAGCATTTGAATACTCTTTGGATTCAACCATTGTTGTTTCAAAGATGCAGAAACTACTAATAGTTCACAAGCAAGCTGCTTCATTTTGCTCACCGTGTCATGCTTTGTTAAAGACCCGCTATTCAACCATATGCAGTCAGAGATAGTACGTAAGTATGTGGTCGACTTTATTCAGCTTGGACATGGTCCCTTGGGTTTACAATGCTAACAAGCTTCGAAGAACGCATCTCTTGAAAATGTATCACGGTTTACTGAAATATAATCGGAATTCTCACATTTTCTGCACCTGCGTGATCCCTTGGTATCATTATTCGGTGAGAGTGCATTTGTTCATCCATCTTCGCTGTGGTCAGAAACCATACAACTGTAATATTGGTTCATTCAGAGCGACGTGCTTCACTGGAGTGTTTGCGATTTCAACAACAAGCAGCAGTGGCATACAATGATCCTGCAAACGGCTGTATGTGGTTCACCCCCTTGAGAAGATCTACGTCTGACGACACCTTGAACCTGAATGTCGTCTTTCTCTTGGCCTTGACGCAGTCAAGGTAGTTCTCAACAATAATGACAGAGTCGTCTTCGTTTGAATCAAAGCTGGCAATACTTGGATCCGACCCCCCCACTCAAAAATCCAACGTAAGCCATCCGATATGGAAGTGAGCAGGCTGCTTCTTAATTGAGCTCCATACAGCCAAACTAAAGAGCGATAGGAGGAAGTAGGCGTAAACATGCAAAAAATACACGGAGATGACATAACTCACACTAGTTGTCGTGTCAGGCTCGATGATCTCTTGGTTGCTTTTAGAAAAGACTCGGTGGCTTCACTAAGAGCCTCTGGCACGGACGAACAATACGAAGAGTGGACAACTCCTCCAGTACATTCATGACCTTGTATGTAGGCCCCCATATATCATTACACTAAACTCGATAAGTTATACTACCTCTGTTCCACATTACTGTGAAGAAAAGGAAAATCCACTGTTATCAAATTACTGGCCACATTTCTCTGTGATTAGCTAATTGACGAAATAAACGACTTTGATTGGTCACAAATTGCACCTTTAAGTGCGAACATATGATATTTATGGCAACATGTTGCTGACTGAGTGTTGCTGTAGTATCACCATCTGCTTTCAGCTCCCTGTATTTTAAAAGAAATATCAATGATTTCATATATTTATACTGAAGGTCAAAAAGTTTATGTACATGAGACGTGCAAAATGAGCTTATTGCCCTCTGCATTCTATAGAAACTTTGTTCAGATTATTTTACTCTTTCAAACGTGGTATGAAACGTCGACTTTGGACAAAAATGAAGTTTTGGGGTCGAATCGAAGTCTAATGTCGCCAGTAATATGGCACAAAGGTAGTAGGTAGAAAACAAATTAAACCAAAGAAAAGACAGCAGGAATGAGAAAGCAGTAAAACTTGACAAACGTGAAAGCGATGACGAGATGATTCGCGATGCCACCATGAGAAGGCTGAAGCGAGACCTGCAGGAGTCATTCAACAATGACAACGAGAATGGTCCGACTGCAAAAAAGACAATTGCTCGTCTAGGTCCTTTGAGAAACCCAGATGCATCTCGCGCAGTTGAGGACATATACAAAATCGTCGAAAAGACAAACGACTTGAAGACCAAGGAGCTTGAATTGACTGAAAGAAAATTGAAATTCGATGAAGCCCGGTTTGGGCTCGAAAAGCGAGAATGTAACGCACACTTAAAGCTTATATCTAGTCTCGTAGGCTTGCTCGATAAGAAGAGGACATTTTAAAAGGTAATGTATTTTATATTCGTACTGGCTTCGATTCTAGGTAGTCTTCTACACTTGGAGATGGCATTCCAAGGCAGTCGAATGTTTGATTCCTGCCTCTCATGCAAGTGTGAATATTTGTTAAGAGTACAGCGACGGCATATTGCTCGGCCACAAAGTTATTACCCGCCTTTGTAATCAATCATTGTCCAATTCTTGACGACGATTCCAAAGCCCCACTCGACGCTTACTAGTACACCCCTCATGCGCTTGTTAAATTCGGCTTGATATTCGTCAAATTTGGTACTCGACTTTTGAAGATAGGATGGCTGCAATAAAAATGTTTCCTGATATAGCCCTCGTGGTGAATGACAGAAGCAAGCAAGAAGGGGAACATTGATTGAGCTCCATGAGGATACATATCATAAATAGATACCAATTCACGTCAAAATGAATTTGTGAGCTCCATGCAAATAGAAGGATGGAAATGAGGCAGTAGGACAGCAAAACGGTCGGAGTCAAACGGAAGGCCAGATATCTTGTGTCCACACAGTTGATCAGCGCCCTCACCAAAATGAATATATTGCGATCTTTTAAACGTCCAAGGCTCTGCCCCATTCTCAAATAGACTGAGACAGGATTAGGATCGTTGATTTGTGCCAAAGCATATGTGCTACAGCCGTTTTCTAAACTATGAGTTCCAATGTCTTGAGCTTCACAACCTAACAATTCATGTTCATCTTCACTGAGTGACAGTAGTATTCGTGGCAATGATCGTCCAAAGCGACCCTTGTTGTCAGTGCCAATAAAGAGTTGATACCTGGCCATCGAGACGATCGGGATACGTGCATAGTAACACCCCCAAAGCATGTATCGGTGTACTGTCTCCCGCGGCTTCCGACCACAGATACCTTCGACAAGGCAAGTATATTTGACACTGGTTAGCTAGCAAGGGGGAAAACGACTTCGTTCCCCTCACTCCTACTGACTAACATTCACTAAAGTAACTACTACTAAAGTAAACCACCCAACTAAGTAAACTACGATGCAAGCAACCACACGACGGTTCATAAAAGGCAGCGGGTCAAACTAACGCGCGACCCTGGCTGCTCTGCACAGCAGAACACTTCCCTTTCTACGGCAAACCTAGGCTGTCCATCATGTCGGACACGGCCTCGTCATGCCTGTGGCTTTCGCACCACTTCACAAAGACGACTGGGATGTCGTCCAAGAGGTTCTGGGCTGGCTCCCACGACGATTCCTCGTCCTCGAGGTCAAGCCACTTGACTAAAACCTCATAGCGTCCGTCCTGGACGCGTACACCGTCGAGACGCTCGACGTGGAAGCCACCATCACCAAACGCGATGTGCTCCAACAAATCCTCAGTGACCTCACGGCCAGCTTCGGCATACATTTTCATGCGACATGCATGATGCAGCGACACGCCATACGGCGGTACAAGCTGCTGGGTCTCCATGACGTAATCAGTGACCACGCGAGTGACCTGTTCTGGCCCTCGCCAGACTAGTGATAGCTTTGTAGGCTGTTTAACAACAGATCCCACTAATACAAAATCTCCCACAGAGAAGTTTGTAAGCTTCACAGACGCTTTTTCATCGCGCCTTTTGCGAGCCTGCTTGCGCAGTTTATCGCTCTTCGCAACAACATCGCGGTGTAGCTCGTTCAGAGTAACCGCTAGCTCCGCCATATGTCTTTGGCGGACATCATCGAGCCAATCGATAACATAGACCTCCTTTGTAGTCGGATGTACAAACCCAGACATAGGAGTCTTCGCCGGGAGTCCCGTAAAGGCCGTCACCGGTGCAACGCCACTAAGCCGAGGAGACGGCTGGTGGTTTAGAGCGCCTTGTACTAACAGTAGTTCATGTGACCACTCGTTTGTCTTGAGCTTCATCTCACTCAATAGGGCTCTGACCGCCCTCAGGATCAGTCGATTGACGACTTCAACAGTCCCGTTCGCCCACGGGCTGTATGCAGTCGTGATGTGATGGTGTTCACCCACCATTTTGCGGATCTTTTCCACAACCTCGTTCTTGAAATGGGAACCACCGTCGGTCACCCATGTTTCCACACAACCATAAAGTGTGAACCAGCCCATCAGGGCAGTAGCGGTAGAGGTAGCATCAGCCGACTCGGCTGGAATTAAGTGTACAAAGCCACTCATATCGTCCTTAATGACCAGGACGTGCTTCAAACCACTTGTCGACAATGGCATAGACAGCCAGTCGAAATGAATCAACTCGTTGGGTTTCTCGGCGTGCAGAGCCGAACCCAGTGGTCGAGGTACGACGTCTCCGTCGACTTGCATGCAATGTAGACATGCTTTGACGAATGTTTCAACGTCTTGGGCTAACGTAGCCCACCAAAACTTGTCCGACACGGACTTGACAGTCGCGGCAACGCGACGATGACCAGCAGCGCCTTGATGGGCGATCACACACAATCGCCGCTGTAGGTCTACAGCATCATCAGGCACCCAAATTCGCCCTTGGTCATCCATGTGGAAGGAGTCTTCGTTGCTCCAAGCCACACCGGGTGGGGTGGACCCTCCCCTTTCAAAAGCCAACTTCTGGGCCTCGAGAATTGACTTGGCCGTGGGCCATTCGAAGTCACTCTGCTGCAGTGGCGACACAACATGCAGCAATTTGCGCACACGCGCAATAGTCCGACTGGACTGTGCGCTACCCCAGCGACTTAGTAGGTCGCCCCACACATTCGTATCGCCGGGTAGACACTCAATAGTGTATGGGAAGGTCGACATGACCAAAGCCCATCGTTGCAGCTTGTCGGCCTGATACTTGGCCATGCCGCTGTTCGACCCACGTGGGTTGAACATGTAGACTAGGTTCCTGTGGTCCGTGAACAAACGGAAACCACCGGGACGTACCACTAAATAATCTAGTCGTTTGCATGACTCGACTACTGCGTACGCTTCCTTCTCCACGATCGACCAGCGCTGACCAGCGCCGGTAAATGTCCCGCTGAGGAATGCCAGTGGTTCGTGGCGCTGATCCTCGAGCGGTAGGGACAGATCTTCCGACGGGATTTGGGTTGCAACTGCGCCCCAAAACTTGTCACTAGCGTCTGTAAAGACGCAGACTTCCATGTCGCTTCTCGGATGCGACAACGGAACGACGTTTGCGAGGGCGGACTTCACGTCCTCGAAACATGCGGCATGGTCTTGCGACCATCCGACTAGACTTAGCGCGACACGCGCTAGCGCTTTCTTCTTGCTGCTTCCGGCAGCTTTCACCGCGACGTCGAGCAGACGTCGGAGTGGATCGATCCACTTGTTGTAATCTGGATTGCTTGCACGCATCCAGTTCGTCGCACATACAAACTGCTGCAGTCGTAGGAAGCGCCAGGTCGATCAGACCTTGGGTTCGGCGTGGCGAATGCGTCACGCCGGCGGCAGAGATGATCTTGCCGCACCACTCGGCTTCGGCCAAGTAGAAATGGCACTTTTTGGGACTTAGCTTCAGGCCGAACTCGGCACACGTAGCTAGAACTTGATCGAGTAGATCGAATAAGCTCGCCACAGACTTGGCGGAGCCTAATAGATCGTCGAGCCACGCGAGTAACCCGCGGAATAGAAGCTCGCCAAACATTTGATGGACTACAAACTGGCAGTACGCCACTGCGTCAGTCAGTCCCATGAGCACGCGCGTCGGCGTGTACACGCCAAACGGCGTCATAAACGAAAAGAACTCTTGCGAGTCCGCATGCAGCGGCAGCTGCCAGTATCCCTTGGTCCAGTCCAAGGTGAAATACGCCTTCGTGCCGACAAGGCACGCCATGGCGCTATCGAGATTGGGCATTGGCCATGGCATTGGCTCAGTGCACGCATTGATAGGACGACTGTCGATCGTCATCCACAACGCACAGGCGTCCCGTTTTGGAACGATACGAGGAGCAGCGGCCCACGTGGCCCTGTTGTTCTTGTAGACCATGCCATTGGCCTCCAGCGCAGCGACATGCTCGCGCATATATTCCAAGTGGGCTGGCGGATATCGCCGCATGCCACACTTTACAGGCTTCGAGTCAGGCTTGACTCTAACCTTCAAGGGCTCCACCTTCACAGGCGGATCGTTGCCCAAGTCTTCACGAAACACATCCGCGTGTTTCGACAGCAGACTTTCCAGCCGCGCAGTTTTTCAGCCGTGAGTCCGCGCGCCTGCGCGTCGGCAACCTTCGACATAAGGATGCCTAATACAGCTTCTTCTTTCTTCTTGCGACGTTCTTCATCTCTTCCGTCGCCTGTTGGGCGCTCCACAGCCGGCGTGGCGCACTCCATGCCGTCGCTCTCGTCGAGCTGAGGCTCGTCCGACTCGCGGCCGTCTGCCATGAGTCGTTGAATTCTAGCCAGGCTCGTCTGGCTCTGGCCTGCCTCTGGGGAAACATCCCACTCGGCATTCTGCTGTCGTGCTCCGACGAGCAGATCGTCCACGGAGAATCCCAGGACCTCCATGACGGGTCGGCTGATGATCAGCTCGGTCAACGACGACGTGTCGTCGACCCAGGCTTGTAGGCCACGTAGCGTAAGCGGTCCACAGGCCGTCTCTAATGTAACAGAGGTGAACTTCACACTCCGTCGCATCTCCAAAGGCGCCGCATCTGCGCCGTAAGGATAGATCTGTCGTGGCTTGTCGTGAGTCGCGACTGCAACACTGGCGCCTTTCGCGGCCAGCGCGTCCATGACGCCCCGTGAAACGACATTCACGTCAGCGCCCGTGTCAAGAAGCACGTTGTCCACACGGACAAGCGCCTCTACCATCGCACCGCGGTCTGTGCGGCGTCGCTCCGGCATGTCACCTAGAACTTGAACAGCGTCACGCCATTTCTTCAGCTGCGCATCTAGCAGCTTCTGCGCCTCGCCGGGCGCGGCCTTAGGACAATCGGCGACGCGATGACTAGCATCGCCGCACTTCAGGCAGCCGAGTTTCTTCTTCGGCTTCGCGTCTTCCTTCGACTTCTCGGCAGCTGGATTGGCAACCGCGCCGCCTTTTCCGTCGCCTTTCGCACCAGCATCTGGCATAGCCCGGCCGTCACCCCGACTGCCGGCACCGACTCTGCCAGCGCGCTGCGCTTCTCCTTTCGGAGCAACTGGAGGCGTAGGAGTCTCGTCGAGACCGACGTACATCTGGAAGCCAGCAGCATACTGCCGCAACCAGTTCACGAAGCGAAATACATCGCTTTTCAGCGCCTTGTTCTTCTGGAGCTGTAATTGTTTCTGGACCGCTATTCACAGCGCGTCCGGCTTGATAGCCTTCGCAATAACATCGACGACGACTTTTCCTTCTTGAGTCAGGACCCATTCCTGATGGTCCTGCTCTAACGCACACATAAGCTCGTCGAGCATACGTCCAATTCTGGACTCTGCGTCGAGGATCTTCGTGTCGAAACGCACAACACTAGTTAGGCGCCTTTTCAGGACATCTAAATCATATTTAGACGTATTCAACACTTTTCAATATTGTCAATTTGATTTGAATTTGTGATGGGGTCCGAAATGTATCGATTTTTCAAATCGACCTGGAATCGCTCAGCCAATTAGAATCGAGTATCTACCTAATTCACGCAAAATACACCTAGACACACGTGTAATTAATTTGGGACGTTTGCCATACTTTTCATTTATACTTGACTTCAGTATGATCGAATCGATCTGGAACCGAATTCGATTTTGGTGAAAAAATACAAATTTGGGTGCAAAAGACAATATTGTGTGTTAGATACTTTGTACAGCTGTAGTGCAAAATTGTGAAGTTTTGGGCTTCTCTTATTGGCTAGAACTAACATTTTAAAATTTATCAGCCAATCAGAATCGATCATTCACCTAACTCACACAAAACACACACTGACACACACCACTTCACACTGTCAGTCTGACGAAATCGATTTGAAAATGAATTCGCACTTTGGTCAAAACCACAAATTTGGTTGAAAATGACAACATTTCTCAACTTTTTCAGTACATTTGTATCGTATTTTCAACAATTTCTCGTGATTTTGACCAAAATTCAAACATTTTTCATTAGTTTAACTCATTCTCACTATATTTTCTACAATTTTAGTCCTGTTTCAACAATTTTTCAAACATATTCTTAACTCTTTTCAACTTTTCTAAAACATTTAGAACTCCTTTCGATCCATTTGAAATCCTTTCCCAACACATTTTTATCCCATCATTACCTTTTCTTAATCATTTTCAAATATTTAAACACACTTTAAATTGAATTCAATCTAAACCGTCTCGGGGAAGTGGTCACCGTTGTCTCCACTATCATGTCTTTCGTCCGTCTCGCTTGTGCCATCCATACTGCCTTGAATATCACTCTCGAATGAGTCTGGAAGGTCTACTGGCCGAGGAAGCTGTGGGCGTCTTTCGCGGTGTGGAGGAGCAGCAAGACCCCGTTGAATATCGTCCAGAAAATTGACGTAACGACGGGATATCGCTTCAATTGTCCTAACAAATCTTGGTAGGGAAGAATGAGGAGTTCCAAACGCTGCGTTGAACTCCCTGTTGAAGCGCTCCAAGGGGTTGTTCGTCCATGCAACAGCGTCCATCCGAAGAGCATGAACATTCCAAAGGTGTGGTGGGAACAGCCGAACCCACGTTCTCTCAAAGTACTTCCAAAATCTTGACCACTTCTCTACAGCATATTCAAAACCCCTTTGCTCACAGACGTTTTTCACTTTGCCTCGCACCCAAGCAACGCCTTGACGATGGACTTTACTCGGGTCGACGACAGTGAGCATATCAAGGACCCCATGGGCCATTGTAATTTCAACTTGTTGGGGTGGAATGCGGTACTTCTTCATTCTACGCAGACAAACTTGCTTGAAATGGAAAAAGCATCCCATCAACTGAGCAGTTGGAAAGCGATCACAAACGGCATTGACAAGAGCCTTTTCAAAATCACAAACAACGTCCTTGGGCTGCATGGTTTCGCCCAAACTATCGGTGATGTATTGTAGTAGGTTCCAGGAAGTACCGTAAGGCTTCGACGTGGCCAGGATGTAGAACACAGGGATAAAAGTCGCGTGGCTCGCTTCACAACTTGAATCTTCGTGAGACCACGCAAAACAGTTTTTGTGTCTTTGCTGTAAAATTGGTTAGTCAAGAGTTCCCAAATGTGACTTGGTGAGTCCTCTGTCGTAACTGCAAGGTTGTCCGCTGCTTGCTTCATGGCCGACATTACCCACAAAGAATTTGCTCCACGATTGTTTGTTCGTAAGAGGTGTGACGGTGGCACACACGTGTGAGGTATGGCGTTGTCAAAATCGTAGTTTATTGTGGACGAGAAGAACACAAGACACCCAGGGCATGATTGACTTCTGTAGAAGCTGCAGCGATAAATGATCTTGACTCGACTTTCATTTGCTTTTGTAAATTCGTAGCCATCAACAAAAATCTTTGTTCTGCCGTCTCTTGGCCCTCGGCCACGTTTCACGAGTTTTTCTTCCGTCATCTGGGTGGGTTGACAAGTTGGAAGTTGTTCGACACGACGGCGCTTCGTTCTCTCTGCGCGCTCATCACGTCGCATTTCTTGGTGATCGTCGCTTGTTACGTGAAACTGCTGATTCGAGAACTGTGAACAATCGGGGTGATGATCGTGTGCAGAGGTTGCTCCATCGTAGACAAAGCCTGTTGGCCCACCAATGTCGCTTCCACTCGATGAAGCCTCGTCGTAGTCACTCTCAAAATTTTGCATTGTATCAATTACAGAAGAGTCGACTTGATTAGAGAGCCCGCAAAGAAGAAATGAGGGCGATAATCGAAATGCTTCGTGAATGAATTGCCGGTGTTTGCTGACCAACCATGACCAAACTATGCAACATATGATCCACGCGTGACCAAACCGTGATCTACGCGTGACCAATGAAAAATAAACCATCAGACCTAACATGTGACCTGACCACAAATTGACCTGTAAAGGATTCTTCCTTTGTTCACCAGATGTCGGGGAATTCATCGAGTAAGCCGGAGATCTTAGACTCCATTGTTCTTGGCAGACGAGCTCCATCAAGGAGGTTGTTGATTACGTGGACTATATCGGGGTGCAGTGGGAATATAATCTGCGGTGGCGTCGCCGTCGTCTTCGACTCTGTTGGGTGATGAGACGAACCGCGACCCATTTGAAGGACATTTCAAATAGATAGACCTGATATCCAAGAAGGTGGCTGAAACAATCTTGGAATGCTTGACTACCAGTATCCCCATCTGTGACCACGCTAAACACGTACATTTCCCGGATAAACTTGCTGCCTGCAAAGCGATGGATCGGTAGTTTGCTGGGCTGCGTTGATGAGGAAATAATAGACGTAGTGCTAAGCAAACGCTACAAACAGAGGGACAAAAATAGTGTTTAACAACAAATCTGCACAGGTTGAATTCTTGGTAGAAATCGATATTCGATGACAAAGAACCATAGCTCTTGGGATGCAAACATCGAGGTGGGAACTTCAAACCCCGTGAAGACAAAGCTTTGGCGAGCGCCTACGTTTCTGTTTCGACTGATGCTGCTGTTGGAACTGACCAAACTAGGTCAAACTTTTGCATCAAGTTCAAGCCGAAATCAACCGTGCTGTCCTTGCAAGCGGCCGAAATAGCAATTCTCTACAAAATCGATGGAACAAAGTTCTCAATAAGGATGTTATGAAATTCACTGGCTATTTGATAACGTTGCTCCGTGAATATGACAGACGATGGGCAACCCATGATGAGATGCCAAATGCAGATTCAGCAATGAGACAAAGTCAATCTATCGCTACGAGGAGGTCCGCGGCAAGATATGAAAATTGACGACAGCCGTCCCGATCACGATAATGTGGATCGGATGCAAAACATCGATTCTTCGTTGAAACGTTTGGTACAGTATTTGCAACTGAAGAAAGAACAAGCTGATGAAGAACTCACTCTTAATGCGAATATTTGAAGAAGACCCCCAGTTCGAGGCTGGTCAGGCTTTCTTCCACTTTTTCTGCGATGAATTCTTACGATCTGTCGAAGGAAATGAATAGATGCAATAACGAAAAAACACTGTGTATTGAACGAATATTAAACCGTGGTGTTTCCTTTCTTTAATATTTATTTTTTTACTAAATTTATTTATGTTCTCATACAACCATGGTTCCCATATATTTTGCATCAGATCACGTCGTAATTTCTTTTGGGATGTATCTCAAGAATTTGTTCATTGTTTAAAATCGCGAGATGTCGATCGTAAATGCGTTCAAATGGATGGGCTGGGGCGATCGATCCGGATCTCAGCGCGATAGCCTTTATCGAGCAGTGTGTCTGACATACAGAACACAACTAGTTTTGATGTTGAATGCTTTGGCACCAAACAGGGTGATTTCCTGTGGGGGCAATAATTTTAATTTGAAATTTGAAATAATGCAATCGACATATGAAGCATTGGATAATTTCCTTTCATCTAGTATCTAGTCACCCCTAGACTTACTAGTTTATAGTATACAGAAGAATGGAGTTAGTGGTGCCGCTCAATTTGGTTACAGCTTTTATTACAGTAGTTTATTTGTACCATGGAGTCACTTTTTCAAGGTATGTCAATAGTATTTTGAAATTTTATCAGACGTCTTTTCGTCAACTAGTCTGGTTCATGATAGGTTGTCTGAAAGTGCCTTAATCAATGATTTGTGATTACAGCTGTACTCCTCCGGTCCAGAATAAACGTACCATTTCCTATTTTTGCTTGGTGTCCAAAATAAAAGCACAAAATTTTGTACTTGAATAAAGTATGAACTGAAAATCTGAAATATAAATTTTTTATATAATACCTTTCTTGTACCCGCAACCAAAGCGGCGTAGGCAAGGGATTGCTCTGCTTGAGACCATATACGGCGTATTGCAGCACGATTGCAGTCGAATTTGCCGGCTGCTTGGTTTATTGAGGCATGTAGTAGCTTGCCGCCTCATAATTTGATGAGTAGAAAGTGATAGGCGACCAGACGCCAGTCAGCCGTGCGTATTCGAGACCACACACAGCTAGGATATGACCGTGAGCCCTCGTTGTTTTGCATGATGATTGAAAGACGTTTGGCGGAGGATATGCGCTTGTTGCAGAGCCGAAAAGTTTAGTAACGAAGACGTGGCGTAAGATTTAGAGAAAAACGACGACATTGGTGAAGTTTGAAAGCACCGTTCTCAAGCATGAACTATCGCTGGAATCTCCAAAACCTACCCAATCAAAGCTCTTTGTAAGACCTATTTAATGAGCCAATCAGAATACAAATCCGCTAAATACCGCTCCTATTTCGCCAATCCAAAGAATATGGTATGTTTATTTTGGACCGGAGGAGTAACTGTAAACTCTTTAATCACATAATACGTAGTATTGTTAATTAATATAAAGTCTCAAGGTGTTTCGTCCGGATAGAGTTTTGTCAACGGTATGTTGGCGACGAACGTTTTTCTTGCAAAGTCTTCGTGGAGCCCACATGGTTTGCAAGTACAATCCAAAGTCAATATGGGATATAAAACTCTTGCCCTGGAAAACTACCCGATTGCCACCTGATTGCATCCACTTGGAAGATTTACCTTTTTGGACGATTTGTTCAGAACCTCGACTTCTAAGCTTGTCAATAGCGCTGATTTGTTTGGATGTACTGTACATGTACACCCACATAAAGATATATCAGGGTTTACTCTTCAAAACGCACGGTAATTCAGCCCAGAGCTATTTGGACAACTCGACATTGGCAATTCTATCATTTTATATATCGACCATTGTTTTCCAGACGCAAAATCTTGGATAGCGTATATATCACCATCAATTCCCTAGCGTTTTGTCTCTCAAATAGGCTTAAGTATTTCATGTCTCCCCCTATCCCCAAAGAAATTCTTCGAGAGAATTTACACCAATGCTAGAACATAAGGCGACATGGAGTCTCGAGAGAATCGAGCTGATAGTTATCAACCCCGACATTTATTGAAATATTCAATAAAATGGTACGGTATTTGTGCATCTATAAATTTGCAATCAAGAATAGTTCATGAATGGCGACAATTACCTTGTACGTCGACGAGTGGCTGGTTTGAAGTTTACAGTTGGCGTCAAATTCGGCCGTGTTCGTGTGAAGTTCACTTATTTCGTCCATAAGATGATTTCATCGATAGTGTGCTGAAGGTTTCGAGGCGATCGAATACCGAGTGGCTGAAGATTTCATGGCGATCGAATACCGATCCCAATAAACCTCAACAATCTAACTAGGATAATGCGGTCGTATTTTGGCATACTTATCTTGTGAATGTCTTGTTACGAAGCAAAACTATGGGCATTTTAATAATCCACCGTTTTGCAGCTGCAAAGGCAAATCTGCTTTATTCGCCCGAACTGAGTAGACAACTAAATAATATAGTTCATCTGAATATTGCTCGATTGTTATTGCATATATGTACTTCTAGTAGGTTGTAATTCTATAAATTTGCAAAAAGTCTTCACAAGACAAGTTCAATAATCAAACTGCAAGCACAGCTGCAGAATTTTCAAATTCAATCTACATCTCATACCTTAAAACTGAAGACAAGTTTTAACGATATGAAAACCTGTTAATAACCATCGATTTGAGATGCATCACATTTTGCAAGTCAACGTGTACATGCTTGAGAAGTATTGGTATGACATATGAGCCAAATACCAAATGCCAAGCGTTTACGAAGATCTTCAGTTGTCAGCCTTTGATGCCCTTTCATCGCTCGAATCGAATATGAGAATCTATGCCTTAATTCATGTGCAATAACGGAATAAGAAGGGTGAATTTAATCCATATTTAGCAAGTATCACAACTTAGTGGATTTATCACAGTGCGTTGACTGATAACCTATTATATGCAATAATCAGGCATTGACCCAGCGACTTCCAATGACATACCACAAATGGACATAGCTGTCACAAAATGAAGCGTCATTTCAAAGCAATCGCGCACTTCGTGCTCATCGACGGTGATGCAAAGGATTCAAATAGTTCAAAATGAATGAGAGAGTAGAATTTCGCAAGACAACTTCATAGCTCATCGCGAGTTGAGAATTTTAACATTGTTTCGGTCGTGTGAAAATTCTTTGTCATGACGCGGAAGCTTGGCAGGGATATGTTGCATATGTACAGATAGAACGTAATATCCATTCTTGATTACATGTGGAGATTTTCTTGATCACATCCTTTTGGTGCAGGCGATGTTGTCTGTCGAGCTTTGTAAACGGCAATTCACAGTTACGGCGTTGGCCGCCGATGACACTTCCATCAAGCTTTAATTGGAATCCATAAGTTGGAAATTTTTTTGGCATCAATTTTTTGGATTCAACTTGTTTCGTCGTGGATGAAAGCTAGTTAAGTCTTGCATTTGACAGAAGCTCATCAATTTCTGGCAATTGAAGTGAGCTAAAATTTGGCCGGGGCCGAGTCAAAGTGCATTCAACTTTCGTCCCATTAGATCGTACTGTCTTATGTTGGCACAATGATGTCAGTGTGGAAGATCACAAGATATTATGATGCCGCTTGTAGTTCATTCGTCTTTCCAATAGTTTACTGTAAATAACAGTAGTAAATAACTGTCTAGAAATACTCCCAGTTATATTTATGGGAGTAGCTTGACACTTCGACAGAGTTTACCTTTCTTGTAAGTTCCTGTTCACATTGCGCTTGCCTTAACATCGTCAAAGAATTTATCCCAGCAAGATTAAATTTACTCCTCACCAAATTTCTTGAAATATTACCAGATTTTCACTGATCCAATGGACTTGATGTGAAATGACTCCTTGGTTCGGTAACTCGCGTACACTTAACGTCACCAATGTCATGTATTGAAAAATGTCGAGTACAAATCACACCATAATATCGTTTGGTAGCAAGAAAACAATGACGTCATCACCAAAGCAATTCTTGACAATACCGTGAACGTTGCTTTGATGTCATTTTCAATTGAAATCATGGACTATCGGAAATTTGATGACATGACAGTTCGCATTAGACAAAACTCTCTTTTGTTCATGTATTGCGCATCGAAATCCTGAGAGCTCAGTCTTAGCTTTGCATAAATTTGCATAAATGTTTAACAAGTGCAAAGAGCAAATTATCAAGTCGTGCAAGATTTTGAAAGCTGTATCTTTGGAAGTTGCAAAAATTGTACAGACCGCTATGACAGATGAATGCACAAGCAACAGCAAACGCGTTGCTAAGCATGTTGAGGACTTGGATCAATTAATACAGCCATGTTGATACTTCCAATCAAACCGCCATTAATCACGACAAATCAGCAATGCATGGGAAACTTGATGCATGAGGAGGGGGAAGCTTTGCCAAATAACGCTGGTAAAAGGGATAGAAAAATCAATGCTCGTCAATTCATTTGATGATCCTTTTTCAAGTCCATCTTCCGTCCATGTTCGACTGTACCATCTCGAGATATCCATATATACATTTCATTCCACGTAATCGGCGCAATGACCAAGACATAAATACGATTCGTATCACCAATACAACTTGTGCAAATTGCAATTCGCAGTGACCAATGTCGTGGCAACCAAATGAGGCCAAGGTTATCCACATTTCATGACGTGAGAAGTACTTCATTGAATTGGATTCAACTTGAGTTTACCTTTTTCATGTTCTTAATGAAATTGCTGGCCTACGATAATACCAAATGCACCATGGGGGTAATTCAGGCGAAGGACGAACTCTACCTTTGATTTCCTCGTTTGTTCACCTTCGTTCCTTTTGAAATGTCCTGATGCCTTTTCTTGCTCTGTTCCAAAATTGGTTCTGTAAATAAAGTTGAAATCTACCACAACGGTCGTTCATTCGATTGGTAAATTTTTAAAATCCGTGCATTTATTAGCCAAAGCCATTGCGATCTGAACTATGTGCGAGACATTTCTGGAGTAAAAACTGTGCAACCACACGTCAGTGAAGCACAGACGTACTAATTTGACTACAGACAAGGGTTCTTCTGAACCCTTGTCTGTAGTCAAATTAGTAAAATCTTCTCGATATCTTCAATGTTTCAATACTTCTGTCATTACAGAAACTACAGTGTTAATCGCCCCCACCACGCTGGTTTTACCACTTGCAGAGTTTGTCAAATCGCGATAGGTCTTGTCGCAAATGGCTTTTTGCATTTGAGATCCTTTCCTTGTCGCAAATGTGTAATGTTACCGGGATGTGATGTTGACAAGGATTTGATTAAAACATTGGATAGATGACCCCTAAAAGGGCTGTAGAGCATGACTCAAATTCTCTGTTCACAAGGACCTTTGCTTTTCTGTTTATTTTCCTCGCCATTCATAGTAGGTTTTCGGTGCCCGGTTTTGGAAGGGAGCTAAGTCCACTCCGTCACGTCACTAATCGTCGATCATATCTTCTTTGACTCAAAAAATCTTCGACCAAGGGATTACTGTACACTCGACAGAGATCGTGGGGGAGAACGTCAGAAGTTACAGCATATTTGCAAAGCATGTAAGGTTGCTTGTATGAAGAATACAAGCAATTTCGAGCTTCCCAGTAGAATAGCTTATATGTCAAGCTGCGACGAGCAGATCCACCGAATAATATGGATCATGCCTCTCTATAAACATTTTCAGGGCAAGTGAAAACGACAAAAGACTGCATCTCGGCATAAATGACCTTTAGAACACTCCACAATGACGTGGAGCCCTTGAAGGTTAGAGTCAAGCCTGACTCGAAGCCTGTAAAGTGTGGCATGCGGCGATATCCGCCAGCCCACTTGGAATATATGCGCGAGCATGTCGCTGCGCTGGAGGCCAATGGCATGGTCTACAAGAACAACAGGGCCACGTGGGCCGCTGCTCCTCGTATCGTTCCAAAACGGGACGCCGGTGCGTTGCGGATGACGATCGACAGTCGTCCTATCAATGCGTGCACTGAGCCAATGCCATGGCCAATGCCCAATCTCGATAGCGCCATGGCGTGCCTTGTCGGCACGAAGGCGTATTTCACCTTGGACTGGACCAAGGGATACTGGCAGCTGCCGCTGCATGCGGACTCGCAAGAGTTCTTTTCGTTTATGACGCCGTTTGGCGTGTACACGCCGACGCGCGTGCTCATGGGACTGACTGACGCAGTGGCGTACTGCCAGTTTGTAGTCCATCAAATGTTTGGCGAGCTTCTATTCCGCGGGTTACTCGCGTGGCTCGACGATCTATTAGGCTCCGCCAAGTCTGTGGCGAGCTTATTCGATCTACTCGATCAAGTTCTAGCTACGTGTGCCGAGTTCGGCCTGAAGCTAAGTCCCAAAAAGTGCCATTTCTACTTGGCCGAAGCCGAGTGGTGCGGCAAGATCATCTCTGCCGCCGGCGTGACGCATTCGCCACGCCGAACCCAAGGTCTGATCGACCTGGCGCTTCCTACGACTGCAGCAGTTTGTATGTGCGACGAACTGGATGGTGCAAGCAATCCAGATTACAACAAGTGGATCGATCCACTCCGACGTCTGCTCGACGTCGCGGTGAAAGCTGCCGGAAGCAGCAAGAAGAAAGCGCTAGCGCGTGTCGCGCTAAGTCTAGTCGGATGGTCGCAAGACCATGCCGCATGTTTCGAGGACGTGAAGTCCGCCCTCGCAAACGTCGTTCCGTTGTCGCATCCGAGAAGCGACATGGAAGTCTGCGTCTTTACAGACGCTAGTGACAAGTTTTGGGGCGCAGTTGCAACCCAAATCCCGTCGGAAGATCTGTCCCTACCGCTCGAGGATCAGCGCCACGAACCACTGGCATTCCTCAGCGGGACATTTACCGGCGCTGGTCAGCGCTGGTCGATCGTGGAGAAGGAAGCGTACGCAGTAGTCGAGTCATGCAAACGACTAGATTATTTAGTGGTACGTCCCGGTGGTTTCCGTTTGTTCACGGACCACAGGAACCTAGTCTACATGTTCAACCCACGTGGGTCGAACAGCGGCATGGCCAAGTATCAGGCCGACAAGCTGCAACGATGGGCTTTGGTCATGTCGACCTTCCCATACACTATTGAGTGTCTACCCGGCGATACGAATGTGTGGGGCGACCTACTAAGTCGCTGGGGTAGCGCACAGTCCAGTCGGACTATTGCGCGTGTGCGCAAATTGCTGCATGTTGTGTCGCCACTGCAGCAGAATGACTTCGAATGGCCCACGGCCAAGTCAATTCTCGAGGCCCAGAAGTTGGCTATTGTTGACTACAGCTGACTTGGCTTTGGTTTTGGCACCGAGATATTTCACCACTATCGTAGAAAGATCAAATCAAGGCCAGCCCCATATCACCCTCGAAAAATCAGTCAAGCACGTTGGTCAAGTTTGTGACAATGACAATGTCCCAAGAGATCTTTTCTTTCGTGCTACTCTACTTTAAAGGCGAGCCAATCACTCTGTGGTGCCAGAAAACTCAATTTTAATCCTCCACCCTTACTGGACACTTGTCGATAGGGTGCAAAGTTTTTTTAAATTGTGTAGCGAAGTGAGATGTATAGATGATAATGGCGATACGACACATCCATCCGACATTCGTTTCATTGGCTATTATTCTATGATCTATGAGTAAACCGAAACAACCAACTCGAACTCGTACACAAGACACACGACTTGAATTACAATGAGCCATCCCTCTTACGCTTGCGAACTTCCTTTAGTAGGCTGGTGTAAGTGTTAGTATGGCCGGCAAAGGCATTTGCAAAGAGATCGAAGCTCTGAAACTTCGAAAACGCTGCAGCAATGGTCTGACGCTCTGAGTACTTCTTTCAGTCCATTTTTACCATCGCCTTGGTAAAATCCTTCAACGCACAAGGCCTGCCACATGCAAGGTCTGCATAGAACCACTGTTGCCATGCTTCCTTTGCCGACCGCGCTGTTGTTATGGTCTTTGGTACCACGTACGACTTCAGAGTACTTTGCTTAGTGACTGGCCGTGATGTCTTTTGTACAGGAAGATCAACTTGCTCATTGAGCGACTTCACGACAAACTCAGCGATTGCTTCCGCTGTAACAGGGCGGGTGTTTTCGGAGGATATCACCAAGCTTGTAGACTTTGGTCGACTGAGGAGGTTTCGTGGATCGATTTCATCGCTGAAATTCTTGGTGACAAGATACTCACACATTGTCTTGGCATCACCCCAGCGACACCAAGCCATAAGTTCCCGAAAGTTGAATCGTCTCTCACGAGACTCAAACACACGATAGAAGCTGCCTCCTCTCCTCATGCTGTGTAAGGTGATATTGGCCGACAAATCGGGACATCGCTAAACGATATCGTGAAGCTGGCGTCTCAAATAGTTCTGCTCCATAGACTTGTCCCAGCAAACTTTGACTGCACCATAGTTCAGATTGATAATTTGAGGGAACACAAAAGCATTACCAGCAACATGAGTTATGCTTGACTGCACAGAGGATACATAGTCTTGATGAAAGCCACAGACGCGCAAGCACGGATACGACAATTCATCGAAAAGGTTGTAGATTTGGCACTCCTTCTCCACACTCGCTTTTTGTGCCATCTCAGTCGTACACCAACATACGACCCGTTCTCGCACTCTGCTCGCAACAAATCGCACCATTTCAATGCAAGGACTTCGCTGATGCGGAAGCATCCCAAATAGCAAACTGAGAACAAAAAGCGAAACATTGCGCCGAGAAATGGGTTCAAGTCTCCAAAGCAATTCATCAGCACAGAGAGTTCGTGTATAGTGAGAGGGTGCGCTTTTTTTTCATCCTCGAGATTGTGTTGCCTATTGTATTTCTGCAGACCCACCACATAATGTTTAGTTTCCAGAGCTTGTGCTGGATTTGGATCGACATTGTATTGCTTGAAATACGCCACCATCGCTGTTTTGGCACAATCAATCGTTCTGGCCTTTCTTCCGAGTGAACGAAGATGATGGAGGAAGTCGGTGCATTCGTTGCTTGTAGCGGTGAGAGGGTCCATTCCATGGTTAGCTTCATTCAAGTAGTCCAAGAACTGATGCTGGTACGTTTTGTACGTGCGCCGCGTAGACGCGCCGAGAAACGACTCCTGAATGTCTTGCTTTGTAGGGCCAGCGTGCATTTCAAAACAAGAGTGGTGACGACAACTTTGTAATATTGTCCAATGAAATCAAAGATATGTTCAATGTTAAGATATGTTGTTGCCGCGACAGCAAGAACGACCAATGATTCTGTCAGATATTGTTTTGACCAATTAAAATACAATAATATGTCGGTTGTCCAATCAGAATGCTGAAAATTGTCGGATATGTGTCGCGTGTATATATTATGTAAGATTAACGTCACTGGCCTTTTTGCATTGGAAGCTCGTCCAAGAGACCAATTCCCCCTTATGATGTGCGTGGATTGTGGATGTATCGAAGGTTTTATTTATCTGAAAATGTTCTAGTAAGCACAAGCCTTGCCATCAACTCGTGTATCGGAATGATCCGCTGTTCTTCCCGCCACCTAAGTTATGCAGTATTTGCCTTGAGGATATCAAAAGGACAATAAAAGTTCATGTATGTGGACGAAAGGCGCACTCTGCGTAGTGATGCAAACGAAGACTGGAAAATTGGTCATGGTTGAAGTCTACCTGCACCACCGCGTGAATGTCCCAGAGATGCTTCTAAAAATCGTTGCCACCAGTGACTTTGGGGCCAGGTAAAACTACTAGTACTTGCGAATCCATCTTGAACATTCGTCACTCCTTGAAAGGCCCTCTCCAGCACATGAAATGCTTACAATAATGTATACCTCTACAAAATTATAGGCATGTTATGGCTAATTCAGAAGCTTTAGTTTATTGCCCTTTCGCGAATTTCATCTTCTCAACGGATATCATTTTGTGTCGGTATACCTGTTTAGCTGGCGTATTGTTAACAGTGTAAGGTGGATTTCCCAGCTCCTGGAGAATGATCTCGTTGAAATGCTGAATTGAAATGAAATTGCTAAAACGAAATACCTTCACAAATTTATAACTTACGAAATATGTTTTCTTCGTGAGAGTTACCGCAGCTTCTTCAGCCTTCGCCCGAGACGAGTTTATTACAAGACACCTGATTGCTTCATCGGGATTTGAGAAATGGAAATGCAATCCGAGGTCCGTCAGCCCAAGACAACGCCAGAGCACGCGCCTTTGTACTGTACTTTTTGAACCGAATATTTGAATGAACAGAATGGAAAAAGTCAATATTGGAATATATTCCACAATGGATCTCGTTTATAAAATGTCACCCCGTTTCAATCCGTCGATCTGAAAGGTGCCATCCTCAAATTTCATTCATGATCTACACATTGAGCTCTGTCTCCTTGGACGAAGAAATCCAGGACCTCCTCACGACGGTGTTTTACAACGAGTTTTGCTATGACATGGAATCACCGGATCACGAGAAGAATGTTTTAGTGCCGGCTACAGCATCCAAACGACGGTGTAAGGTCGATCAGTGCGCCAATGCAGTCGTGAGTAAAGGAATGTGCATTCGTCACGGAGTACGTACAGCGATGTAGACTTGATGCTGAGTGAAACGTAGGGTGGCTGTCGATGCTCGGTTGAAGGATGCGAAACCAGCTCGAAACGAGAAGGACTTTGCTGGAAACACGGTTTGCATATCAACAACGAGATGTTGTAATGACTTTGACCGTAGGTGGCTCGCGGAAATGTCAACGTGAAGGATGCAAAAACTTGACGAAATCCCGTGGTCGTTGCTGGACACACGGAGGAGGTAAGCAGTGCGCCACTGATGCGTGTGAACGAACTGCATTGCGTGGTGGACGTTGCTGGGCTCATGGAGGCGGCAAGTGCCTAAAAATCGAGATAATTTTCACTCGAAATTGTAGGTAAACGATGCAAAGTTGACGGTTGCCAGCGACCGGCATACGAGCGAAATGATAACTTGTGCGTACAACATCGAGAAACCAAGTAATTCAGTCGCTTTTGAAAGCCCCAATGAGCCCAATCACAACACATTTGAATGCATTGCCTAAGTCTGATGTTAATCAATTTTCGTGAACTTTTCCCTCCAGCATCAAAACGAAATCGCTTAACGCTTCCTACAATTGATGGAAATGATTTCAAATGGTCCCACCAGTGCGCCTGTTGCAACGGCAAATTATTTGACTTGCACAATCCTCCACAATACACATGCATTGAGAGAAACGATCATGAGATGGCTTGGTTTCGGTGAAGATATATTCTCAATTTATTGTCGATTTGATACAAAAAAATGGATGGGGGCGCAATCGTGTCGCGCCGAAGAACCGATCAGTGAATCGACCTGATTGGCTAATTTTTGAAGTCGAGATTTGATTGGCCAAAAGGAATCACCCAGATCAATCCAGCCAATCAAAACGATTGCCGAAGCACCGATCTGTGAATCGATCTGATTGGCTAATTTTTCGTGGTCTCATCTGATTGGCCAAAAAGAATCACCTATATCAATCTAGCCAATCAAAACGATTGTTGAACGATTCCACAAATCACACCGAAATCCGAAATATTGCTCGAAAGCACAATAAGAAAACAATGAAATTTCTGCATGTGATATCGTGGAGAAGAAATGACTGCAATGCCTTCGACGGTACTGAAAAATTGCCTGCAAAATGGTACAAATTATGTAATGTGATGTTTAGTAGCCATGGAATATTCATCGTGAAAGTTATTTCCAACTCTTGATAATGCTGCTGCTCCACAACTTACCTGACGAATTGAAATGACCTTGTAGGAGGGGACACAGAGGTGGGAAGCATGCAAATATAATTGATAAGCAGTGGAGATGTAGGCTGAGTAATCTGTATAAGTGGATGAGCTTTCTTCAGTTCTTTTGCACAATTAACGACGAAAAGACAAGTATGGTCGTCCCAGAAGTGTTTTTGTCAAACAGGGCAATTCAACTTCAAAGTATACTTGCGAATCCTCTTTTGTTGCAGAATAGTTTTGCCCGTTTGTCTTTATTCTGAACTTCTCGCTTCTCTTGAAATATGTCGTCGACAGTCTGTGATTGCTCTTATGCAACTTTAGTTTGAGGAAGATCCAATTCCACAAATAACGAATTGACAAAGACACTGCGGTGCTTAAAAGGTTGTTAGATCAGCAAGTACAGCTGTATGATTGCATTGTCCATAACCACTTGAAGTGACTTCATATATTGGACATTAGTCCAACTTGACACATTATAACATCCGCTGTCTAATGTCAATCATTTCAAATAGACTTGGAGCTGCAGTAATGAAATCTTTGTTGTCTTACTTCGGGATGGCCATTCTTCGTTTTTGGAAAAACGTTTTCAGGAAGTACAACAGAGAAGGCATGAGAGTAAATTTAATTTAATTTAGACCAATCAAAAATGAGCTAATTGGAACTAATTCCTCGTTGCTCATAGACCGCCGTTGTTTGAGTTTGCATTTAGACTTCCACAGCAACTTATTCGTACTTCGATACAAAATTGTGAGCGACGTGATATATTCTACGAATGCTGTATATTTCACATTTAATGAAATGGTCTGGACGACTTCGGCGATGTCCAATACTTCCGAGATCATTTTTGGATGTCGGTGCCTTATAATTGCAAGGAAGGTCGTGACTTCGCAAGTGTGTGAGCAATTGGTTAAGTACTCTGTTTAGTACATGACCACGAAAGCTGAATAAGCCTGCTATGTGTTTCAAAAATCGCTGTCGAATGAAGTTTTCATATTGGTCTCGTCGAAAGCCTACTGCCACGATTCCACTTTGACATCTTCGCAGAATCGTTGAGTTGAAATCCATTGTTAAGATCTCAATCGTTCACGTTAGCTTGTCAAAACAAATGGTTTAATTACGCTGTATTAGGAGAACGTCCCTCGTTATTCCAATGGTGGTCACAATAATTGTTATTCCTCTCAAAGGCTGGGCGCTGGCATCCACTGACTTTGCATCGCTTGCCTACAAGACATGACGTCCATTCTTCGTGTATTTGGCACGCACCACCTCCATGAGCCCAGCAAAGACCACCTCGAAGAGCTGTTCGTTCGCAGCCCTCTGAAGCGCATGGCTTGCCTCCGCCGTGTGTCCAACATCTTCCTCGAGATTTGGTCAAGTTCGTACACCCCTCGTGCTGACAAACTCGAGAACCGCCTAGAGAAATAGATGACAAGAGCAGCACTTTGTGAACGACCGTGTTTCCAGCAAAGACCGCCTCGTTTTGCTGTTGTGTCGCACCCTTCAACTCGGCATCGTCCACCGCCCTACAGTTCGATCAGTCACTGAAAACACATCGCGTACTCCATGCCGAATACAGCGTCCTTTGCTGACCACAACATTCGTGCATCCTTCCATGCGACAGCGGCGTCGGGTCGACGTTGTGACCCGTTCCAGCGCCACTTCGTCGTGGCTCAGAGACGCTCCCAGTCTGAACTCGGTAGCGAACTCCGTAGCCAGGAGGTCCATAATCTCTTGATCTTTCAGTAAGGCGCTGTAAACGGGCATTCTCCCAAATCTAAGACAGTATGGCAAATGAAGAGCTGTCAGAACACGCGAGCGCACATCCGGTTGGCGTGTCGTATTTTTACTACTGGATCAAATCTAAAAGTTACCCGAGCTTCGGGAGGATGCTGATCGGATTCGCAGGGTGAACCATTGGATATTATTCCATATTTGAAACTGGGAACCAAGAACAATGAAGAACCTCGCGCTAATGCAGTGCAGTTCGTGTGACGATATCTTAAGTGTCTCACAAACTTGCTTGTAAATGAATGAGCTAAATTCCAACATCAGGCAGTTCTTCCAGCTCGCAACATGACGTTAGTTTTCATTTGTTGGTAGATCGACTGGGAACACTTTAAAAGCTTCGGGCTTATAATGCAGGAAAGTTTGTGCGCCTATAGCTTAAGTGTCTCACAAATGGAAGAGCAAAATTCCAACGTCAGGCAATTTTTCAAGTTAGCGTCCTATGCTTCATGCGCTGGTAGCCGATTAGATCTCGTGCATCAAACTGGGATTGGATCGCTCGGAAATTTCGGTGATTAACTGAATCAAGTAAACTTATTCTTAAGCATTTTTTCTGCCAACTTCTGCATACAACCAGTTTCTTTATTCTTCGCCTTGCCAATGAACTGAACATAGATTGCCTCGACGTTTGTAAGCTGGTCGCGTACATCCACTCACTTCGCAGCGCTTTCCTAGGACAGGGCGTTCGTTTAGCGCCACTATCTCCACATAAATTACCTCCTCCGTGAGCCCAACAAAAGCCATATCGCAGGGCTGGTGTTGTGCAATCGAGGGCTTGGCATGGCTTGCCTCCTCCATGAGCCCAACAGAGACCCCGTGCCTTGACGCTTTTGTTGCAGCCCTCAAGAGTGCATTGACGAAAACCACCTGCTGACATTTGAGCCACAACTCACATCAAGAGAACTCACCGTGGCGCCAGCAAACTCCATTACGCTTGACTTTATTGTCGCAGTCATCAATCGCACAGACTTTAGCTTGCTTGAGGAAGAATCGAAGACTGTGTTTGAACGAAACTCGAGACTTGACAAAGGTTAGTTCGGAGGATTCAGGCATAAAACCAGCGTGCAAGTCAAACAACTTTGGCTCATCCAAGTGAACATCGGGATTGATCTCAGGGTTCAACAAGAATTCAATCGACAAGATGGAACGTGGCATTGGAACAAAATGAAAAGTGCTAGGTGTAGCTTTTTTACTCCACGACGCGACATCTTTTGAGCCCGAATTCACGATTTCAGAATCCAACGGAACAAATGACAACAGAAGCAACCGCCTCGCTGACGAGAGAAATATGCCATCTCACGTTGCATTTCCGCCCGCCATTGTAAACTGTCGGTATATATATTTGAGACATACTACACCGAAAACCAACCACCCTTCGCGCTACTCAAGACACAGCAGAATGCTGCAACCGCCCGCCTAACCTCCACGAGACACTCCGCTCGGCGGTTTGAAGTACTTTGTCACACGTACTAAGACCCATTGTTTTATCCTGAGAGAAATAGCAATACACTGGGGCTCCTGACCAAAACAAAGTACAAAGCATCGTGCAGGGTCAATAAATTATCAAACGTCTGAATTCCTCAGCATTCAAGGCATGTGAACAAAACCAAGTAGAAAATTCTTAACAACCTTACCGACTGTCCTCTGTAAGAGAAAGATCATTCTTGTGACGAATGCTGCCTTGGTAGGACCACTTGCTTGCATCTTCGCTTGATGACTGTAGTTACCTGTACCAAAATTATTATGCGGCCCATAAATGTCATGTGTTTTGAAGTCTGTTCTGGACACCGTTAGAAGATTATCTCATCTTTTACCCCCTTGTCAAACTTTTGCCCGAAAGATTTATGACCTCATATTGAGCTCAAGTACGAGCAATCCAATTATTAGCCACCCAAATTCAGTTGTAGCAGTGCTTGGTCGATACAATTTTCATGAACGATCGATGAATAAACTCAACGTTTCAATCAGAGCAGCAACAAGATGTCGAGAATGCCATCATAATTTCCAAGGATATTTTCGCGTGTTCGGGTTGAACAAACTTGATTGAGAGGATGAAGGATATTCTTGAATAAGCTGAAAAAATATTAATGCTGCTGACGTTTATTGTCTCCACGAATTTCGCACGAGCAATGACTCAACAAAAATTTTTCATTTCTTTCCGTCAGCTTAACGAGGACGTTCCACATAAATCGCACGCCTATCAAGCTTTGTCAGATCTACATAAATTCTGAATATCTTGCTAGACACAATGCTTCAACGCATTCGTTTGGGAAAGTAGTAGTGGATAATTTCTATGAATGCAATCAAACATTTCTGGAAAAACATAAATTACTCAAGGAATTGCATCCATACAATTACCTTTTGGACGGACTTGAACGTTCTCTTGATCGATATATTCCATCAATACTTCAAAGGATGCCGTTTTGAGCGATCACTTTCAAATACTGAGGACAGTAAATGTTTATTCGTGTCTTGAAGCATAAACTTATTGCGAAACGAGCATCCACCGATTTCGATGCCGGCCACGCCACAACCAAAATATAAGAAGATCACATAACGATATTTTTGTTGTGACCAATTTTTAACGCAGTAATCCTCGACCTTAAACGATCAGAACGATGAGTTGAAATAAATGAGATAACATCGTACCACGTTGGTATCTTCGACGTTTCCTGAGCTCCAAGAAACACAATGAGAGCGAGAAAACTCGTAAGTCATGTAGTCATCAGTGAATTTTGTCGTCAAGGAAGCTTCACTTGAGCAGAAATGAATTTATGTAAGACGGGTCGCTTCGACCTCAGAAATCGCGACACCTCCTCGAAGAAAATGTAGCCATATAGCAAGCAATGGCAATGCTGAGTAGTCCTCTATTTTTTGTAATGAAGACATTTGTCAACACTTCAAGCAGCAATTTTGCCTCGCGTCGGACAAGCTCGGCCAAGAGCACAAAGTTTTTTGGTGGCAGGAAATACGTCTTGAGTTATTGAATCGACCTTGTCTTGAAATACAACAGCTCGTTGTATGAAGCATTTTTTTGGATCTCTCAACCAGATTAGTGATTTGAACCCAAATTCAAGGTTATGACAACCATATTCACATTTGAAGCATTCAACTCATTGAGTTTGACCATAAGAAAGGGTATGAATTAAGATCCAATGACGTCCACATTTCACATGGCTATGGATAATTGTGTAAATATAGAGAAGGTCCAAAGAAAACTCCAAACTTCACTTCAAAATTCAATTAATCTCTCAAATGTCCATGTCTTGAAATGGCCCACGGAAAAATGTCAATGTCTTCATGAGCTTTTGACTTGTCTAATTATCCCGCAATTTTGTGCAACAGCAAAAATGGTTCATATCTTTTGCGCTTCACCAGGGCAATAGGTACTGGCAGTTGGTACATATTGAAGAACTCACTGCACAGCCATTAATTCCAGTTTCTCCTGAAAGTATAAATGAAAAAAGCCGCAACGTGTAGACATGTCCTTCAAACGACAAAATCGCAGGAGTAGCTTCCTTGCACTCAGTGCCGCTCGGCCACTGCAATGTTTCGTCTACCCAAGCATGATGCTTGCTTCCTTGGCCTCTATTGCAACCGAAGAAAAACAATTTTGCAACAAGAAAAGCTGATTCTTGACCAAGAGCGCACTTGACATTTCGAAGGTCGACACGAGTACAAGACACGACAGCGTGAGCCATGGCTTGGCAAAGATGAGCAAGCATCACAAGACGCAAGGTCGGCAAGTGTCGGTCAACTAACGGCCATCCAATGAAAAATAGTGTGGCGTTGAAAAAATACGACAGTCACCCATTCCGCTTCCAAACTTCAGGCAACAAAGATGAAGCGCAAATGGGTAGAAGCGCTCCTTGGCCACAGCGCATAGCTGCCTCGCCTGCAAATTCCGTTGCTTTGCATTCGTCGATATCATCCGATGCATGGCGCAAGCTGGTCGATCCATCGGGAGTCAGTCAACGCATGGGATGTAGCACTTGGGAAAAACGAAGCCCTGATCTGAGTTGGTTGCCCAATCGATCGTTCCTGTGTCCATATTGCAGCATTTTTAAGTCAAGTAGCTGCCACTTGGTTGACTTCTTCGCGCACGTCACTCGACAGAGATTCAGTTTGAAACCAACGTTGTCCATAAAGCCTCATGGGTGAGATTCCATTTCTGGACTAGCGGCACTCATTGGCTGGCTGTGCATGGTCCTCCTCTTGCAGATGACGTTTACTAAGTCATCTTCCAGTTCGATAAAACACCCATGTGCAGTGCAGCTACTGCAGCTAGCAGCCCCGCGGCGGTATTAATAACAACACTGAGCGCTCGCCTCGTGCTGTCCATTGTGAATTGGATGAGATGTCCGTTTCAACTCGAGATGAGTTTTTTGCCATCGTCCAATGCAGCCATGAGGGATGCTGGGACACGCTTGGGTCCGACGACTGCGTGAGATTTCATCTGGACGTTGGATAAAGCACGGTTTTGGATCTCTGTTGTTGACATGAACTTAGGCTTTCTAGCGATAGCCCTCTTGCAGGTAACCACAGACTTGTCGCGAAAGGCTTGGAAGATTGCCGACGAATTTTTATTCCGTCAAGAGCCACATCGTCGCCTGTCGTTGAAACGACCACTTTTGCTGAACGGATAGCAGTCATAAAATGCGAGCGGTTGACTTTCGCCAGTGGATAAAAATATTATTTCGATGAGAATGGTCGTGGCGGTGGGCGGCGCTGCTGCGACAAGCAATGTCATCCATCTCCTTCAAGACAGCGTGCGAAAGCAACAAAGACATGGACTGGGGTGTTTGCCCTTCCTCGCCCTTTTTAAAATCTTCGCATGCGGATAATTTTCCAAAACTTGTATCTTCGAAGGATCCCGACGGACGCAACGTGGAGTCTTTGGTGTCGTCGTATTTTTAAGATCAATCGGCGAAAACCACGTTGAAAATATGCGCCGTGGCTTCTCGTTTCTAATAATGGGACATGGATTGATTTCTATTCTATAAGCGGTTGACAATGCAGCGCTCAACTGACTGAGATATCTCTCCTTCACTCGACAGCAACCTGTGGAGAAGGCAAGCTGGAACATTCAACCAGCGATGGAATGTCAGCTCGATTGAGTGCGATTTCGCCGATATAAATCGTAAGTTAATTTTAGCCACTTGCGATCTTTCCGTTGGAAACTCAACGAGTAGTGTAATTCTCTGTTTTGTCCAGCCGCCATTTCCAGCGGATCAATCTCTTCGAATGGATAACTGCCATGTTATCGAACTTGAGTCAAGTCTTGAATGATCGAACGAAACTTTCGATAGAACAACAAAGACGAAATCGTACAAATCCCCATCTCGCCAAGTCTTTTTAATGCGCTTGGAATCGCACCAAAAGGCAATAAAGATAATAGCGCCTCGTGTTGAAAGCTAGAAACGAATTTGTAGAGGAGGCGGTGGCAACGTCCATCAAGTCGAAAGGTCGACAAGTTGGCGTGGCATTCGGCTGCGACAAAACAGAACTATAATGACGTGTCGAATCTCCCCCGCGTGGTTGCTTTTTTCTTGAAGAGTGGCAACAGTCGCGTTAGCAATCGACGTGGTCAGCCTTTCCGCGCTCAGTGAAGGCGGTAGAAGCGGCCAGACGGAGGAGATCAAGTCGAGCATGAAACGAGTCGCCAGTGCATGCTGGCCACGAGATTTCAGAGGCGGCGCAAGTCGCATCATGATGAGACTATCGCTCGACGCGACAACGCTCGAAGCCCGAAACTATTTCGAATAAAAATGTCACAGACCAGGCACACCAATGCAAAGCAATGCCATTTGCAAGTCAAGTTTAGTCGATCGCTTCAGATTCCAAAACCACTTTACTTTGCAATTTGCCACCGCCCCAGCGCATAGAAAATGCCACTGGACACCTCAGCAGTCGAGCTCCTCTTGAATCCTGATATGGACGTCTCATCTGTCACGGTCATTCCCGACGTCCGACTGAGCATTTCGTTCCTCTGCGAGTCGGCATTGCCGACGCCAAGTGTAGCCGTTTCGCTGCCGTCGTTGTCACCGAAAAACAAAGCTCCCACCGTTGAAAAACCGCAGCAGGTGCCGCTCCACGCCGTCCATCCATTGCTCAATCTTTGATGTTAGGAGTCGCGAACATGCGTCGTGATCAACTGCAGGAACAAAATCAAACGAAATCATGTCTGCTGGCGCCACGGTTAGTCCCAAGATTGAGAGCTCCTCGTCTGATTTTGATATCCAGGCGGCTTTCGAAACTGTACCGTTGTCGGCTGTAGCAACCGCGTGAAAGCTCGGGGACTCTGTTGGTCCCACGGCGGCGGTAAACGCTGCATTTCTCCAGGCTGCCTGACCACTGCATTGCGATATGGGCTCTGCTGGGCGCATGGAGGAGGTGCTACACGCTTATAATGGTCTCAACTTATATTGTGGCGCTAGGAAAACGCTGTGTCTTTGAAGGGTGCAACAGACCAGCCTACGAACGAAACAAGAATCGATGTGATTTGCACTGCTCTGCTCCCAGGACAGCCCGAACAACGACGGTGGCTATTTAACAAGTCGCTTGTCGGTTATTCTACCCTATATTAATGAATGTAAAGTATGAATGTGTCTGCGTCCACATTGACATTCCTTTCACTGCTCGACTTGCGAAGGACACCTGACGTCGAGGATAAAGATAGGCGCTGGCATCTCCTTTTTCGTTATTGAAAGTGAAAATGACTTCAAATTTCTTGGCTTGTTGGATGCGTGGCGTCGAAATGGTCAAAGATGGGGATATGCAACCAAAAACTCATTTCGTGGCCAAGGCACAGACAGATACATATCGGGACACTCTGTTGAAGGTCATCATTGCTGGGAAACAACCTGGACAAGGTCTTCTCGACTGGGTAGAGCTCATTTTCCTGTCGGATTTGATGATGAGTTGAGCGGGAGGATACACCGATCCAATGGCGGCAAAGAAACGAAACTTCTCTTTGCCTTTCCACGAGAATGCACATGTGGTTGTGGGGAACAGGCTTTCTCATGATTCCCGTGGATGCAGTCACGACGACTTGTCTGAACTCGCTGTTCTTGCGCTTCACAGCGAGATTGCACATTGTTGACAGGTTGTCCTGTTGTATAAGAGTTTGTACTTAGTTTGCGCTGCGAGTTAGCGAGACGATTCCGCGCTGTATGAATTGAAAGTCGTCGTGGCGTCCCTGGACAATTCCAGTAGAGCTGATTTATGCAACACAGAACAATAGACTCGCAGCCAAGATTGCTAGCGAATATTCGAGGTTAAGCCACAGTGCACAATGCATTATTCGACAGCCGATAAAGCAAAATATCGGCTCCATCGCATTGCGTTTGTGCCATATACAGGCCGCAATGGACCTTAAATGGAGAATAACAATAGAATATCGTCCATTTGACGGGGAAACGATGCAGGTACTTTGTGGATATCCAACTTTCCTTTCGTGCAGTACGTACTGCTGGTTGATTTACTGTAGTTTGATTGCCAAGACAAGATCTTGGAGCGTGTGATAAGTTTCATTAGAGATTAACTTGTCGCTGGGATGCAAAACACGATGGTCGAAGCAATAGACTTGCTCTAATGTCATTCGCTTTGACGCAGACTTTCCATTCGAAAATGCTGGGGACATAGATTGTTGTGGCGCTCAACGCATGGACGGTTGCATCCATCAAATGTGCATCGTTTGCCTAAAGTTCAACAAGTCAATAACGAAGCCTTGGCATAACTTACCTCCACCGTGGGCCCAACAACGACCGCCTCGAAGGGCTGTCCGATCGCACCCCGTTTTTGAACAAGGCTTGCCGCCACCATGTGACCAGCAGAATCCACGTGATTTGTTCAAATTCGTACAGCCTTCTCGCTTGCAAGCGAGCGAACCACCTAATACAAATAAACAAACGGTGCCAAGACAGGTCGAACCATGTTTCCAGCAGAGTCCATTTCGTTTTGCACTCGTCTTGCAACCATCAACTCGACATCGCAGCCCTCCCTACAGAAACCTTGTCAGACATGCTCGTCAAAAACAACGAACCCCATGTCGAATGCAAAATCCTTTGCTGACCATGAAATTATTGCATTCTTCGACTTGACAATGGCGCCTCTGGGGAGAATTTGGGGTCGTCAAACGGACGGATATGGGACTGACTGACGCTGCTCCCCAGTGGAATTCGTCTTTGAAAACTGAAGCAAGAAAATTTGTGACTTCGCTGTCTTGTAATAGAGCACTGCAGACGGTCATTGGGCTGATGAGTGGACGTGGGATGTCCAAGCTAGATTCAACACTAAGATCGATTTCCTAGCATGTTTATACTGCTTCCACCTGAACACATGTCGAAAGAGATATCGTTCCACATTTTCACTGCGGCTTGTCTCAACCGCAATTTGCACATCATTGCGTTCAGAAATCTTTGTACTTATCATTACTGAGAAGTCATTCGATCTTTTTATTCCTCGATTCTTCCACCTTCATCGTGAATTTGTCTCCGAGAAATGTAAGGCTTCAGCCGTTCCTTTTAAGAGATCGGGAATTTCAAATGACTTTCACTGCAACGTCCACCAGCGTTTCCGTTACACAAATTCTACCCATAACCTTTTTTCAACGACTGTTCAAACTGGTTTGAATGTGATGTGCACAAATGTGAGACAATATTCCTTTGAGTGTCGTTGGCCGAGTTCATCGCGCAACATCGGATTAATACTGAGCGGTTCACTCCATTTTGTGATGCAAGACTGGTAGTGCTTGTTCCATGGAAGATGGGATCTCAATAGTCATTCTTGTTTTTACTTGCGTTCTCGCTTGATTGGTAGAAAAGACTTATGAACAAACATGGCAATCTGACTGATTTACTGTAGCTGTCACGTTAGAACAACGTACAGTACTCATCTGGTCCCAAATTCGAAACAATTCTCTGTTTCCCCAAGACGAGGGACAAGTGCACTAATACCTGTAAAATACTTTTCAGTCGAAAGATCTTTGGTTCAAAATGTTTTCCCCAGTGTACAAGTAACCGTTACTGCTGTAGTAGTACACAAATCGACAAATCTTCTGGATAATGTTTGCAGGACAAACTCAAACAAAAACAACTTTTTTGGGCGTCAACGATAGTATAATCTCGATTTGTGCAAAGTGTCTAATTCCATCTGATAGTGAATATTTACAGATATTTGGGTTTGCGAAATAGCCATGAAACACCCTGATTTTTAATATGTAAACCTATCATCTTTGAGAGAGATTTTGTCTGTGATGGTCATTTCGTCAATTTCCAATGGATGTGATGGGCTCTCGAGATGCCAGGCTCAAGATTGACGCAGCTCCAAGAGAAAGCAAGTTGCATGTTGGGCTTGCGGTGGAGAAGTTGCCATGTACGCCACGATATACACTTATCATCTCTAACAAGTCTCTAGATTAAGAGACCCGAGCTGTATTAATCCTCGGCAAGTTGTGTCAACAGCAATTGCGCGATGACGATCATGTTGTATTGTACGCTTGAGCACTACAGTGAATAACCTTACTGTTTTAGACAAGTAGGTGTATGCATTGCTATCTGTGATGTTTGAATCTAGTCTAGTATCACATGCAGACATGGTTTGAAACGACACAATTGATCGGAAGGCTATCGTACACCAGAACAAGCTTGCCGTTTGGTCTTGTTGAATGCTTCAACAATTGTTGCTGTGTGAATGAGCTCCTGCATGATACTACACGTTGGAAGAATTGTGGACGTGAGGCAAGTTAGATTGGATATGTGGACTATCTGTAAAAATCACATTGTATTTATTACTTCGCGTGTTTTTCTTGTTTCATGATTAAACCATAGAGAGTTGGGTAAGCCATTTCTTCAAACCGACGCCTTTTTGGGCTTGCTCCATCCAGTGTATTTCCAAGTTCGTCCATGCATCTTACAAATAGTGCTCCCCGTGTTGGTCCATCCATTTTTACTATCGCCGTTTCTGGCTTGTCGGAGTGCGCCAAGAGAGTTGAAATAACTTTCGTCAATTTTGAAAAGTTGACTCTATCGGTGGGTTTTGGAAAATCTTTCGCACGAAGCAGTCGAAGGGGTCCACAACGTGGAGGCGTACCAATCCACCAAGCGTTCCACACGTCAAATAACTTGCCAGTTGGACACGACAAATTACGACTACGATCTAAACGCACCTCGGTGGACTCGTTCACGGCAGAAGGGCAAGCTTCGGGGGTGGGACTATTGTTTCTCTCAATCGCTCGTACAATAAGAGCACACAACTCATCCAAATGAGTATCAGATCTATTTGTTGCGCTTGTGGGAGTTGTTGTGGGATGTGCATCGCCTAGTTGAGCCAAAACTTTGTCACATATGAGAGATGGTAGTTGTTCAAGCTGTTGCTTGACATCCACGAGGCACTGCTCAACGAGATTTAGGCGACTCGAAATCACAACATGAGGAGGCACGCCTGAAGCCTTCATTTTGGTTTTTGAATTGTACATCAAACCAGTTTCCACAGATGAAGAGAGTGTAGGAATTATGCCACTCAGCCAAACAGAGGACAAGAATAGAGGATGGTTTTTTTCGAGTGTGGCTTCAAGCCATTTGTAGTGCCAAACCAATGATGCCAGCAAGAAGGGAAGTGCCGCTCGAAAGCATTGGGGGTAGAAACTGCTGTAACCAGGCAGAATGGATTCCCATTGATGAACGTCTAATGCTTGCCCCACAAAATGTGGGGGTAATGCGCCAAATTCGATATCGTTAACATTTAGCCCTAACACGTAGTTTGAGTGATTTCTAAGTATACATGAATGAACCTGCTGCTGCACGTCCCACGAACTGGTCACCGCCACTTCCAGAAAAGATGTAGCGTCCCTGAACAGGACCCAACGTCCAACCAGCTCGGAGATGCACAGACACAGGTGTTGGACATCCAGGATTATTCGAAAGCTCACTTGCAACTCCTTTGCGAAACGAATGTGTCCCAACTTCTTTCACAGAGACGCCTAAGCACAACAATTCGTCCTTAAACTTGGTAGCTGTCTTCAACAACCAAGACGAAAATTTCTCCTTCGCATTCGGGCCAAAGAGCAGAGTAGTTGAGGAGTTTAAGTTGGCACCACGAGAGAATACAAGGACAGCCATACTACAATTGCGTTACTCTGTCATGTGGCTCATTCTAACCTTAGTACAGGACAAATGAAAGGATTTTCTGGATTGGCGTACACTCTGTGTGGTGTACAATTGTTTCCCTCTTGATCATTCTTCATTCGACCGTAGCGAATTACCATAGCATCACCTATATTAAGTGAAAAAGACCTGGATATTTAGTATACCTTCCCACGTCACATGGTCATATCGCAATGATCCAACCGTAGCTGTACGCGCTATCAAATTCCAACACAGAAGCAGAAAGAGATGCACAGTCCTGCGGCCCTTTTTGTCTCTTTCTCCATCTAGCGCTTTTTGCGCCAAATATCTATACCCTATGCATGTATAGTAATCTAATGAAGAACAAACAAACCATCGACAGCTATGGGTTCTTTTCCCTCGTGGAGGGGCATTTCTCCTTCTTCTTTGAGCTCTGCGATCATTCTTTTGTAGCCACTCATATAATCTACTCATGGTCAAGTGTCAGAGTCCACCGTGCTGTCGATTTTACCTGAAAGAACTGAATTTAAGTCGTCGGGAATTTTTACTTTG
This sequence comes from Aphanomyces euteiches, assembly GCA_021527685.1. Taxonomy (NCBI): domain Eukaryota; phylum Oomycota; class Saprolegniomycetes; order Saprolegniales; family Verrucalvaceae; genus Aphanomyces; species Aphanomyces euteiches. The sequence goes on from JAJGMV010000280.1 coordinate 1,540,960, forward strand.
GACTCTTTGTGTAAGTTGACGATTGCACTGCGGCAACCGTTGATCGCAGCCTTTGATTTATACTTAGATCCGGTCTTTCCGTCACTAGCTGTGACTTTGATGGACTCGTGTGCCAAGAACATTTTGCATATTCGAGGCGACAATGGGAGCTTAATCTTCCCATCTACGACATGTGAGGGGTGTTTCAATTCGAGCCAGTGCAGTAAACGCTGTTGAATGTTTGAATACTGGTATCGCGTCCTGTTTGAAAGGCGCATTTTGATGACGTCGTCGCCGGCCTCCACCGGTGCCTCGCGATCGGCTCCAGCTCGAACATCCATGCTGATTAAATGTTATTCTATGCCGGATAAGACCGTTTCGCAGCCTTTTCGCAAAACATCGAATATCCGAAGATATTTTCACTGCATACAAAGTTCAATACAAAAAATATCTTGATATTCACTGATGCGAAATTTCGCATTTCGTGTTTCTCCCAGTTTATCCGGCAGATAAATTTCGCAAAATACAACTATTTTTCGACGTCTCTCGTTACTATATTCATAAGTTGGTTTGCCATAGGGAGTCCCGTCCTAGAGATATCTTTTAAAAGAACAATTATCGGGTCTTTTTCGTGTTCTGATTGCAATCAATCAGCTTGTTCATGTTCAATACTCATGCTTCACACGCATAATTCATTTAAGCCAGTTTGAACATTGAGAACTATTTGTTATAATTTTGTGATGGGCGGGCGTGTGCGGAAGTCAACTCACTCACTCACACAAGAACTCGTCGGTCAAAGGCTCTTTGTCAGACTTCGACCTGCAAGCGTTTAAGAGTGCAAAGGGGACAACCAACGACTCGAAGAATGCAAAGCTTCGACTGGGAGAAGGTTGGGATTCGAGGCCCGTCAAAAAGCACGCCGAAACTCACTTCTATCGCTGTTTAAGGGATATTCGTAAGATCACAGTACAAGGGGGTCGTTGGCACATTGGGCGCAACAACCAAAAAGAGGATCGCACAGCCGCAATAAGAGTCGGTCGTGCGCTCCAAAACTAGCTGTCTTGGATTGGGGTTCTTCTTCGAACAATTGAAGATGTTGACCTTAGATCATACACGACAAAGCGGAAGTGTATTCAAAGAATAACTATCTACTCGACTTTCTCAATTCTGGACCATTGTTCTTATATCGATTCTGCTCGCTCTCTTTACCTCAGAGCTTGCCAGCATTTGCAATGCTTCACCTGTATCGTTTCCTCTGCTTGTTGGTAGGCAATCGTATTTTCATCTGGCGAGGATGATCTATAGCGAGGCAATCAGTTGGTTCATGCTTCGGCGGGAGGGGGTGCTCTGTAGTCGTGTGAATGCGCGCGCTCGTTCTTGTTTGTTGTGTCTTCTGCGTCGTGCTTCATTACACTTTCATTTGCGGTATCTGTGCTATCTATTTGATGTGTTAGAAGAGTGAACACACTTGCCTGGAATATAGATTCAATCTTTTTGTTTATACTTGACAATTGTATGGTAATATAAAGAACCAAAGAATTTTATCCAAAATTGTTAATGCGCACACAGTCAAATTCCACTTTGTTATTGGGGAATGTAGTGACAACATGCCTCGAGGCCGAAAGAGATCAGAAGGTGGAGCTTCTTTTAACCCAGGTGGCATCGCTGCAATTGCACAGTCTTTTAAAGCGAACAGAACCAATGCAAGCACCAAACGCGCATATGCATCAAAGATTTGTGTTATAACAGCTTAGTTTACCAAATCATACTCGAGCTGGATGTCGTAAGAGGGATCATCCAGTGACCTCTAACGAAGGATCCAATAGTACGCTTCTTTGGCCACTCATGCAAGAAGGCTCATCTCTGTGACACTGAAGGTGAGTCTTTTACCTAACCATGTCCATGTCTTGTATTTCAGGCTATAGAATGCCTTGGTAGATTTATACAGGGGCGTGAACTTGAATGTCATCCTCGCATTGATGGTAACTTGAAGTTCGTCTTGGAGAGATATGAGAAGATATCAATAGTTTAAAGCAACGTGGAATTAAGAATATCAATGAAGGGAAGAGTGTCAAATGGCTACGATCCTCTTGCGTCAAATTTTATGAGGACGTGCCGGATTCAAGTGGTCAGACATGGTCCAATGTTATTTTTGCTTGGTCTTTCTTTGTTATCATGTCGAAATTGATGAGTTGTTTTGACTCTGTTTAGAAAATTATGCTTCGTCATCTTGAGCGGGTTGAAGACGCCCTTAATATCGAGGAGCAAGGCCGTAAAGGAGATCAGACTCGCGCTGAGAAGTTCGTTTATGCAAATCCATGTCAGCCACGGAAGTGTCCGATTGTTCTGCTGTGCAGAGCAGCCAGGGTCGCGCGTTAGTTTGACCCGCTGCCTTTTATGAACCGTCGTGTGGTTGCTTGCATCGTAGTTTACTTAGTTGGGTGGTTTACTTTAGTAGTAGTTACTTTAGTGAATGTTAGTCAGTAGGAGTGAGGGGAACGAAGTCGTTTTCCCCCTTGCTAGCTAACCAGTGTCAAATATACTTGCCTTGTCGAAGGTATCTGTGGTCGGAAGCCGCGGGAGATAGTACACCGATACATGCTTTGGGGGTGTTACTATGCACGTATCCCGATCGTCTCGATGGCCAGGTATCAACTCTTTATTGGCACTGACAACAAGGGTCGCTTTGGACGATCATTGCCACGAATACTACTGTCACTCAGTGAAGATGAACATGAATTGTTAGGTTGTGAAGCTCAAGACATTGGAACTCATAGTTTAGAAAACGGCTGTAGCACATATGCTTTGGCACAAATCAACGATCCTAATCCTGTCTCAGTCTATTTGAGAATGGGGCAGAGCCTTGGACGTTTAAAAGATCGCAATATATTCATTTTGGTGAGGGCGCTGATCAACTGTGTGGACACAAGATATCTGGCCTTCCGTTTGACTCCGACCGTTTTGTTGTCCTACTGCCTCATTTCCATCCTTCTATTTGCATGGAGCTCACAAATTCATTTTGACGTGAATTGGTATCTATTTATGATATGTATCCTCATGGAGCTCAATCAATGTTCCCCTTCTTGCTTGCTTCTGTCATTCACCACGAGGGCTATATCAGGAAACATTTTTATTGCAGCCATCCTATCTTCAAAAGTCGAGTACCAAATTTGACGAATATCAAGCCGAATTTAACAAGCGCATGAGGGGTGTACTAGTAAGCGTCGAGTGGGGCTTTGGAATCGTCGTCAAGAATTGGACAATGATTGATTACAAAGGCGGGTAATAACTTTGTGGCCGAGCAATATGCCGTCGCTGTACTCTTAACAAATATTCACACTTGCATGAGAGGCAGGAATCAAACATTCGACTGCCTTGGAATGCCATCTCCAAGTGTAGAAGACTACCTAGAATCGAAGCCAGTACGAATATAAAATACATTACCTTTTAAAATGTCCTCTTCTTATCGAGCAAGCCTACGAGACTAGATATAAGCTTTAAGTGTGCGTTACATTCTCGCTTTTCGAGCCCAAACCGGGCTTCATCGAATTTCAATTTTCTTTCAGTCAATTCAAGCTCCTTGGTCTTCAAGTCGTTTGTCTTTTCGACGATTTTGTATATGTCCTCAACTGCGCGAGATGCATCTGGGTTTCTCAAAGGACCTAGACGAGCAATTGTCTTTTTTGCAGTCGGACCATTCTCGTTGTCATTGTTGAATGACTCCTGCAGGTCTCGCTTCAGCCTTCTCATGGTGGCATCGCGAATCATCTCGTCATCGCTTTCACGTTTGTCAAGTTTTACTGCTTTCTCATTCCTGCTGTCTTTTCTTTGGTTTAATTTGTTTTCTACCTACTACCTTTGTGCCATATTACTGGCGACATTAGACTTCGATTCGACCCCAAAACTTCATTTTTGTCCAAAGTCGACGTTTCATACCACGTTTGAAAGAGTAAAATAATCTGAACAAAGTTTCTATAGAATGCAGAGGGCAATAAGCTCATTTTGCACGTCTCATGTACATAAACTTTTTGACCTTCAGTATAAATATATGAAATCATTGATATTTCTTTTAAAATACAGGGAGCTGAAAGCAGATGGTGATACTACAGCAACACTCAGTCAGCAACATGTTGCCATAAATATCATATGTTCGCACTTAAAGGTGCAATTTGTGACCAATCAAAGTCGTTTATTTCGTCAATTAGCTAATCACAGAGAAATGTTGCCAGTAATTTGATAACAGTGGATTTTCCTTTTCTTCACAGTAATGTGGAACAGAGGTAGTATAACTTATCGAGTTTAGTGTAATGATATATGGGGGCCTACATACAAGGTCATGAATGTACTGGAGGAGTTGTCCACTCTTCGTATTGTTCGTCCGTGCCAGAGGCTCTTAGTGAAGCCACCGAGTCTTTTCTAAAAGCAACCAAGAGATCATCGAGCCTGACACGACAACTAGTGTGAGTTATGTCATCTCCGTGTATTTTTTGCATGTTTACGCCTACTTCCTCCTATCGCTCTTTAGTTTGGCTGTATGGAGCTCAATTAAGAAGCAGCCTGCTCACTTCCATATCGGATGGCTTACGTTGGATTTTTGAGTGGGGGGGTCGGATCCAAGTATTGCCAGCTTTGATTCAAACGAAGACGACTCTGTCATTATTGTTGAGAACTACCTTGACTGCGTCAAGGCCAAGAGAAAGACGACATTCAGGTTCAAGGTGTCGTCAGACGTAGATCTTCTCAAGGGGGTGAACCACATACAGCCGTTTGCAGGATCATTGTATGCCACTGCTGCTTGTTGTTGAAATCGCAAACACTCCAGTGAAGCACGTCGCTCTGAATGAACCAATATTACAGTTGTATGGTTTCTGACCACAGCGAAGATGGATGAACAAATGCACTCTCACCGAATAATGATACCAAGGGATCACGCAGGTGCAGAAAATGTGAGAATTCCGATTATATTTCAGTAAACCGTGATACATTTTCAAGAGATACGTTCTTCGAAGCTTGTTAGCATTGTAAACCCAAGGGACCATGTCCAAGCTGAATAAAGTCGACCACATACTTACGTACTATCTCTGACTGCATATGGTTGAATAGCGGGTCTTTAACAAAGCATGACACGGTGAGCAAAATGAAGCAGCTTGCTTGTGAACTATTAGTAGTTTCTGCATCTTTGAAACAACAATGGTTGAATCCAAAGAGTATTCAAATGCTATTAGCTTGCATTTAATGTAAAGAAAACAAGCTCAAATCGAAGAAAACAAAGGCAAATCACTTTCCAAATACCCAAACGATGTACAAATAGAATCCAAAAGCCAGTTTAAATATTCAACGCACTTACAAATTGATTGCTTACCAAGCTTTGATCAAACAAAAAGTTCAATGTTGTAGCTAGTTTAGCTGGATAACAAAAGTGGAATTCACTTAGTCTTTCTAGTCTTCTTCTACGTTGAACATTTTGTCCATATAAAAAGAACCAGAGAGAACGAACGCCCCCAGTTTTGCTCGCAGAGAGAATGAAACTATGAAGCAACAAATACGAACCTCGTATATATTTCACAAGACCAACACACTCTTCCGGATTAGACGCAGTATGTATGCCACTTTGCAAATTTCACAATTTTCCAATGATATCCAATAGACATACCTCGACGATTTTTAGCATGTCGGAGAAAATCCAACGGGTTGACTGACGTTTCTCGATCTAAGACCAAGTGTTCATGAGAAAACGCCATGGGGAACATGCCACGAAATTCAATCTCTGCTATCCAAGATCATTAGTTGCGCCATCTGGAGATAAACAAATACTGCAATGCCTAATAGTGTTAATCATATTATGCAACATGTGGAACTACTCTGAAAGTTATTTCGCCAGTTTCAAAATATCAAAGTTCCAGAGAAAAATTCTTGAGGAGTTATATTGTGAATATGGTTTCATAGGACTTTGCCACAATGGCGCAGTAGTTGGTAGCTCGATCGCACTATAGGAGTAGAGGAAGGACCCCGGGTTCGGTTCCAGGGGGTGGCGGTCATTCTCCTCAATTTGGAGCCTAAATTTTGCCCAGTTGTATGCTATTCACGGTGTATCATCCCGTCTGGATGGGTTTGAGACTGTGTCTGTCCATAATATTGCGATCGTCGCGGCCGTCCTACATGCTTGGAAGGAAATGATCCCATATAGCTTGACCATCCAAGGATACGCCAGTCGTCTATATTGTTCAGGTTTTTTCTTTGGATTGTGGCGAAGGCTTTGTGATCGCCCACTCGATATCACATCATCCCGACTCGGACAATAAAATAAAGCCATTCGGACCTGCTTCGGACACCAAAATATCCCACTCAATAATAATAAAGTTCGATGCAAACAGTAAGCATTGAATAAATTTATAATATAAATATATGTAATATAATTGCCCAAGGAATTATAATAAAGCTGACTTCAGTAGAATGAAAACATCATGCTTGAAATATTGATGATATGATAAAATTAATAATTTTTGACTGAAGTACTACGAATGGGAAATGGCAGTTTTTGCTTCGATATTCGAAACTATCAACAAGGGAGGCCTTAGGTTGCTAAACTTGCTGAGGTTGAGATTGCCAAGCTCAAGACACTGTCCGCAACGCCACGCTGTTTAATTCACGATTAGAACAATCATTGGACAGTTGGTCACTGAACTACTGTATGTGCGCCGTAGTGACGATATTGCAACAATTGCCGACATAACTAGCCTTGGTCACGATAATTCAACAATTATCGTTAAGCTTGATGGCGCCATAAACGATGCTTGGGAACAAAATCAGCTGGCAAAGAAGTGAGACAATTCCACCATGAACTAGATGATTTGATAATGTAATGTGCTTATCATTGCGATTTTAATCTGAACTTGCAGTTTGCTTGTATTGGAGCGATATGGCTAATGCAATCTCGTCACGTTTGCGCTTTACACTTCACGACAATTTTCGTTCATTGATTGCCGGGAAGCGCTGGTTCTTGACGAAACAAGGCCTATAACTCGATTCCAATAGCGCTCGTCTCTTCGTTCCATTAGCACTACAGCCTTTTGGAGAAAGTACGGATCATCATCTTTACCCAGAATTTTGTTGTGAAGGGCATAAAGAGCCATAATTTCACTTGTGTTGAGAATTCGTACTTCGAGGTTGTAGTGAGGATTAGAAAGCGTTTTTAAGCTATCTGTTCCTGAATGGCTTGGAGCAATTCAAAGCGGATGTCGCTGGATGCGAGTGCCATCCACAGCTCCAATACAGTGCTGAAAGAAGGGATATTTGAATTTGTCAGAATATTGAGAACACTCATTTGATGATGGCAGCACTACAGATTCACTGTACAGCTCTTGTATAGCGTTTATGGCGTCATTGAACGACTTCGTAATAGTCCATCAACTGTGTGTTGCATGGCCAACTATGTGGCCAACTTTTCAACAGCCCTCATATCTTCGCTTGTCGATAATAATGCGCGGATCACCTTTAAGAAGATCCCCGTTCCAATATTCTCCACTCAACTGGAAGGTGCGGCATGGCTCCTTAAGAAAATGATTTAATGCCTATCAGAGCATGGTTGTCAGTAGAACAGAGTGAATGTTTTGAAGAGAAGGAAGGAGAATACGTTCGTGGAGATGTTATGGAGGGCATAGTGAAACTACCAGAATCCAAGTATTCTGAGGATATTCCAATTCATGCACCAGACACTTTATTCCGTTGAAGTGTTATCTCACAACGATAATTTATTGTAAAATATGGGGCAAATGGTATAAAATTGAATGCACCAGACGCACTCTAATACGGAAATGATACATATCATTCGTTCGAAGCAATAGCGGGTGCCAATTCTTGTTATACGTTGAATAATTTGGGAATAGAAGAATGCTATTGGCTTTAAATTTCCTGGATTTATAGAAGTGTGGTAAGGGAGGGTGACTGTGGAACAAAACTCGCACAAGAATTTGTCGGTCAAAATATTTTGTGAGATATTCGACTTGTAGTAATGAGGAGCACTCAGGAGGCAACGAACAAGCACAGGGTGGTGAAAGATGGAACATGATGGAGAATATGAAGGTCCTCGGCCCAGGAAGACGTGCGCCGCTGCGCGGTGAAGGGCTATTGGCAAGGGAAACCGTACAGAGGGTGGTGTTGTCGTTACGCGAAGGGTACGACAACCAAACAGAGTATCAGGCCATCGCAAATAATGCCGTTCGGTCGCTCCAAACACGCTGTCTTGGGTTTAGTTACTTTACAACAAAGAAGCTGATAACCTCGGGGTCATACATAGCAAAAGCGGAAGTGAATTCAAACTTACTCGATCTACTGTAATCTGGATGGCACCTGCCCGCCAATTTTGGTGCACGAACACACGCATTGTTCTCACATTTTCCACTCGAAACTCTTCGGTAGTGGTCAAATATCTCTTGTAGCGATTTGGCCTCCGTTGTCGGTCGCATGATCCGAATTTGCGTTCCTTCATGATGGCCTATAATAACAATTGACATCCGCTAATAAATAGAACGCATCCAAAAGAGCAATTCTAAGAGCATCTCCAACGCGGAGTCGGTATTTCTATTCTATTCGAAGTTACGGAAAAATAGATAGATTTTCGTATTTATCCGGAAAAATTGGTGTGAATTCTTCTATTTTGGTTGAAATAGAACGCAATCTGTTGAAAACATCGTATTTTGTCCGGATAATCCAAAAATAGTATCCGAAAACCGATGTTTGTGAATAGAAATAAAATAACTTTGCCGCAGTGGAAATCCTCTAAACACGGATTTTAACCAATTAGATGTCGGTTAGACTTAGTGAGTGATATTGTCATCATGTAATATCCGACAGTCATGAAAAAAGTGGTGCTAGCAGATAGGGCTTCTTTCGAGTAACCTTTTTGTTCAATTCATTTTCGAGCAAAAACCAGACAGACAAATATTTCAAGTGACTCTGCGTCTCACTTAAGTTAGTCTATCATTGGCGCTGCAATGAGCCGAACAATCACAAATAATATAAGTGCCAAAAACTAAAGTTTTTGAACGATTATCGAGTTGTCGATGTTTTCAAACTACCTCACTCCTGTGGTCGCAATTGCTGCCAATCAAGGGCCACTTGCCGGATGACATGTTAGAATCGTTTGTTTGCGGAGTTGATGAAACGAACTCAGAGCCACGTTGAAGTGTTATTTTCCGCAACGATATCTCGAGTCCATGAAACTAGAGTTTCGTTCATGTAATCAAGCTTTCTAACCATAAAATATCGAGGCTGATTTGTAGGGGGTAGGCATAGTTTGATGACTTAGTAGGATGTATAACATCAACGCCGCATACGATGGATGTGGGTATTTCTTGATTCACATTGTTTAATTCTCGCATCAATAGACTCTAAAATACGCCTTCTTCTATACCAGTAGCTTTGCTCAACTTTGATCATGTCTGGGAAGTGATTACCTATTGGCACGAAGCCAAGGGGCCCCCACGCCGTGCGGGGACTGCATGGGCATTTTATGCAGAGAGAGCTGTGGTTGGAGTAGATGATATGGTGTTTTTGCCATCTGTTAGCGAAAATGGCATCCTCGTGAACCTCAAGAGCGTCACTAGGATGTTCCAAGTTGTGGCTTTGGATCGTTTCGCCTTAGCGTCTTTTGGAGAGAATCGTAAAACTGAAAATGAACACAACTAGACAGCGCAAATAGGAGGCAGAAGTGTGGTTATTTGATGATTGCTCTGCCCAGTGCTGATCACAATAATTCTGATTTCGCTTATAAGCAGGTCGGAGGCACTCTGTGACTTTGCAGCGTTTGCCTGGAAAGGTGTATGGCATTTAATAAATCGAACATAAATCACACCTCCTCCATGAGACCAACAATACCCCCCACGAAGGCAAGGGCGATCGCATCCTTCACTTGCGCAGGGCTTGCCTCCTCCGTGTGACCAGCACAATCCACGTGACTTCGTTAAGTTTGGACAGCCTTCATGCTGGCAAGCTTGAGAACCACCTGGATTTTCAGTTAGACAAGATAAGAATTGCTGTTTGAACCGTGTTTCCAGCAGAGACCACCTCGTTTCGAGCTTGTATCGCATCCATCTATTCTGCACCGACCTCCCCCCTATGACATCTTGGTGATACAATGGAGACTTGAGCTTACCCCATGACGGATGCAACGGCCTTTGCTCACTAAGACATTGGCACACCCAGCAACGTTGCAGCGCCGCTTGGACGACGCGACTATGCTTTCGATAGTCGGTGTGGCGGTGGCTGGGGCGGCTTCTGTCGCTGAAGACGCACCCTGGAGGAACTCGTTGTGGAACACGGTGGCGAGGAGATCCATGACCTCCTCGTCTTGTGAGAGGGAATTCAATGTCGGTATTGTGCCACAATTTGGAGGATGGCGTGCCGCCAGATTTGCCACAAGGCAGGGCTCCATTACAGACATAGAAAGGGACTAAACAGCCTAGATTAGTCTCTTTTAAAAGCGAATTTCAATCGGTGCATACCCAGAACGCACTAAATTTTACGCAAATTTGACAACAACATTTGAGTTGAGATCAGCTATTCAGGGGTAATTCATAGCAGACGGTTGAGGTGGATTACTTGCTGGGTACCGTTTGGAGAAAGTGAATCGGTGGAGTAAACTTGAAACGGTGGAGGAAGTCGGGTATGGAGACAAATACCAGCCCAGTTCATGCGCCAGTTGACTGGCAAAAGGCTTGGATTTTGAGCTGAATCTTCGCGAAGTTCAGGGACCCTGGGGGGGTACAGCCATGTCTCATGTATTGCTATTCCTCCCTTGAGTCAAGAATCCGAAGTAGATCAAGCAAGTATGGCGCAAGGCCGACCTGAACACGATTCCATTAAAGGCAACAATAATTCCAATTGTTAATGGTATCAAAGATCGACTGCCACGAGCTAGCTGAAGTGGATTTGCATGAAATTTCAAGGAACTGACTGTGTTTGTTGCCCAAAAATCGTTGTCATAGACTTTGCAATCGCGGGCAGACATCGTCAAAATCAAGATTGTAATGATAAAGAGGCAAGGTATTGTGCTTTCGAGCAATATTTCGGATTTCGGTGTGATTTGTGGAATCGTTCAACAATCGTTTTGATTGGCTAGATTGATATAGGTGATTATTTTTGGCCAATCAGATGAGACCACAAAAAATTAGCCAATCAGATCGATTCACAGATCGGTGCTTCGGCAATCGTTTTGATTGGCTGGATTGATCTGGGTGATTCCTTTTGGCCAATCAAATCTCGACTTCAAAAATTAGCCAATCAGGTCGATTCACTGATTGGTTCTTCGGCTGCGCCCCCATCCAAAATTTGTATCAAATCGACAATACTTGGACTTCTATTCTCCTGACGAACTTGCCGTCGCACATCTTTGAATCGCCGATTATGGGCAACATGCCCACCGATTTGCGGTTGTTTCAGTTGTTGCGTGGAGACTCGTGATGAAAGCGGTTCGTGGCCGTCATGTCGAGGGAATAATGGGTATGTGGCTCCTTTGGAAGCATCTATCGAAGGTCCTCAACAGAGAGGGACATCGCATTGGTTATCGCTAGCGTCGTCTGCAGTTGTCTTGTATGGCCAACACCTGTTCGCCATAAACAAGCGGCTCATCGTGGAAGCTATACGCGGGAGGTTTCGACTTGGCGGCGTGAGTCGCTGATCTGTTGCCGGCTCTTCCGTTGAGCATACACCGGTAGCTAAAAATGAATGGTCCAATTGTTTTGTCTCAATTTTATCCTATGAGTCACATTTATACAACTGTACAACACCAAATGGCCTCTCGCCATTTGAGGTGATTTGGATTCAAATTGACGAAATGGATCCCATCTGCACGATGGTTCGAGAATTCGAAGTATGGGTCCTGATGGAAACATCGAGAAGGTCTCCGTGAAGATTTCCAAATTCATCCTGACGGGCATCGTCGTTGTTGTCTTAAAGAGTTTTAACATTGTGCTATCTGATTGGTGTACCTTAGTTCTGGGTGCGTGATTTGGGCCATTCAAAATCCAAGCCGTATGTTCAGATGTCACTATTTTTGGCGTTCAGTAACCGCCAATTTGGAGAGCAAAGGAATCGAATTGTCCCCAAGCCGCCCATCGCGTCTGCTCAGCAAGATTATCATCGCTCCAGCCCAATACAAGCATGCGCCAATACCTTCTCACACCCTCTTCAGCTAGTTGTCTTCTCAATGGAGCACCTTATCCCTCAATCAATGGCGGATCCCTGGACGGTTCACATATCTTCCAGTTCGGGTCAAACGAAACCGATGTGGTTATCCTCTCAAAGCTGCCCCAAGATATCAGGGGCACTTCGACCTTCATCATGGGGGGGCTATTGGCTCTGCTCACCACCTGCGGCTTGGCTCAGCCTTTCGAGTCTTCGCGCTTGTGCTCCACATTACGCTCACTTTTTTTCAGCGAGAAAAGTCTCTTTGAATTTCCTGCACTCGCGAATTTGAAATTTGTTCCAAGTGCCCTATACAATCGACATTGCTTTGACCTTCGATCTGTGCCATTGATGAGCAAAAATGCAAGTCTGAAATCGCCCCCCCCCCGCAAGTGAAAATACATCAAATGAGCAATTTGATGATGAGAAAGCACCGATATTTAGAGTCAGTCGAATCCCCGCGTCCTTTGATGGTATCAAACAGTATACCCTCGATGCCAAATTTTCTCGCGGAAAAGTCAAGCAACACCAACCAAATTAACCATTCAGTGAATGTGGCTCGTGGCTACAGCTACAAATCCGTTTGCTCAGGCAACAGGGCTCGAAATCGCTGCTCTGTACCGATGAAACAAGATCAAATCTGGTCATCTCTCATTGCTCTTTTTGAGGTCCTTATTCTGGATTGAAGAACCACACATTTTATGCAAAGATCAATGTAAGGTGAGTAGAATCGCTGTGCTTAGTGAAGCCACAAACGCGTGCACAGAACGTGCAAATGTGGATATCATTTTTGGAGAATTGGCTTCCCCCTTGAAAATATTTTTTGAGTGCGCTGAATTGATTTTCGATCATGCTTGCGGCTGTGCTACACCGTGACCGAGCTCATAACAATTGTCAAGTTCAAACGGCCAGCAGCCAAAGATCAAGCTCTGGTTCTAGCGAATTCTGGTATGTTCTTGTGAAACAAAGGACCACGATTAAATCTCATTTTCAAGAGGTCAACGAGGGGGGCTCGAGGTGAATTATTCGTCCCTTTAAAATGTAACAACATGATAGGAATCTGATATGCTGGATCGAAATTTACGTCGATATTCAGCAACAATGTCCATTTTGAATTTGAAGATTCGGCTCCTGGTTTGTCAAGAGTGTTTTTGCGAAGCTAGACACAGTAAGTCTCCCACAAAATACTTGTGTTAATTGAGTGTCTATAGTCCACATAGCGTTGACTTGACCAACTCAAATTGAGCCGTAGACTTCAACCCAATCAACTCTTGCTGCATCACTTACATGAAATCAACCAGATCAATCGTTGGGCAGGCGGTGAGAAGCCCTTGAAAGCATTGTTTATATGTATTTTTGGCTGAAAATTTGGATGATCCATGACAAGCTGAAATGGAAGGAGAAAAGCCCTCACAAATTATGTGTCGTTTCAAGATCCTAAAAGCATTCTTACTATAAAGACTATCTTACCTCCAATCCAGATTTCCAATGAACTCTGCAACAATATGGAGTGAGGCAATGATTTGTGCTCGTCTATCGGCCCCAAACAAAAGTGACATGCTGTAGAACCAACGCAAATAGTCAAGCAAATTATTCCATCTGTCTCTCAGCCAAAGACGGTTTGTCTGTGGACTAAGAAATTCCGATAAAGATATTGACCACAACCAAGCAAACTGGCAATGCAGTTGGAGATATATATGGAATTGATGACACCAGCACAACGATGACAATGGAGAAATTCGAAATCACCAAAAGAATGGTTTCAGTTTCTACTGGTATCACAAGAAACTTTTCTGATTTCAAGATCGACCACTGCGTTTTCTCTGGGCGACTCAGCAGCGTCGAACAATGTCCTTCTTGACCCAACCAAGAAATACTACACCAGAAATACCAAGTTTTACTGTCGCGAGTCGATCATTCGATGCGCTTGTCCATCTCGCCCTATTTTTGATTTGTCTTGAAAAGTTGTTCCCCCATTCTTAATCCCAAGCACAACATGAATTGTACGTAGCTGACCTGAAGGTCAAGGCATCAGTGATCTAAAAATACAACATCAATCAACTGCTCAGAGCCATGAGGGAAGAGGGGGAGATATTTTATATATCACCTCACGGCAAAAATTGATGTTATCCTATCAACTCAACAAAGGGCGGCGCGTTAGCTCTTTACTGCATATAGCCCTCATACAGAATTCTCCTCGGGATAATACTTGTCAAGCTTTGCACTTTGTGGCCCATCGAAAAACTCGCCTACAACAAACGAAGGAATTATCTTTCATGTTACATGGGGTATAAAAATCTAAAAGATATTGCTCATACATTGGGTGACTAGGTCGAGATTAATTCGCGATTGTTGTTGGTCAGGAGCTCTTTCGTGACACCCTCGTGTCCAGCTGATAGTCCGCAGGTGTACAAATGTCTTGCTCGGTTGTCAAATGTCCGCTATTAAAGCTGTGGGCTATAAAATTGTCGTTTATCCTATTTGTGATGTTCCTTGCTCTTCCAGTGTTGATCACATAAATTCTCATTCCGTTGGAAGGCTGGTCGATGGCACCCTTCAATTGCGCATCTTTTGCCTATTAATTACTTTAATGAACATTCATGTGAATTGCATTCACATACCACCACCGTGTGCCCAGCAACGGCCTCCTCGAAGAGCTGTTCTTTCGCAACCTATCATTCCACATGGCTTGCCTCCGCCATGCGTCCAACATCGTCCTCGGGATTTCGTCAAGTTTGGACAGCCATCTTGTTGGCACACCCTTGAGCCTCCTATTTTGCGGTTGAGTGACATAAAGAGCATGATTTACCGTGTTTCCAGCACAGTCCGCCTCGTTTTGAGCTCGTGTCGCAGCCTTCAACAATACACCGGCCACCACCCTGCATTTCCTGTGAGGCAGGAACTGAAACGGATCAAATACAGTACCCCATGCCGAATACAGCGGCCTTTACTGACGAGCACATTGCTGCATCCGTCGACTTGACAACGGCGTTTCGAAGGTACCTCAGGGCGTTCGTCTGGTGAGTCCGATGTTGCCACTTGTTCACTGTTGGCCACAGTTGCCGCCCCTTGTTGAAATTCATTGTGGAAGAGTGTCGAGAGGAGATCGACGATCTCGGTGTCTTCCCACAGAGCCTTCATGGTGGGTATGGTCGGCAAATTCTACGAATGGCGTGCCTTGCCGTAAGATTCGAGAGGAACAAGTCGTATAAGGGTGATTCAGTATCCCAGTTTGTTCATTCCAATATTTTCCAATTTCTCGCTGAGTAGTACAAGTACGAGCAGTTCCCCCGCAAGTTGACTTTCCCCCCTTAAAATAAATATAACTGCCCGTGGTGGTCCTGCCATTTTCGATTCCATTGGTGGCCAGAAAAACAGGTCTTCAGCCAATCAAACAGAAAAATCATACGTCGACAGTGAGTACTCCTACCATGTATTTCCATGTGGTCTTCACGGCAATGTTGCCTTGAGACGAGTGTAATTTCACGCAGTCAAAGTCAGAATGGATTTTCATAGTCCATGGCATCAAGAGATCTCAACGATGCATGACATTAAAAGGCGAGTACTGTCGACAGTACCACTGAGGTGGGATCATTTTGTCGTGGAAGACATGTTAAAACTGGATTTTTCCATAGACAATTGAATGGATCGAACAATATTCTACAGTATCCGCCTTCATAATACCGGTGGAGATCTAATCCCCTCCGGCTGCGTCTTTAGGGGCAAGTGTATCAATGGAACAGCGAAATGGTGACTCTTTCGGCGGTGTGCTACATCGTAAAGAATTAACTTCTTTGCAAACTAGGGGTTTAGGTGAAAGTTAAGAGTCGATAGGAGATATTTTCTTCTTCTTCTCCTGGCAACAGAAATTACCGCACGGAAGTGACGCTGAAGACCCGATTACGCAAGTGTTTAGTTTACATCGGACTTTGGATGGGAGAAGATATCGTCGTATGGTGCCAGCCTAGTGGATGAGCTCCTCCAGAAATTGATACGTAGATCAGATTTTGAATCTTAGGAGATCCAGCTGCGGTTAATACGGTGGGGTTTATTCGTCACAGGGCTTTGTTTCTACTTTTGTGGAATACCAGCTCAAGGGCAAGAGCCAATGTGTGAGTAAACAATGCGTCAACCACGCTAATTTTTCCGTGCTGATCACGACTTGCGTAAGCCGCTCCATGTTGCTTCGAGTTTGATTCAGATAGACAAAAGGCTTCAAAATGGGAAAAAGACTTTGCGATGCAATCGATTTCAATCTTAGTGAGGACTCCACAAGCAAATTTTGACCGATATCAGTTCACTCTCAGCTTAAGTAAAAAACATTGATATCGAGGCCCAACTGTAAATTAAGAAGGATCAACATTGACTTTTGAATCTGTTTTATCCCCTTGTCAACGTTGATGAAGAATTAGTCCAAATGCGTATTTCTGAATATATGAGGTGACTTGAAGTTGGGGGCGTTCGACTTGTGCGTTTATCCCTACAATAATAGATGGGAAGAGCTCATGGAAACCACAAGAAATGGTAATGTGAGTCGTAACTAACCTCAAAGTTGGTTCGAGCTTGCAGAACATCTTGTGCGACCTTAATTGTATCCAACCTTACGATTGATTTTACATTTAACAAGTGACAAGTGCGGTATTTTACCTTGCCCACAGAAGTTGCTCATTGTCCTCAAAATTTTCTCTCCCTTCAACACTGCGACTTTGACATAATTTTTGAAATTGAGTATTTTATACCCCATTTCCAAGCGATGCTCTTCAGTTGAAGGATGTAATTTCTGCGAATGGACGCAATTTTTGCAACCTCATGAAAATGTTTACCGTACTAAATCTGTAGTGAACTTGTCAACACTTTCGGATCCATGAGTGCTAGTGATATTCATCTTTGACTGCACAGAGCCCAACTCTTGAGTGCTTCAGCTAGGCAAGTGCATTGCCCAATAGGGGTAAAACAGAATTTTGTATTCTTCCAGGTTCCAAGCAAGTCGCTATTGTGCTGTTTGAAATGAGTCTACCGAGATAATGGATGAATGAGCAAACAATTGCCTACGGAATTGATTAGATGTATTTTGCTAGTGTTTTTCTGAGCTTTGCAATCCGGTTGCACTCGACGTGTTTTTATGTTTAATTGACTCTCAGACTTGTCTTGATTGCTTTCAAATCAATGTGCAAAGCATTTTTTCCTTGTCAGAGAAAGTTACTCATTGAATGCTTGCATATATGGAGACAAAATCAATGGTATTTGCGCTCTTATTCAAGGTGCAACAAGTGGATGATTGAGTCGGTTCTTTGCTCGACGAGGAAGTTGTTGGCAAATTGAATCGCACTGATCAACTAGCCAGCCCATGCTTACAGATCGCCCATTCCTACTACCATGACTCTCCTTTAGACGCCTAACCTCGAAATGAGATGTACAATGCACTTGAAGATACCTTTTGTAACGGTAGATGATCATTTTGGGTTATCCACTGTCCTTAGAAACATTTAGATAATAGTGTCCTCCTGTACTTGAATAAAGTATACATAGAGTCTACATTTTTTGCCTGGGGCAAGTGAAGACTTCAGGTCAAATCTACGACTGCTTTTCGCTTCTTTGTCGGTTTGTTCACGAGTCGATTGACAATTTCGTCTGGTGTTTCCTCCCCTAGAGCTTCATGCACATCTTTCGCGACCCATGGCTCCTTGCATTGCAGTAATAGCTTTTGCATTTTGTGGAGTTGCCAAATCTGGCTTGGGGTCTTTCCCATTTCATTCGACAACGCTTGTCTCACTAGTATCGTTCGATGACGTTGCATCAGAAGCGCCTGGTCGTCAGTCCAGCAAAAAATATCTGGTGGTGTTCCTTCACCGCGCTCAATTTTTGGCGCACCGTAGTCGGGAACAATATATGCATTTGTCGCGTAAGGTGTGATTGCAAATTCCCATTGCAGAATGTGTCTACGTGGAGTTTATTTGACAGATGTGGGTGGACTTACATACTGTAGTGTCAACTCCAATATCCAGCGCTCCACCGTTCGCCGGCAGGTCGAAATCAGAGATAACGAGGATGCCCATCCATTTCTTTTTGCCATGGCTTCATCAACCAGTTGCTTGAAGGTCCACCGCTTGTCTCTACGATACAGTCAGAAGCAATGGATAACCTGAGTCTTAATACTTGGACTTGCGGAGCCACTGGAGGACTTGAAGGCACTTCTGTGTAGATGCAACAATCTTCTCATCTTCAGGCCAAGAGTCACAGCCATCACAATGATCAAAGCACGGATTTGCCATCTTTTCGGCAAAGTACGAAGCCATGTTCTGCTTTCGGCAGTGACCTGGGGGCAACAAGCAATACGCAACCATAGATGTGAAGTTTCGGAGACCATCACGCTCCGAGTGGACAAGGGCAGCAACTTTTGGAACGTCGGATGGACGAAAGAAGAGAATGCAATGAGTTGGTTCTCCATCTCGACCAGCACGGCCTGACTCTTGATAATAGCCTTCAAGAGATTTGGACATTGTGGCATGAATGACGAATCGAACGTCCGGTTTATTGATCCCAAGTCCAAATGCAATCGTGGCAACCATGACTTGGATATCGCCATTGACCCACGAAGTATGAATTTGTTGCCGGTCTGGAGACCAAGCGTGATAATATCCAGCAGCAACTCCAGCGTTTTGAAGGGCCAGGGCTAAAGTCTCGGTTTCTTTTCGAGTAAGGCAATAGATAATTCCTGATGACAAGGCAGAGTAAGCTTGAACAGAAGCAACAATTGCTGCTATTGAATCGTCTTCCTTGTCAGGTTTGTCGCGAAGTTCATAATGCAAATTCGACCGAAGGAACGACGTGTGAAAGAAGGCACAGTGAGATATCTCGAGAATATCCTTGACATCATCAAAAACGGCTGGCGTCGCTGTAGCAGTGAGAGCTAACACCGGTACGGTAGGGTACTGCCTTTTCAGTAAGCCCAACTTGTGGTAATCCTACTTCACTTCAGAAAGACAAATCCAAACGGCTAATGTACATGGCGAAAATCATGGCCCCATTGACTACAGCAATGGGCTTCGTCAATCACAAAGCGCTGGAGACGTTTGAGTTGATAAGCTTTGTCGAAACGGGAGAGAAGAAGCTTGCTGTTCGAAATCTTTTCCGGTGTGACGAAGAGGAGCAATAATGGCACCGTATTATTGACATCGAGCATTCGAGCGTACACTGCTGAAGCTTCCTGCTTTGTAGTCTCGCCTGTGAGCATGCAAGCAGAGTTTTCGCCGTAGATTTTGCAAAAGTGCATAACCTATACGAAAAGAATCATGTGCATGAAATCGAATCAAGAATGTACTTGGTCGTGAATCAATGATACAAGAGGAGAGACGACGACTGTAAAACCATCCTCGTATTGTAGCATTGTGAGCTTGGTAAAAGCGCAATGAACGTACTTTCTCCAAGACTGCTGGGAGTTGATAGCAGAGACTTTTACCACCACCACTTCTCATGATTACAAAGGTGTCTTTCTTGTTCAGTGTTGAGAGAATGACATCTTCCTGAGTAGGACGAAACTTGTCCAGACCAAACTAGACCGCATTAAGCATCTTCTTTGCCGTCAATGCCTTACCTGCGACTGCAGAACCTCAACGAGTTGTGACGAAGTGTATCTGCCCTCTGAGTGGACGCCGTCCTCTTCCGAGTCGGACAGAACTATTTCTTGGCGAGCTAGCTGCTTGCGCAGGACTTGCAATTCCCTTTCCACCTCAGATTGCTTGTAGAAGAGGACGTCGATCTCGTGCTGGATTGCTGCGATCTCCGCTTCTTTCGCTGCAATGTCTGCTTGAAGGTCCATGGATGATCGCGCAATAAGATTGATTTTGCACACTACACCTTTTTTCGGTTAATTTAAAACAATTTGTCGGTTAGTTTCATCAACACCCATTGAAATTCAAAATATAGGCAAGCTTTTCGAAGCCGTCCTCATTCAAATTCATCCACATGCTATGAAACACCATTATAATTCATGTATGCCCTTTATATTTCATTTCGCCATCACCTTGTTCGATGCTTTCGCCGATATATTTCGCGCAACGTAAGATTAAATTCGTTTGATGACTGACTGTGAACAAATAACGTTAAAACAAAACATCAAAGACTTGGGATGTCCATAGATCAAGTTCTTCAAGCACCAACCTCTATACAGAGCCCGGGAAAATATACACGTACAGTTGTACTACAATTTGATTGGCCAAATGGCCAGTTTTACCACATATCAATTTTAGAAAGACCTATATAAACTAATAAACTTTTATACTGAATACGATGCGTCAAAAAGTAAGCTTCAAATGCTTTGAATGATACGTCCATAAGCTTATTTCATCCAAAACTTAATTGTATGATTATTATTCACTGTTAGAGTAGATGTCCAGAGAGAATGAGCTCCAAGTAAAAACAAAAAACCATAAAACCTAAATAAAAAATGACTTGATTAAACTATGTAGACATCCAGGTTATTTGTCATTATCCAATTTGACTTCAACATGACAGTCCATGTTTTCCAACTGCCCTTTCGAGATCCAATGACATCCTTTTGTGTGCATTCAGTAAGTGCACGAAGAATGTTTCGCTTTGTGTCGAGACTGTAGCGGCGGCGCGTCTTGACAATTTCGACGCTGCTTTCCATGATAAGAATGCAATTTATCAGCCTCCACAGCGACCCATTTTTTCCTCCAAAATGTGTTTCCTGTATAACTTATTATATTAATTTATACAGCACATAGTTGGATGGCTCCAAACTGCAAGTACAACTGTACGTGTACATTTTCCAGGGCTCTGTAATGTCCATGTTCATAAAAATGCTCCGAGTCACCTGTATCGCTATACAGGTGCAAGCGGTTCACATCGACAGCAATATAAACAGAAAATGTAAAAACCTCTAAATCTACGGGGCCTGGCACGAATGGACAAACTCGAAGCGAGTTTGTATGGGTCTGGTAATTATTCCGTAAGCGGAGTCATTGTTATTACCGAGTTTGGAGCACTTGGTATTTGGACGTTCCAAGTCTTTGATGTTTTGTTTTAACGTTATTTGTTCACAGTCAGTCATCAAACGAATTTAATCTTACGTTGCGCGAAATATATCGGCGAAAGCATCGAACAAGGTGATGGCGAAATGAAATATAAAGGGCATACAAGAATTATAATGGTGTTTCATAGCATGTGGATGAATTTGAATGAGGACGGCTTCGAAAAGCTTGCCTATATTTTGAATTTCAATGGGTGTTGATGAAACTAACCGACAAATTGTTTCAAATTAACCGAAAAAAGGTGTATTTAAGAAAACGCATTATCGATTTTTCGTGAATTTCCGAATTGAGCGTGATTTGTCCAATCGATCACCAATATCATCAACGCGTGTGATAGAGTGAAGACGGCACAGATGATTGATCTTCGTTAGACTGCTGTGAATTGCTCTGAGAGGATCTTGTTTTCCTCGAGGAGCAGTCTTGAAGTTCCGCTTGATCTATGCAATGCGCCATGAGAGCACTGACAGTGAACTCCTCGTCTTGTCCTGAAATGTCTGCACCAAAATTTCAGCCAATCAAGGACCAGTATAATGAAATTGACCAATCAGAGCGATTTGGGATCGGTTTTGCTGGCGTGATTCTATTGCGCACTGTCTGGAAATTCGTATCAAATCGATAATACATTATTTGCATTTTTTGTGGATGGATTGAAGATAGTGTTGGATCCAAGTTGAACAATTCAACTTTGGCTGGATGCTCTCCTCGAACAGAGTACGTAATCGAAACTGACAAAGATGAAGACTGTTTAGTCGTGCTAAAGGCTTCGCATCGACGCTTCTGTGCAATTGGGTTTGATTGGCTCGACATAGACTTAATGTTTCATGCTGACAGCTCAATACTTGCCACAGCTATCTTTATTGAGGTGTCTATTAATATTTTTGAACTTGGGAACCGTCAAAGCTTGAACAACGAGTCCACAGCATTCGGACGAAGATTTATCCGGTGTCTAAGGAGTCCCGCGAGCCCACTTCATGGCATATATGGCCACAAGAAGATCCTTGTTTGACTGCTTGTGTTGGCAGCTCAACAAGCATGATCTCGCAAATTGGCTAGACTGGACTTGTCGGTAGGTTGGTACGCTTCAACAGTCCTCAAAACGTGGCCATACCAGATTAGCCCTGCAACTCCCCATGAGGCATTTGTCATCCCTGAATGATTTGGCTTGGCAAGACGTTGTGAACCCCTCATGGTGAGGCTTGTTATTCAAGCCAACTATTGTTGTCAGTCCAGCACATGCACTTCAATAAAAGGGGATTAAAATGCTTCTAGAATAGAATTATTCCCAGCATCGATGCGTCGCTATTTCCTGCATTTGGAATGTTCATGTTCAGACAGAGTTCATTGTTGTCATGCTACCATGAGTCCAACCTTGGCAAATGTCTTTGGGAATGGAGCCTCAAAGGATATAATCACCTCTCTGAACCAGCTGATGAAACAGATCGACAAGATTCCAATGTTGGGTTGTATTGAGGGAACATTTATTCCGTGGCGAAGCTATTATCAAACAGAACTTTGACAAGACAATCTATCATTTGCAATGGGCATGATGAATATTGTTGTTCAAGACATTATCCAGCACCTTCAACGACAGTGTGTATAGTGAGTACAGTGTGTATAGTGTGTAGGTTGGGGAAATGGACACGTCCCAAGGAAACTACGTCCATCGTTCTGTGTCATGTTGTTTGAGATGTCCCGGTCGTCCAAGAAGAAGTAATTCGATTTATTTCTCTCCAATACGTCAGCTCCTGTTATGACAATACAATGCTCAACATTGGCATGTGGATATCTCGCTTGAGTTGACGTCGTTACCGATTAAGTCTTGAAACATGCAGAACATCCGCGTCAGAAATGCAGAATGCTTCGCTGTTTCAATAATCGTTGCAGCGTGAAGGAACACTTCATAATCGAGCAGGGTGGTTATGGTTAATCGTACCAGCAGCTCTATCAATTTCCTCAAACACCATATCAGCCAAGAGGTAAAAAAGCTAATCGACTTCTTCTGAAGGACCTCTGAAAAAGTTTGCTGGAAGCGATGCCACAAATGAAAATCACGAATGTGTCCTGTTTGGATCTTCAAAGTTTAAATTCACAAAGGACTCGCAACAAAGTCCAAGTGATGAATGACTGTGCTGTATTTGAACACCCTGGGACCAGAAATTTAAAGGCAATTGAAGACCACGACGCTGTTAAATCCACAAATCTTTCGAACGGACTTCAAGTACGACAGAGATCACAACTCAACAATATTGCTTAGCTACTCATCGTGACACAGGCGTATGAATTGAATTGTTCGAGGTCCTGCCCTGTCAATTTGGAATTTCCTGCAGTGAGCCTTTCAAACCCAACGAAACCAAGCGCAGGTCGACTCTTTGATTTTATCTCATCTGACATTCGGAATTGTGAAGTGATTGAAAAGCGACTAAGTGAAATATTGAAGTAAGTACAGTCGACAAAGAATTTCAGAGAAGAATGCTTCGTGACTGTCAAATATGTACTGGGGACGAATCAAAATATGGAATTTCAGCGAAGGGCAATCTCGAAAAGTTGATGTAATCAGAGTACAATGACTGCGCAAAAGACAGGTTGAAACAATTGACTAGCTCTTCAAGAAGTTGCCTTGACGTTGTTCGGACACATACAGTCAAAATAGGATGTGGTGAGTCAACGAGAGACGACGTGCCGTGAGCTAACTTTTACCTTGATCCTCAACAAAAAATGGACGAATTTTTGTTCAAGTGTGGTGACATTACCTGTCCTCCTTCTTGATTGAAAATCTTCATAAAACAAAGCTCCTTGAGGTAGTCGTTCGAGTCATTACGGCTCGCATTCTTCCACGGATTACTGGGAGTGATCGACCTGGAGATGCAAAACTGTCAATCAAGAAGTTATACGAAGCAAAGATTCAAGGCTAGAATGGAGGAACTCGTTTCTGCATTCAAATTGGTCCTAATATACACTGTAGTCACCTCTGCATCCATGCTGCCTGCGAATACATGCACACTTGAGTTGGATTCGATGTTTGATGGATTTAAAGCCAATAGAGACGAAATTTTGTTGCTATTTCCGTCAAGGAGCCGTTGGACCTCAAATACAATCAATAAGAAAAGCGCTTTGAATACCTAGCCTTCTGGTTAGGCGATCAGTTTTGTCTGCTAATGATAAATGCTCTGGGGTTTTGTGGATCAGTGATGCAAGGCTAAAGAACTATTGAGTTGACTGTGCGGGGCGAGGTAGGGATTCATTACCTTACGGACGAATATTTATCTGGTGTGTAAGGAGTCCCGTAAGCCCACTTCATGGCGTATATGACCACAAGAACATCTTTGTTTGACTCTACGAGTTGACTGCGTCGGGCGAGGTAGGGATTCATTAGCTTTATTTGGTTCACGTTTGAGAGTTCATGCTTTTCCAATGCTGGTCACAGTAATTTGCATTCCGTTTAAATGCTGGTCGCTGACACTCTTCCACGATGCAGCGCTTGCCTATCATTGAGATCATTAAGCAGTTTTGTGTTCTCCTCTTACCGCCTCCGTGTGCCCAGCAACGTCCGCCTTGAAGGGCCGTTCGCTCGCAGCCTGGAGTACCGCAAGGTTTGCCGCCGCCATGGCTCCAACAGAGTCCTCGAGAATTCGTCATGTTTGTACAGCCTTCGTGCTTACATATTTGAGACCCTCCTGATCATCTGTTAAGTCACGTCAAGGCAGGAAGTAAACCATGTTTCCAGCATAGTCCGTCTCGCTTGGAGCTCGTAGCGCAACCCTCAACAACACATCGACCGCCGCTCTATTCTGATGGTCAGTGAGGGACTTCGGCAGGTACAGCACCCCGTGTCTGTCGAATGCAGCGTCCTTTGCTAACCAAGACGTTGTTGCATCCTTCGAAATTACAGCGGCGCCTCGACGACGTATCAGCTCTTTCGATCGATGACGCCGGAGGTGTGTCTTGCTCACTGTCTCGAGCAATGGCCTGTCCTTGTCGAAATTCGTCGCCAAAAACATTTGCAAGGAGACTGCGACCTCTTCGTCTTCAAAGAGAGCATTCATAGTTGGTCCTCTCGAATCCCACGACTGCGTTGGTTAAAGATTTGCATGGAACTTACAGTCACTCGTGGGTGATGCAGTATCCGTTTGGGACTTTCCAAAAATTTTCTTGCCGAACAAACTTGGATGATGGCAAACCCCTGCCCCCATGCACGAGTCACTCTCCCCTTCCAGACCTAAAGCACTGTCAGTGTTTATTCCGTTGGTGGTGGACTAAAGTATAGCCGGCCAATCAAAGAGAATGCATCTCGAGCACATAGAGCGATCAAGTCGACTGAGGATATGGACATCGAGGCTTTTTGACCTGTCAACTCAACTTTGTCGTCAAAATAGGTCCTGGGGGAATAAATTGTCCAACGCCCCACTGGATTCTTGGCCACTGAAACAACGACCAAATGTGCGAGATCGGCGTGAGTGATAGAAATGGTCGACTCGTTCGACGGTAGGGATATCTGCGAAATGGAATTCAAGAATCTCGTTTAGTCTTGACGATTGAGAGATAGGAGCCTATTGTCGCAGCCTCTGAAATGTCTTTGTGCCATCCCGGCAGCGAAACTGTGTGCAGTTTATTCCGGGGAGAAGTCACTTCTCCACTTGGTGATCAGATGGCGGGACAGCACAGGGGTCCAGTTGTTGGTTACGTGACTTGGGCTTCGTAGTAAACAAAGAAAAATAGGAGAGATCTCGATCCATACACAATTCGTCGAAGTTCGGGTGAGAGGCGGAATGATATCCAGGCGATACAATAGGCGACAATCGCCTATTGTCGTGGTGGAATTGAGCAAAAAGTGCACAAAGAGCATTCAGATCTGTCGAAGTTCAAGGCTGATTTTCAAATCACACGATGATTCTAGTGTTAAAGGCATGCTTTTGATTGCCCGAAAATCACAGCAAAACCAATCTCCCATGCCTATTTGTGGCCTTATTGACATGATTTTTCCAGGTTTCATCATCGCTGGCCTCCTATCTTCCCATTCAAATGTTCCCCGCCCCAAACGAATCTAGCAGAAAATCTAGAGAACGCCCCCAAAATATTTGCGGGGTACGGATAGAAATGTGGTACGTGAGGGCTCTTTGATCTCGGAAATGGTTGCAATGGGAGTTAGTATATTAAGCCAATGTATACTTTCCCTTTAAAAGAGATGGATATGAAAACCTACAGACCATTTTAGGATAAATATTCATGGGAGATGGTGTTTTTGTTTCGATCAACAAGAGTTCAAGATGTCAATCCCTGTTGCACTTCGAATCAAAGCAAGTCGAGACTGCAGCCTAAAATAGACTGCAAGCGGTGACTCATGTTGTGCTTGCGCATTTTGAGGATAAGAAACGGCGTCACAGAGCCTCCATCGTAGAGTATGACTCCTTATCTCAATTACCTCTTTGAGCCTATAATCATCCGCGGCAACAGCAGCAAAGATCAGTTCTCGTTGGTTCACCATCGGCGTCAACTCGAACAAATCAAACAACTTGATAGATCAGAACAAAATGCCATCTGCCAAACGACATGAAGAAGTGACTTCTCCAAAACAGGCAACATTTCTCCGTCGAAATAGTGCACTCTCGACGTTACACAGTGATCTGTGCAGGAAGGAGACGATTCAACAATCAAATTAAGCCATGCCTCTGAATTCAAAGAACTATTGATTCCAATGAATTAATACAAACGCAGCACTCGTTCTTCACTTTACAACCGAGAGGTGCACCGACCAGCAGCACGAGCAACGAGATAAGAAATTATCAAACGATGGACAATTTAATCCTCCATGTGCTATTTTGATGTCGTACGTTGAGTTGCTATTCGCCAGTTGTCCATATCCTCACTGTCAATACCGAAACATTTCACAACGCTTTCCGTATGATTGGTTGGCGAAGCTTGTGCAGACCAAAATTGGACTAAACACGAGCACCACCAGGAACAGAGGATCCATGGCTACTTTGTTGGGAAGAGGAGTTCGTTCGTCCCACTCGAAAACTTTTGAAAGTCCCAGTTGAATGGTGCAGCATTCTCAAATGACCACTGGTCCACGAAACAAGATTTGTGAAAAATTCCGAGAGGATGAACCATGAATGCTCTTTGTGAAGACTACGAAGTTGTTGGCCTCCTCGCAACTGTTTTTCACAACGAATTTCGCCAAGGACTCGCCACTGCTCGCAACAATGAACAACACACTGCTCCGGCGGCATTGATCAAATGAGCTGATGATACGTCGTCGAGGCGCCGATGTTATTCCGACACGAGGTACTGCGTCGGCTAAAGATCCTCAATGATGATCAGCAAATGGTAGCGATCAATGAATCATTGAGGCTTACGCCGCGAGCTCTAAGCGATGCTGGAAACGCGCCTTATTTCTCGATTTGACGGGACTCAATAGATGTGCAGAAGAGTCTCAAACATGAAGGCTGCACAACTTGTCGAAAGTGAACCAACCTAAACTAATTAGACGTGCCTCTCCCGTAAAAGTCACTTACTGATCTTCAATCATACGTCACTGATTAATCCAGTCCAAGAACTTCATCCTGTGTTAACAGAATTGATCTCTACTCCTATAGTCATTAGTCCAGCTATTCGAATGCCTTTTCTATTTTAAGCACAGATTTTTATCAGACATCGAGTTGGTTGCTTGGAGGAAAGAGCGAAAGACAGGATATCCTCGAGGAGTTGAAAAGTATATCTATCCAAATTCGAATTCAACTCAAGTATGAATGCGACATGAATGAAGTTGTGAATTTTGGAAAAATCAGGTTAACCTAACGTAAATGATCATGAGTGAGTTATGTGAAGATAGGACTGGCTGATAATGAACGGTATGACTAGAATATCTCGTGCCGCGCCGCTTCAGCATTATTATAATAGTGTATGTTGAATCTCAGTCCTGCATCGTGCAATTCATAAACAAGGGATCTTCATATGGGCAGGTGAATAACAAGTCGGACAGCTTATTACCAAAGAACGCTAAGCGACTCCTTCAAATTGAATTTCCAAAACCAATTTTCACAGTATACTAACTATGACAGTATCTACTGATTTGTTATCAAGAAACAAAAAGTACATCGCGAGATTTTTAAGGGTGCGTTTGGTTGAAACACTGTATTGAGACACTGGATCTCGAAGTGAGGGGAAATATTTTTTGGCAAACAGAATGTCAAATTTCCAGTGTTTGGGCTTCACAAAAGCGTTTTGGCTGACCAAAATGGGTTTTGGACGACAGCAGATCATGGCCAATCATAACCTCTAAAACAAACCAATCAATATTCTCCTTACAAGCTTTGGAATGAGTAACAAGGCGACATGGACTGACGAGAAGACTCACCTTCTCCTTGAATGATTCCGCGACGAGTTAGCACGAGGTAAGCTGTTATGAAGCTCAATTCACATTAAAATACATTGAAGGAAAGGGAACGGATGCTGGAGGACTGAAAAAGGAAGGCTGGACAAGGTTGTTGCAAGTGTTCAACACGAAGGCGTCAACAAATTACTCGAAAACGCAAGTGCAAGGACGCCTCAGCACGTTGAAAGCTGATTACTCAAGAGTTCAGGCACTTCGGAACAACTCAGGCTTCGGTTGGGATGCGGCGTTATCCCTACGAACAGCACCGGATGAAGTTTGGACGGCTTACATAGCCGCCAACCCCAAAAGTGCCGCTTTTCGGTATGTGCTACAATAGAACTCTCGATGACCTATTGCATAGCGTAAAACCATTTCCATTTTATGATCAAATACATGCAATTTTCTCTGGCGCTGTAGCGACAGGACAGTATGCGTGTACAACTATCGCAAGTCTGACTGATGCGAACGGGCCAGGTTGTGAGAGTCCAGCCTCCGAAGCAGACATTACGGGTGAAACATTGAGTGACAATGCTGTCTCAACCGACGCATCGAGTATTTTGGAAGAAGCAACTCACAATAATGATATGATCAACCAGCGCACGAAGAAACAAAAACAAGGAAACTCTGTTGCCGACAGCTTGATTCATTTAGCTGACACACAACAAAGGATTCACCAAGAGCGTTTTTTTAAGCCACCAACAACGACCGAACGAGCTCTGCCTTTGTTCAAACGGATGGGCTTACCTCTGTCCCCTCGTCAGAATTTGGATTTTGCCCAGTACCTGACCATGACTCCATCAGCTGATGTTCTTTTCCTCAATATTTCATATGAATCCCGTCTTGAGCTCATCGCTGAAGTTTGTTCGATCAATGTCGCCGATTTGGAAGTTTGATCTACATTGACAACTGTACGATTTGGAATATGGATCTGCATTGACAGCAATAAAGTTATTAGCTCTAACATTTGAATTAATGCTGGTGTTATCAAGTGTCAGCTTCGTTTGCGACTGTTGTAAGCGCAATACGACGCCCACATGTCAGCTGCAATTTTATCTCTCATTGCTGCAGCTTGCACACTATCAACTGAATCATTTTCGTCACTGTAACTTTCTTGTCGCTGAAATGATACCGCACCACGGTAGGGGGTCAAAACCCAAGGAGAAAGAGCGTAACCTGCATCACCTAAATAGTAGCGACCAGATTGCTGTTCAAAGCCTTTGGTATACGCGTCGTTCAAAACACGTCCATCATGCGCAGACCCTTCCCAGCCTGCTAAGACAAAGCAGAATCGCATGTCGAAAGTGCATGCTGCAAAAACATTTTGCGATAGATCGCCGTTTCGGTCGCGAAACCTACTCTGTTTCAACGACGACACTGTTGTTGGGATGTGGGTGCCATCTATGGCACCAAGACAGTTCTCAAAGAAAGGAACCATTTGGAATTTCGGCGAATGGCTTGTGGAGTCTCCAAACTTGGACTTTGTGCTATATAAGCATTCTATATACCGCTCAAAGCAACGAGAACTTCACACGTAATACGACTTATCATTTCGCCGCTGTGTTGGAAGCGCTCTTGAGCTGCTCTATTTGAAAAGCCTGTTAAAATATAGAGGCATATCAACACTTTCTCAGCGATACGAATTCTCGATGAGCATGCAAGTCCACACTGTTGCAGTTTCTCCAGCAGTAGATTGAACGTTGGTTGCGACATCCTTGCAACTTCATGGGAACGCGATGGGTTAAGAAGCTCATTTGTGTATCGATCCCTGTTAAAGCAGAGGTTCTTGACGGTATCTTAACACACGAGGCAACAAGAGACTGCACGAGTGATACTGCTGTGTCGAGCAGCGGACAGTCAGACATCGGCTCCACCAGACTACAAAACAGATTCCCCACTCCAAAAGAAACACTGTTTCATTCCATGTTTCCAGTGTTTGGGATGGAACACGTTTTGCACATCCAAACGCCGATTTCGTTCACGAAACAGTGTTTCACTGATTCCAGTGAAATTTGAACCCAAACACTGTAAAAAAGTGCAACCAAACGCCCTAAAATTTTTGAATGTCTTCAGAATACACAGAAATATAATCCTACTCTGTATATTTCGGCCAATCAATGGAAGGCTT